>OY755204.1:34061892-34101992 GCA_963576765.1 Draba incana | reverse complement strand
AGCTCGTCCGGAGACAAGGCTTAGATAAAACAATGACTCCCCCCCCCCCCCCCTTTAAGGCGGAGGAGATCAGCGGAGCTCGTTCGGAGACAAGGCTTAGGTAAAACACTGCCTCCCCCCCCCCCCCCCCCCCCCCTTAAGGTGGAGGAGATCACTGTAGCTCATCCGGAGACAAGGCTTAGATAAAACACTCACTCCCCCCCCCCCCACCCCTTTAAGGCGGAGGAGATCAGCGGAGCTCGTTCGGAGACAAGGCTTAGATAAAACACTGCCTCCCCCCCCCCTTAAGGCGGAGGAGATCACTGTAGCTCATCCAGAGACAAGGCTTAGATAAAACACTCACTCCCCCCCCCCCCCCCCCCCCCCCCCTCCCCCTTATGGCGGAGGAGATTACTGTAGCTCGTCCGGAGACAAGGCTTAGATAAAACAGTGACTTTTGATCTTCATTGTTGACTTTTGATCTTCATTGTTGACTTGTATGTAGATGAATTTTGGCTATGGATGAGACAACAGACTTGGTTTGTAAGAAAAATGGGAACACGACAAACATAGCGGTGATGTTGACCGTGGCGTCGCCGATCTAGGTGAGAGCTTTGCTCGCTCCGAGTCTTTGCCGTGCTGATGCCGTAGTCGCGGCAGATGCGTTTTACATCCATGAGGTGAGATAGGTGTATCGATGAGTCTGCAAGGTGGACTCGAGTGTCGACGAGCCCACGAGGTGAAGAAGTCGTGATGGATGTGCTACAGCAGAGCCGGCGAGGTTGATTCGTAAATCGTGACAACTGATTTGTCTTGTTGAGCTTTGCTCGTCATAGTGTCGTAAAATCAGCGAAGTGTGAGGAGCTGACGTCGTTGTTGTGTTGTCGCAGCGAGCTCGTCTTGTTGATTTGAAGCGCAGACTATTTCGGAGGTCTGATCGCGAGCTGAGGAGCTTGTAGCATTGACATCAAGGTGGATTTGAGGCGAAAGGAGCTTGCGATATTGACTCAGAGGAGGTGGACGAACCGAGATTCGAGCAGCGAAGTGACAGAGAGGGACGACGAGTTGAACGAGTAGAGCTCATAATTTTGGCTTGCGAGTTTGATTGTTGCCGAGGTCATGAGATAAGGCAAAGAAATCTTGTGATTTGGCAAAGTGGGCGAGTTGACTCGGTGAGAGGTTCCGCGAGTTGACTCGGTCGAGGTGAGATTGCGATTTCAATCGTGAGGTGGAGGAGAAACATGTTTTCGCTTTGTGAAGAAGAAAACGAACTCCTGAGGTTGACATAAATTTAATATTGAGTCTGCTAGTTGGCTTAGAAGAGAGGACGGGCTCGTGTGCTGGTCCTTAGAAAAATCGACCTCGCAGGACTTGCTGTTTGTTTAGGAGCGAGCTTGCGAGCTGAATTCGGGGATGGCATGATTGATTCCTCAACCAAAACTAGATTGCGGGATGTCGACCCTGGGCCGTCAAATCTGATTTTAGCGTGGTAACCAAGTCCACAAGGTTGTTTCGAGTCTGAAATTAGCTTACATTTTGTTGAGGTGTAAAACCTGAGGCTGTGCGTGCTCTGCGAAGTGGTTTTTGAACCGTGAGACTTACGTCCGGTTGGTACGGCAAGGTGCTGGTTAGTGGAGTTGATCAACAAGGTTGTCGAGCCCGTGCTCACAGGTCTTGTCTTCTTTCATTTGTTGATTAGTCAAGATAGTGAATCTGAAGCTCGTGACGCGAGGTGACGAGGTGATTCACAGCGAGGCGACGAGATTAACTCTTGAATTGAAATCGAAGCTTATGTTGTCACGTTCCATGGCTGGGTCGAGCTCGACTTACTCTGGCGAGGTGGTATCGTGGCTGCGAGCTTGATTTAAATCTTGCGAGGACGTGATCTTCTTAGGAGCTGCACTTAACTGGATTCTATCCAGCGAGCTCGCTTCAACATCCGCGAGCTCGATTTGCTTTGTTTACTCAGAGCGAGTGAGGTTTGACGAGATTAATTCGAGCTCACGAGGTTAAATATAATCGGAAAATTCAAACTTGCGAGCTGAGCTTGCTTCCTTTGTTTACACGACTCACAGCGAGGTCGCGGGATTGAGCTTTAAGTTGGTCATTGTTGAGGTCGAGCTCGCAGCAAGGTGGAGCAAAGCGGCGAGGTCGTTTGAGTACTAACTCGAGCTCCACGAGGTCGATTTGAAGCGGAGGAGTTGTGGTAACGTGGTCAAGCTCGGCTAGGTTGATTCATAGAGAGGAACTCCAGCGAGGCGGTAGAGCTCGGCGAGGTTGTTTGTACGGCGAATCGAGCCCGGCGAGGCAATTGAGTGGTTCTACGAGCTTAGCGAGGTTGCGTGTACAGCAAATCAAGATGAGGCGGAGAAGGAACGAGCCGTCTTGTGGCAAGGTGACTCTAAGCTCCCACGAGCTTACGAGGTGCGACGAGATAACCCCAACTCATTGATTCGGTCCGATTGCAAGGTAGAGGCTGATTTTGGAGAAGAAGAGCTTGAGAACTTAAGACGAGCTTGCTCCATTGATTTGGTTAGAAAAGAGCTTGCGAGGTTGGCGAAGTTGAATGGTGTCGCAGCGAGGTGGGATGAGCTCCGTCACGACGAGGTGGACAAGCTCTTTTTCGGCGAGATTCTGGTTAGTAGAGCTGCGTGCTTGCGAGGTTGATTAGGAGAGGACGATACGAGCTTGGCAAGGTGAACAGGTGCCGCGAGCTTGAGTTGGTGGATTGGGCTCGCAGACTTGGGATTCAATCAAGGAGGTTGATTAGGAGAGGACGAGCTCGCAGATTTTTAGAGACGTCGAACTCGCACAACTTGTTGGTCGGCGAGCTCGCGTGTTGAACTTAGAGAAGTAACGTCGAGGTGATTGCGAGGTTGATTATTGTGTCGCTGTGAGGGGACGACGCAAATCCGCTACCAGATTGAGCTCGAATTGCTTGCTCAGAGGTTACGGCTTTGATTAAAACAAGAGCGATCTCCGGCAAGCTAGATTTAGTGGCGCTATTAGCTTGACAAGCCACAGCGACGGACACGCAGGGTGGAGAAGTGGATTATCAAAGTGCGGCAAGGTAACCGAGTTGACTCACTGTGCAGTGAAACGAGTCAACTCACTGCAAGCTTGTGTTGTTCATTCGGCGAAGAGAAAAGGCAGAGGTGAGGTGGATCTTGACTTTGCAAGGCAAAGAGGTCAAATCGTGGGATAAGGAGACCTTGGTGAGCTACTCGCGCAACGATGAGCACGTGTGATGGCAGTAAAGACGATTCAAGCTTTTGGTCACGAGGTTGAACCGAGGTGGGATGAGCTCCATCATTGTTGTGTCGTAAAAGTGAGCTTGCCCTGTTGAGTCCCACGACTCTTGATTTTCTGGGTCTGATTGAGAATTGCAAAGCTTGCAGCGCCAAAAGCGAGGCCGATTTGAAGCAAATTAGTGCTCGTAGGTTGACTAAGTGAGCTCGCGAGTTGGCTCAGTGAGCTCGCGAGTTGGCTCAGTGAGCTCGCGTTTGCCGGTCGATTTGGTTTCGAAGAGAGGAATTGGCGAGCGGCGAGGTCAGATTATCCAGTGGCGAGGTCACATTACGAGTTGAAATCTTCAATTCGAGCTTCCGCCGCCTATCCTTTATCGCAGTGTGGTGGAACGAGGTGCTTCTTGAAGTAGAGTGGTATCGTAGGAAGCTCGCGAGGTGGGCATGAGCTATATAGAGCTCGCAGCTAAACAAATCAGAGCTCGCGGTATTGGGAACGTCGTTGTTGTGTTGTCGCAGCGAGCTCATCTTGTTGACTTGAAGCGCAAACAATTTTGTGAGTCTGATTGCGGAGCTTGTAACATTGACAACAAGGTGGATATAAGGCAAAAAGAGCTCGCGACGTTGACTCAGAGGAGGTGGACCTTGCGTGGTGAAGCGAATCATTGAGCTTGCAAAGTGGAGGAGAGCAAGACGAGGAGGTGCTTACGAGGTTGATTTGAACACACCCGAGCTCTCAGCAAGGTGGAGAAGAAATGAGTCGACTCGTTGCGAGCTGACTCTGAGCTCCCACGAGCTTACAAGGTGCGACGAAGCTGATTCTTTGCTCGTGGGTCTGATTGGTTGCGAAGTGGCAATTGCGATCCTACGAGGTTCTGCGAGGTGAACTCGTTGATTCCCAGAATGAGCTCGTGTACCGATTCTCTGATTCAGAGGAACTCGCATATTCTGGGAAGAGGAGCTTGCGTGACTTTGCCAGAGTGTTGTGGTGATGCGAGGCTGAAGAGGATTAGGGAGATGAACTAATCAACGGCGGAGGAGCCCGGAGGTAATGGGACGTTGGTCCGAAGCAGAGGAGCTTATGTATTTGGAAAGTTAGCTTGTTGCATCATAGAATTAGTGAAGTTGAATTCGAAGAAGAGAAGCTCGCTTGATCTTGCCACAATGCTCTTGTTGTTAAAGTTGATCCTACAGCGAGGTGGAGTATGGTCGTGAGGTCATGAGATCGGCTGCGAGGTTGGCGAGGCAAGGTCAGAATTGGCTGCGAGGTCGGGCTCGGCTTGGTCGGCGAGATGGATTTTCGAGCCAAAATCAAAGCTTCTCATGATTTTTAATAGATTAGGCGGAAGCGAGGTCGATTCGGAGCTGCGGCGAGATGAAGAGGAGAATTTCGGAGCCGTTGTAATCGACGAGGTTTGACAAGGTCCGGCGAGGTCCGGAGAGGTGGTGTGAAGTAGCACGAGCTAGTGTTGTTCCTGCGGGGTGTTGCGAGGTGCAAACAGTGGTGACGTGGAGCGAGGTGATGTTGAAGAAGAAGACGTCCTCATTAATTTAATCTTTGTTGGGCTTCACAAGGTCCATATGCTTTTGTATTCTTGTTTTGCCTCTTTGGGTTTAGCTCCAGACAACCGTCCCTCTAAGTCTCACCTTGCCGCTCATTCAACTAAAGAGAAGGGTAAGGGCAAGACTGAAGCTAACCCCGATGACGAGGTTAAGGTAATCAGAAAGAAACGCCCCGGACATTCCGCGGTTGACGTTGAGAGGACTCCACTAGTGTTTCCAAGTCCGGTTCAGACACCTGAAGCCACCTACAACTATAGGACGTTCTCTACACAGTTGTTTAGCGATGTTGGTTGTCCTTTCTACTATTTTCCTCTTCAAAGCTGACTTGCGTTGCTATAACTCCAACTCATCAGTTTCTCTTCAGGGGACTAAGGTATTATCTTGTTTAATACTTGTGGTTCGTAGCGGTGAACCAATAGTTGTGTTTTGATGATGGATTCATTGTATCTACAGACCATCGCCAAGATAAACCGTCTTGCTGTCGATTATGAGGATGTTGCGAACCAAAAAGATGTAAATATTGCGACGGAGAAATCTTAAGGCGACGCTTTTAAAGCTTTGGCCAGGTAGGAGAAAGCAAAGGTCAAGGAGCAGAGAAAGGAGCTCGCGGGTTTACGGAATCAGGTCGAGTACTTTATCTCAAATTCTCCTTAACGTTTATGTCAACATTGAACATACACATTGTTGTGGTTTGAACTGGATCATGCTGAGGATCTCTCCGTGAGCCTAAGCGAGATCCGACTTCGTGAGGAGACGGTGGTACGAAAGGTCGTTAACGAGGCAAACCGTGAGATGGAGGCTAGACTTCTCTCGCAAATAAAGCTAGCGAAACTGAAGGTTGATGAGATGAATGGACTCCCCAGAGATAGGATGATTAACGATCAAAAGAAGAACTTAGCTTATTCGTACAGTTACTTCAAGGGATTGGTGAACGACTTGGAGAAGATTATTGAGTCTCCGCTAGGTGATTGGAAGCTAGGTCTGGCGAGATCAAGCTCTCCTTTGTCGCAACGAGGTGGAGCGAAGTGCTCAGTTAGATTTGGTTAGGCTCGCAACAAGTGGATTTCGTTCTACGTCGAACTCCAGAAGTGACAGCGAAATGGCTTGTTGAACTATTAGGCTAGGTGAAGTGTTGGGGCGTACTAATCCTCGTAGACTTAAGTCCGCCAAGTGAATTATTTTATCCAAGATCGAAGATTTTAGCCCTCACAATGTTCTCAGCAAAAGGCGTATTCTGTGCTTTCTCCAGTACGAAAGCGACCCCGGGAGCTTTCCCTGTGCTCTGGTACATCTGTAGCTTGGTAGTCCTCAGGTCAGAGACGACCTGATCTAACTGGGCTTTCAGCGCAGCGACCTCTTCGCCTCGGGAGCCTTGTGGAGCCCTGCGCTCCTGCTTCCTCCTGTAAAGCTCCGCTATGGTTGGAGCTCCTCCTCCATCAGCCATAGCGTTGTCAGCAGCGTCCGTTCGGACACGTTTCCGAGGAGGAGGTTGATCTCCATGAGCCCTAACGTCGTCAGCAGCTGTGTCGGTTCGGGCTCATCTCCGAGGGGGTTGATCTTTGTCCGATTTTTCCACCACACGCTCGGGAGTTTCATCAGATTCCCGACGAGGCGGTGGTGGAGGCAAGTCTTCTGGGCCTGTGCGATCGGTCTGAGGTAGCAGTTCCTCATGCCGATCCCTTCGATTGGCTCGAGGCGTGGTGAAGCTGAGGCGTGTTGGTCGGGCGCGGGTCCTCTTGCGCTTCTTCCTCGTGAGCGCTTGCAGCTCGCTCGATGTAGCCTCGTTGTACTTTTCCTGGTCCTGCACTTTTTTGACGAGTGTCTCAAGCATATGCTTCATCTCCGTCACGTCTGCTGGGATGTTAGCGGCGTTGCGTGCAGGGTTTTCCATGGAGTTGTCTCTCTCCTCGTCGTTCCTGTGAGGCGAGGATCCTTCGCTGCTGACGGTATTGTTGCCTGACATCTTCGTTGGTGGTGTTGTGAAAACCTAGCTCTTTTGTGTCAGAAATTCTCTGGTCCCCTTAGTCGGCGCCAAATTGTGGGAGCCTAAACTAGCACAATTAGATTTGTAAGGGTTCGTGAAGAGGAAGAGATTTCTAGGGTAAGCTAAGATCACAAGAGATGAGAAAGTGCTTTGTTATTGCTCTGAATGAATTTGTGTACAAATTTGCCAATAAGATTGTGAATCAATTTACGAATGCCTTCTCAAGGGCTTTTACATCAACTATATATACTATCTCTAAGGCGGTTAAACATTCCTAAGTCTTCGCGGATTCCATCCCTGCTAAGGTCGGTTGCATCATTGAGCTTCGTGTCTGGACCGGGCTTCAGGCTGTCTTTATGTCATTGGGTTGGAGGCTGCGCTGGACCGAGCACGTGGTCGGCCCACTGAGGGACCGAGCACGCGGTCGGCCCGTCGTGGCGCCGAGCACGCGGTCGGCCCGACGTGGTGCCGAACACGCGGTCGGCCCGACGTGGTACCGAGCACGCGGTCGGCTCCCTCCCGGTCTGTTGTCTGCTTCGTCTAGACTTAATCAGCTGCCACATGTTCTGCATCGCGGGAAGACTCAAGTGTTGTTGCGCCTTCTTCATCGAGAGTCCGGAGGGCCATTTCTTTAGTCGTCTGATCTTTGAACGTTGACGTTGAGCGGGTGAAAACCGACCCCAACAATTATCATCACTAAATCTGTAAAAGTCATTACCTGCTCGGCCATCCATTCTCTTATACAAAGAATCTCGAACCTCGTAAAAAATTTAGTGTTGAACCCGATCCCGAGTTCAACACATAGTATTCAAAAATAATGAGATGTTATCATCAATTAATTTAGTTCTAGCAACCATAACAAAAGTCAAGATTAGAATAGAAATTAATCGAAAAAAACCACGAGGTATAGAGAGTCAACAAAATTGAAAAAATGTGTAAAATTATGTTTAAATAAATACAAAAGAGTAACTCGAAGCAAATTTTAGCATACTTGTTAGTGCTCTATTTTGACTTGAACCTTGGTCAATCTAATTTTACTACTGCAAGCTAATAAAGCATAACCGGAAGGCAGTTGCGAAGAAGAAATTTTAGACAAAAAGGAAAGAAAAATAGAAATGGTTTGGAAAGTTAAAACTATATATTTATGAAGGTTAAAAAATGACAATAAAAAAGAGCACGTCAGTTATGAAAGCTTCAGACATTTTTCTTCCACGGCTTTAAACTCGGGAACAAATTTGGACCGTTGATCTCTCAGCAATCTTCTTGATTGACCAGTCTCCGGAATGTGATTGGTGCACCGTGCTGCGGATAGAGCAGCATGAGGACGGTTGGTGCGTGCTGGTATGTAGGAGCCAAGTGAAAAGTAAAGCGTTGGATCATTATAGCGAGTGTCAATTTAGCCTGAAGTATGGCAAGATTCTGACCAATGCAGGTTCGGGCTCCGAGGCCAAATGGTATGAAGCCAACGGGGTGTTTTGCAGCACGAGGGACTCCAAATGCGAATCGATCTGGATTGAATTCGTTCACGTCGTTACCCCAAATCGCTTGGTCGTGATGTACCGCTATGATAGGGACTAGGAGCTCCGTGCCACAAGGGATTTTGTACCCTCCTAGCTCAACGTCTGATTTCGCGCGTCTAATCGTAGCTACTATTGGTGGGTACAACCGTAGGGACTCGTTTATGATCATACTCAACTGCAAAACAGAAAGATATATATTATTTAAAAAGAAATAATAGACGAGGCGACAAAAACAAAGCCACATTAATATGGACATTAAACGGGAAGATTTAAATATAGAGAGATATGTTACGGAAAATGAACTAAAAGGGCCAGGAAGAGAAAACGCACCGTTTTAAGCTTAACGACATGGTCCTTAGTGAGGACATCACGTGAGCCACAGACCCTGAGGACCTCATCACGTGCTTTGGCCTGCCATTCCGGGTGCATGGATAGCAAGATGGTTGTCCACGTCAGCAGATTAGAAGTTGTCTGTTTCCCAGCGAAGAAGAAGCTTTTGCATTCTTCCACTATGTCTTGCACCGTCACGTTCTTCGCCTGAATCATCTGCCCCAACAGGTCCTTCGCCGCAGGCTCCCTACCGTCTCCTCCGGCGTTCTCTCTCCGACGCTCTATTAGTGTCAGCAACGACTTTCTTATCTCTTTGTCTAACTTCCAAGACTTGATATTCCCTCTCGTCGGCAAAAACCTTCAAAACAAATATGTATAAATTTTAGCAAAAAAGAAAAAAAAACAAAATATGTATAAATCCGACAAGATGGCGAAAAATCGATACCGCTCAATCAGAATTTTACCTGTAGCCAGGAATGAACACTTTTTGGAATGCTTCAGCGCATAGAAGCATTTGTTGAGCTTGAAGTCGGAAAATTGCTCGGCCATCTTCGTAGCTACTTCCAAACGCTGTTCGGCTAATAACATCTTCCGTTAGAATCTGAAACCACTCGTAGACATCAACCTCGACTTCGCCGCTTTCCGTTAGCTTAGCCGACCATTTTTCCAACATTTCCGTCACGCTCTCTATCACCACCGGTACCAGCAACTGCCCAACAAAAGAAAAATTAATTATAATGAGACAAAACAAAAACAATTATGAGAATTGTTTTGATTAATTACTCTGAGATTTTCCATGTGGAAAGTTGGGCTAATGATTTTACGATGATGAGCCCATTTCTCGCCCTTGAGGCTGAGAAGACCGTCGCCTTCGAGCTGCTTGACCAATGGATGAGCTTCGTTCTTCTCGTAAAACTCTGACTTAGAGAATATTTCTCGGATCAGATCCGGATCTGCCACCGTTAACCGGAAAGTTGGTCCGAACCATACTAGAAAAGTAGCACCTAAAATGAAAACATTAATAAGTTTTAACTAAAATAATTAAGACAAAACATGTATGACAAAAGGAGCTGTAAATTAACATGAAAAGATCCTCAAGTGGTAATTTTGACAAAAAGAGGGTATGGTCACTGCCGTTGCTATTAATGCCCAAGTGCTCTTCCATATTTACCACAATGCTGCAAATTTAATTTACTGCACAGAAACCCAAATTTATTTTTTTTTCTTTTTTTTTTCTTTCTAGTAGCCTAAAGAAAGAAGACAAGAGTTAACAGAGAGGAAAATGATGACTAAGCTTGTGAGGAAAGAGTGGGGAAGAACAGAGCCTCCTTTTTCACATCAAAGTACTGACACCATAATTTGATCAAGACAAAACAAAAACAGATTTTTATTAAATTTAATATTTTATCTGGCTAATAAAACAAAATATTTTCCATTGCTTGACTTGAAAACACACTGAGTGGCATTCACAGAGAATCCGACCAAATCTCAAAATGTTCCAACCTCCAAAAACCTAATATCAATTTCAAGTTGAAGATGAACTAACCCAAATCCCAGTAAAACAAAAATAATAATTTAGAAGAGGAAGAAGAAAAAGAAAACAGCCACCAGACACTTTCTGGTAAGATCCAGGAAAAAAACAAACACAAACAAAGAAAAGAAGAGACAAAAGAAAGATTCTTCTTGTGTTCTTTATTAAAAAAGAAAAAAAAAGTCAATTTTTAACCAAAGAGTTTAAAATCTGACAAAGTAGAAACAGAGTATCCATCCAAAGCCGATTCCGAAATGAATCTGAGAAAAGAAGAACGAACCGTAGATTTTCCTCCAGTGGTGGTAGAAAGAGAGAACCCTTGGGAGAATATTGTGAGAGAAAGGCATAGGGTGAGAAGAAGCCTTAAGCATCATTCCGACAAGTTCTTTGACATTTCCGATGAAGAAATGATAAGGAGGTCCTCGAATTCCTTGTTTTGAGAAATGTTGTTCGATCTTTCTAGGTCTCCACCACAAGAGAGACATGCCCTTAACGATTACAAGACTAAAGATCAGAGAAAAAACAAGAACCTTTGGAATTAACCAGCTGCTTTCTTCCTCCATTGTCGGAAAACAAAAAAAAAGAAAGAGCTCGAAGAAGTACAAAAAGGAGAGCTAAAGTTGCTTCTTTGGTCTCCTTTTTCGTTATACAGAGTGCCGGAGAAAGAGGGAATGAGGTATTGAAAAGGTGAATTTTTTCCCTTCTCTTTTTTCACCTTTAATTCTTCTTTCTCTTTTTTGGATTTTTCCTTTTTTTTTTTTCCTTTTTGTTTCCTTGTGAGTTTGGCTCCTTCTTATCTTATTTCCTTTTGGATTATTTTGCTTGCTGGGCAATTTGAGCTTTTAAAGAGAGAGAGAGAGAGGCAAGGCCAACGGCGTAGGGGCCGCCATTGGAGGATAGTGAAGGGTCAACGAATTGAGGGTTTTTTTTTATTTGGAAAATAATGCAAAGTTGTTTCTTCTTTCGTATGATTGTGATACGAGCTTTTTTTTTTCTTTTCCTTTTGATAAATATTGTCCCTAGCGAGTATTTATTTATTTTTCCTCTTTCTTTTGTCCAATTCCACATCATTTTCTAGTAATATTGTAATGATTAAGATAGCAGATGCAAAATTTTATAGTTTTTTGTCCTTTACTCTGTTGTTGGTGCAACTGCTGCAATTTAATGTCTCCGACCAGGATGGATATCTAGAGTTTAAATTTTTACAACTAAGGTCTATGATATGCAGTAAAAATTTCTTCAATTAGTAATGTTGGAACACAAATATTCTCTTCGTCCACAATCTCCGACTTAGAGACATCATTGACTCACGTCGATACGGTTTAGCAACGTTATGATGGATCCAAAGTTTCCAAATCAAGCCAAGTGGAATTGGGAAGTAATGAGAGACATAAAAAGGATATTTGGTCGAAGAAAAATGATCTTAGAGTTTGTGTATGCTGCTCGGTGACTAAGCAATGTATTTGCTTGGCATAATCATGCAGCTGCTTGTGTAGTTAAGTGTTGGACGTTTGTGAAAATTTATTATGTTTGATGTTTCACCAACATGATGATTATCGCCATATGTCGTGCCGAAAATCATATTGGTGTACCGTCAGCAACACACGTCTCATGATACCAGCTTTCTCCTTTATCTATAGCCTTTAAGTACCTGTCCATGTCCTAATTCAACTTTTGAAAAAATCAGAACCAAACCTCTATCAGATTTTCATCGCAAACCATTAGGGAAGCCGATCGAACCCAAACTTTTCTAGTTCGACATGTTCGGATTTCCATTGCAAACCATTGTTTATATGGTAACTAGTTTGATAAGTTCCACCAGATCCAAATTCTGAGTTTAAAATCAGAAACGTGGGTAGAAGTTTCGGAGTTAAACCGTGATTTTTTATAAAACCAAAGGTGAGTCAGCGATGCATGTTGCGTGTTTTAATGAATAAACATGCAAGGTTCTGTGCTGTGTGAATTTTTACACTTGTTAGAGTTTTTTTAACTTGTTTAAGCATGAACTCTTATTTAAGCATCTTTAGCATACATTTTACTAGCTTTAACAGACATGCGTTTTACATCTCTTTTTTTAAAGGTTCTATTTAGTTTAAATTGTGTCTTAGAGTCCTACGATTCATTTATTTCATTTGCATTTACATTTTTAGTTTTTTTATAAGTCAATGGAAGCCTAAGAGCAAGAGTAAACCAACAGAGGATACGAACTTGATCTCTATCAAACAAATTGGGTTTAAGATTTGAGCGCAAAACAATAAGAAATGCTTAAGAAATGAAGAATGTTTCCAATGAATTATATTGCTCAAGAGAGAGTTCCAGATCCCTTTTTGGGGAAAATGAGTTACATATTTATACTAGATGATATTGTAGAATAAACCCTAAAAATGCATGGAAAATATCTAAACTAGGATGATTTACACAATATTCACATATATTCTTGACTTATTCTCCAAGTATTCTCAGGTCAGCGATTGGTTGTAAATTCGGCCTCTAACCTCTAAGATGAGCTTCCATGGTTGATTTAAGCCCATCTTCCTGCCTCCAGATGAATATTCGGGTCGATTTAATCCTAAGTCAGGTTTGGGTAGAGGGTACCAAACCCGGTACCACCAATAATCTCCCCCCTGAGTTCGACCATTGACTATGACGTGTCAGAGGTTGGACAAAGCGTGTTAAAGAAGCTGATTTGACTTAGGATTGAATTGACACGTCTGTTCGATTGCTCCACGTAGCACACATATGATCATTCAGTCTGAAAGGCAATGAATGGACACAACGGTTATTAATACGAAACCGCTACACTCATTGAAATGGAGGCATTAATATGATCAACTCCTATTAAATAAATGCACTGGTAATACACGTGGTGCCCACAACCGCCGTTTTCGGCAAATCGCGAAAGTGATACTCTAGTTTCCTTTTTCTCTTTCCCAATTGAGTTATAAATAACATATCATAGGTCTTCTTTTCTTCACATCAAACATTACACAAAAACCCAAATTCTTCTTCTTCGTTTGCTAAAAAATATTTCCTTTTAATCATAGCATGGAGAACAACGGTCATTGGTGGTGTAGGAAGAGAAAGTGTGAAATTAATCTTGTCCAAGTTCTGGCTAATCAAATAGCCAAATCATCTGATCTTCCGGCGGTACCCTTCTTGATGTCAGATCCTTTGACCTATCCCACATTGATCAAGACGATCACCAAGGTCCCAGAAGATGCTCCAGATCCTGAGGATATGGTACTACCGTTGCAGTATAAAGTGGTTGCAGCTAATACCTTCGTGGTTTGAGGGCTATACATAAGCACATAGACTTCTGGGCAGGTCATATGGATGAGCTAAAGCTTTGGATTGGTCGGCAAGATCGTCGTGATTACTTCGTGACCCAAATGTGCGAGGCCATTGGTTCTCTTGCCTACCTTGACGAGCTAGAGAAACTTAGGGTCGACATTCCTAGCAAACTACGCTCTCGATATATCGAGGTCAGGGACATGAATAGGGAGCAGGCGGAAGAGTTCGAGGTGATCCCACCGAGCTTACTTTCTTTGATATCACCTTAGACCATCGAGGAGTTATTGGACAAAGCTCGGAGGAACAGAGTTGACGAGGAGGCCAGAGCGGGGCCAAGAAGATATATCTCTTAGGGCCTCATCAAATCTTTTGATGTTGTTGCTGTGATTGCCACTCTGATGGCTCGTTCCACATAAACTGTTGTTGTTGTTACTGCTGGGGCGACTTGTTCACGATTTTTGTTTTCTAGGTTAAGAATTTTGTTTCTAGAGATTCCTTTTGTTTGGGATTTCTTTTATGTAATACGAGCACTTTATCTTTTATTAATAATCTTTCATTTTTAGAAAGCATTTGCCTCCATAATTATAGCTGACTTTCTGTCTGAGGTCGGGGCCGAAGGGCTCTTTTGATTTAGTTACTTGATCCTTTTGAACTTTACTTAATGAGTGCATATAAATATACGGGCTTACCTCATTTTTTATCTAAGTCATTGAAAAGTATGCGATCTAATTTGGCGTATGGTTACTTTAACGATCGTAGAATTTGTGCAGAACTGAGGCCGACTTTAGATGTTTAGGTTTTATGCCACAATTTATGGGAAGTACGTAGGAGGATCAGATACTTGGCGAGGGCACAGATGTGAAAGGATTTCACTTTAGTTGTGAATATGGACAATATGGTCACGCCGATATTGTTGAAAGTTTTCACTTAGGAAATGCTTGTTTTTGCAATTCTAGTAATCCAATTTTGAATTTTATGTATAATGGTTGAGTGTACCAAAATATAAAAATAACTTTTTATTTTTATTAAAGTCGCAACTATGCCCTTATGAGGGGCTTCCTACGTACCCTCTTTTTGAGAGAAGGATCAAGTCGCTCGTAGTGCGAATACAAAAAAAAGGGAGAGGTACATATGTCGAGTTTTTTTTTAACGAACTGTTGGACTAGTAAAAATACCGCTTTAAGTTCCACACATGCCAGAAGTTATTTACTCCCTTGCCGTTCATCTCGATCAGCTCGTATACTCGTGGTTTAATGATTTGATAAGGACATTTCTATTTTGTTCTATTTTATCAGCTTTTTCTCTTTTTTTGTGGCGTAAGTTTTTCGTAATATGAGGTTGCCTACTTCAAAGAACTAGTTGCGAACCTTCTTGTTGTAGTACTTGGAGGCTAATTGCTGGTAATTTTGTATTCGTATCAAAGCCTGGTCTCGGCTTTCTTCCAGCTCGTCCAGTCATTCCACCATTTTATCGTTGTTGACATTTTGGTTTCGAGTCATAAACACATGGCGTAAGCTTCCTACATTTACTTTGGTGGGTGCCATGGCCTCCACTCTGTGAGATAGGAAGAAAGGCGTTTGCCTTGTGGAGAGCCGAGGTGTAGTTCGGTGTGACCAGAGGACCCCGTCTAAGTGATCGGTCTAGAATACCTTCATGTTGCCGAGCCTCTTTTTGAGTCTGCCTATGAGAGTTTTGTGTATAGTCTCAACCTGTCTGTTTCCCTGTGGGAAGTATGGAGTTGTTGTGCTTAGTCGTATCCCCTATTTCCGGTTGAATTTGTCAAACACGTCACCCACCAAGTTCGGGTCGTTATTTGTTACAATCTCATAGGGTATCCCATGTCTGCATATGATGTTTATCTAGACAAAGTTTTGTACATACGTTCCTTTGATGGTTGTGAAAGTCTCGACTTTGACCTAGTTTGTGAAGTAATCCGTCATCACTAAAATGTGTTTCTTCCCTTTGGACGTGTGAAGCGGTCCTACGACATCCATTGCCAATCACATGAATGGATAGGCGATGGTGGCGGCCGAATACTCTTGCGTTGGTGCCAATTTCGTGGGAGCGTGGCGTTGAGAAGCCTCACATTTGTCTGCCAATTCTTGGCAATCTGCTGTCATCGTTGGACAGAAGAATCCAAGCTTATTTAGCTTGGGTGCTAAAGATCAACCTCTAGAGTAGTTGCCTCCGTCAACATCATGGGTGTTGGCCAATACTTTGTAGATTTCATCTCCAGCGATGCATCACATCATTACTCTCGATGTACTCCATGGATATAATTGATCTTTGAAGATGGTCTAATGAGCGCATCGAGCACATAATCGTCGGCTGGGCCTTCCATTTATTCTCTAGGCGTGCGTCCTGCTTTATGTATGCGATAATGTCTTCTCTCCAATCCTTTCCACGTTCTTTCTCGGCTTTGGTCGAGGTGTCCTCAAACAATTCTGAGTCGTTGACCATCATGACCGCTGGTTGCTCTGAAGTTGGATCGATGCTCGAGATTGGTTAACGTGCAGGGTTAAGAATCCCTCTTCGCTGGTGATTTCGATGTTTTCCCCTTCAGGGAGTTTGACTACAAAACCAGCCAGGACTTGAGACTTGGCGGTTTGGCGTCCTGATATACTCCATTTTTGGGGTATTCTAACCATTGTTTTGTAGGGTTTTATCGAGTCTTTCTCCTTTGTATCGAGTTTTTTTAGGTCCAAAGGTGGCTGGAATGAAGAATTGGACTTTGCTAGGAGGTTTGGTGAAAAGGAAGGAAAACACGATCTTTTGGAGGTTTTTGAAGCAGAAAACTGGAGCACCCGCTCCCGAATGGATTTGACTGCTCCCAGAAGATTACCTAGAAGATTGGCGCCGTTTAAGTGAATATCTAGAAGATTTGAAGAAAAAGGAATATTCACCAAATTGAATATTCACCCAGAAGATTTGTAAAAGAGGATATTCACTAAATCGAAGATCTACCTAGAAGATTTATCCAAGATTTATTTTCCTTATTTTCCGAGCTTTTTTCTCCTTTAAAAGAGGAAGTCTTCCTTTGAAGAAAAGGGACACGCTTCACGCCCCTTCACACCTCTTTTACACAGTTTACACGCAAAAACACTTTTCATATTTTTACTTGTCTTTCACGTTTGGATTCGAGACCTTGGAGAGATTTCGTTTGCTTTGGATTTCAAGAGTTGTTCATCGCTTGTTATTGAGTTTTCTCTTGAACCTTACTCTTTTATTTATTCAATGAATTCATTCATCTTTCTTTGTGTTTTTAGTTCTATCATGTGCGAGTAATCTACCTTGTTAGATTAGGGTTTTTCAAAGGGATTTAGAGATTCAATGAACTCGGCATAGATAGGATCATACTTACATATTTGATATCTTCATCTAATGTTGAATTTAATGCCTAGACTAGCTTGATCACCTAGCCTTTGATATTAGGTTTAATTTACTCATCAAAAGTGTAGTAAATTGCTTGATTAAACCTAGATGGG
Source organism: Draba incana (assembly GCA_963576765.1). Classification (NCBI taxonomy): domain Eukaryota; kingdom Viridiplantae; phylum Streptophyta; class Magnoliopsida; order Brassicales; family Brassicaceae; genus Draba; species Draba incana. The sequence continues at coordinate 34,085,064 of OY755204.1, read as the reverse complement.
CGATTTGACCCTTAGCCAACGACAATTGAAGTTAAGGCAAATCGTGAACTTATCAATCTTAATCGTTAATGCTTGTTAATTTGTTTAGTCTCAAACGACAGTTTAGGGTGCTAGATTTATTAATAAAGTTGTTGATGCCACGACAGTGGATCCTCATAAAATCGTGATTGTGTTCTAGATTGGTACTTAAATTGATATCCTGAATAATTGCTTGGTTCTTGATGATCTATTCTCTGCGATAATTCCCTTGTCTAACGCCTTTATCATATTTGTATATAACTGAATTTTACTTTGCTTTGTTATTTATTTTCGTGACACTTTAAAACCACTTGAATCGCTTAGCTTGAATTGTGTTTAAAAGGAACTAAAGTGTATTGCCAGTCCCTGAACGAACCTAAATCTATTTCTACATCGGATTAGTAATTTAGGAATTGAGTTCTTAACCCAGGCTAAAAAATCTGTTATCAAATTGGCGCCGTTGCTACGGGGACTACTTCGATACCTTTAGTTTTACAAATACGTTTCTAGACTAAGTACTAATTCGTTCTTTTTGTTTCTCTTGCTTGTGTTTCAGGGTGCATGAAAGCTAAGTCTACCCGAAAAAGTCGACAATCACCTCTCGTGTACTTCAATAACTCGGAACTTGCAAGACTAGAACGAACCAACCGAAAGACAAAATCTGATAAGGTCAACATGGGTGACCAAACAGACATTGACATGGTGGCCGAGATGAAGAGGCTACAAGATCAGATGGCTCAGCTGCAACAGCAACAAAACCGTAACCAACAGCAAGAACGTGCCATCGGGGATATGGACAATCCTCACGCCTTCTATAGGAACCGAGCTGCAATCGCTCCTCCTGGTGTCTTAAGGCAAGACTATGAGATAAAACCTCAGATGATCACGCTGGTCAAGCAACATCTATTCCACGGTCTGCCCGCTGAAATTCCGATGGACCATATAGAGAATTTCGAGGAGATCTGCTCCACGACAAGTTCTAATGGGATGAACCCGGATTTCTTAAAGTGCAAGCTTTTTCCCTTCTCGCTCGCGGATAAGGCTTCACGATGGCTCAAGTCTTTACCTGCTGGATCTATCACGACTTGGCCACAGTGCAAGGCAGCGTTCTTGGATCACTTCTATACCAAAGCTAAGACCGCAGGATTGAGAAACAAGATCTCCACGTTTCAACAGCAAACTGGAGAATCTTTCTATGAGGCATGGGAGAGATTTAAGGAGTATAAAAGGGAGTGTCCACATCACGGATTTACGGATGAGAACTTGCTGGGAATTTTCTACGACGGTGTTGATTGGGATTACCGGACACGTTGAACGCTGCTAGTAATGGGGACTTTATGACCAAGACAAAGGAGAATGCTTACAAGCTTATTGAGAACCTAGCCGCAAGCTCAAGCAACAAGTCTCAGGAGTATGATCGGACTACGAAATCTAATGGAACAGATTCTCGTAAGATGGATGACCTAACGGCTAAGGTTAACTTGTTGCTCAAAGGGAACCAAAGGATGGTTCACTTTGCCGATGAGAATGGAGAAGCACTAGCTGAGGATGTGACCGATGGAGGAGAATTTGATCCGGAGGAGGTGAGTTATGTGAATGGGCAAGGGTATGTACGAAACCAAGGGTTCAACTCAAACTACAGGAACCATCCGAATTTCTCTTACAGGAGTACGAATGTAGAGAATCCGCAGGATCAGGTATACCCGCAACAAACCGGTTATCAGAACCAAAAACTTCAGGATCAAGGTTTCCAGAAGACGGTACCTCAGGGTTTTCAAGGCAAGACATTCGTTCCGTTTCAAGGTCAAAAGCCCAGGTTCAACAACTTCCAAGCTCCTGCGAGCTCCGGTGGTACTTCTCAAGACGAACTTAAGAGTATGATGCAACAGTTGATGGAAAACCAGAATAAGACAGCTGCTGAACTGAACACTAAGGTAGATTCCATGTACTCGGACCTAAACAATAGACTTGAAGCCGTGACTAACCATGTTAAGAAGCTTGACACGCAAGTAGCCCAAACCGCGGAGGCCGCTAAAAGCCCACAGGGAGTGCTGCCAGGAAAGCCGACCACAAACCCCAGAGAGGTTGCTGCTGTCACGCTGCGCAGTGGAAGAACTTTACCCCCGGTTGTAGAGGCAGTAGCTAAAAACTGCCCAGAAAAATCTGCGGAGCACCCGCTCCAACAGGGAGCACCTGCTGCAACTGAAAAACAGGATGAAACAGTTGCTGGATCATCTCGTCCTGTACTTAGACCGAATGAGCTAGTTGACCAAGTTCGGTCTCGTGTTTACAAACCCCCAGTCCCTTACCCAGTACCCCCAAGGAAATCGCAGAAAGATTTAGAGAAGGCAAAGTGTAAGGAGATGTTAGATCAACTCACGGTTAAACTCACACTAACCGATGCTATACAGATGATGCCGGCTATGAAGAAGTACGTTAAAGGTTTGATCACTGGTAAGGTTTCATCAGAGCAAGGTACTACATTGGTCTCTAAGGATTGCAGTGTCGTTCTGCAAAACCGGATGGTTAAGAAGCTCGATGATCCCGGGAAATTTGTGTTGGCCGTGCAGATTGGTTCTACGTGTTTCAAGTGTTCCTTGTGTGACTTGGGTTCCAGCGTGAATCTCATGCCCTATTCGGTTGCAAGGAAACTTGGTTATACTAACTTTAAACCAACTCGTATTTCTTTGGTTTTTGCTGACAGGTCGGTGAAGTTACCCGTGGGAATCCTAGAGGATTTACATGTCAGGATAGGCAACACGTTGATCCCAGCTGATTTTGTAGTGCTGGAACTCGATGAAGAACCGAAGGATCCCTTGATTTTGGGACGTCCTTTCCTGCGCACAGCTGGTGCGATTATCGATGTGAGGAATGGTATAATTGGTCTCCAGCTGGGAGACATTATCATGGAGTTTGAGATGGATAGATTGCTCAAACAGCCAACCATTGATGGGCAAACCTTTGCCGTCGAAGGAGACCTTGAGATCTCGGAAGACGACATGGAAGAACTCCTAACCGATGATCCGCTTGAAGTGGTGCTAACCAAGGCCGAAAGTGAACATGGTTATTTAAGTGAGGATGCAGTCGGGTTAGCCAGGATAATGGATTCGGGTCAGAACGAAAAGTCCACCGGTTTCTTGAATCTTAAACCGGACGATGCTGAAGGAGCAGCTGCTCCCGAAGACGAGACCCCACCTTCTGGAAACATTGTTGACATCCCTTGGAGCGAGCTGAAAGCTCCAAAACTCAAGCTCAAAACCCTTCCTGCCGGGCTAAGGTACGCGTTCCTAGGCCCTAACTCTACTTACCCCGTAATCATTAATGTTGAGTTGAATAATGTGGAAACCGCTTTGCTTTTGTGCGAACTAAGGAAGTATAGAAAAGCTTTAGGGTATTCACTAGATGATATTCCTGGAATTTCACCTGAACTTTGCATGCATAGGATACACCTAGAAGATGAATCAAAGAATTCTATTGAGCATCAGAGAAGGTTAAACCCGAATCTGAAGGACGTAGTTAAAAAGAAAATCATGAAACTTCTAGACGCAGGTGTAATTTATGCAATTTCGGATAGTAAGTGGGTTAGCCCAGTAGTACCTAAGAAAGGCGGAATAACTGTGATCACTAATGCGAAAAATGAATTGATACCTACTAGGACAGTTACTGGCCATAGAATGTGTATTGATTATAGAAAGTTAAATGCTGCCACACGAAAATATCATTTTCCCCTGCCATTTATTGACCAAATGCTTGAGAGATTAGCTAACCACCCATACTACTGCTTTTTAGATGGGTATTCAGGTTTTTTTTCAGATTCCCATCCACCCGGATGATCAGGAGAAAACGACATTCACATGTCCATACGGCACGTTTGCTTATCGCCGCATGCCGTTCGGGTTATGTAATGCCCCTGCGACTTTTCAAAGGTGTATGATGTCAATTTTTACCGATTTGATTGAGGAGATAATGGAAGTTTTCATGGACGATTTCTCCGTCTATGGAAGCTCTTTTCCGTGTGTTTGTCGAATTTGTGCAGGGTGTTGCAGCGATGCGAGGAGAAGCATCTAGTGCTCAACTGGGAAAAATGCCATTTCATGGTTCGAGACGGTATTGTTCTAGGCCATCGAATTTTTGAAAAGGGTATAGAGGTTGACCGAGCAAAAGTTGAGGTTATGATGAGTTTGCAACCGCCGGATTCAGTCAAGGGAATAAGGAGTTTCTTAGGTCATGCTGGATTTTATCGCCGTTTTATCAAAGACTTTTCGAAGATAGCAAGGCCACTCACGCAACTTTTGTGTAAGGAGACTAAGTTCGAGTTCGATGCAGCATGCCTTGAAGCCTTTCACACAAGAAAGGGAGCTCTGGTAAGTGCACCCATTGTCCAACCACCGGACTGGGATCTCCCTTTTGAAGTGATGACGGACGCAAGCGACTACGCAGTAAGAGCGGTTTTGGGGCAGAGAAAAGATAAAAAGCTTCACGTGATATACTATGCGAGCCGAACCTTAGACGAAGCTCAGTGCCGATACGCGACAACCGAGAAGGAACTTCTAGCAGTTGTATTCGCTTTTGAGAAGTTCAGGACTTATTTTGTTGGTTCCAAAGTGATCGTGCAAACCAACCATGCGGCTTTGAAATATTTGCTCACCAAAAAGGATGCTAAGCCGAGACTTTTGAGGTGGATACTATTACTCCAAGAATTCGATCTTCAAATTGTTGATAGGAAAGGGACAGAGAATGGAGTTACTGATCACTTGTCACGCATGATGGTTGATGATGAGGTACCTCTTGATGATTCCCTTCCGGATGAACATGTTTATGCAGTTGGAATCCGTTTGCAAGAACCCTCAATCCGGACAGGAGCCTTTTGTGAAGCTATATCTAGAGAAGCTGTTCCGAGCTTTCCTTGGTTTGGGGAGATAGCGAACTACTTAGCTGCTGATCAGGAACCGGTTGATTTTGTGGGAGATAAGAAGAGGAGGTTTCTCCGTGATATACGAAAATATTTTTGGGACGAGCCCTTTCTCTACAAACATTGCTCGGATGGTATTTTTAGAAGGTGTGTACCGGATGAGGAGATTCCTGGAATTCTCTTTCATTGCCATAGTTCTAATTACGCTGGTCACTTCGCCACCTTCAAGACAGTCTCTAAGGTAGTTCAAGCCGGGTATTGGTGGCCAACTATGTTCAGAGATGCGCAAGATTTCATATCACGATGTGATACATGCCAACGGCAAGGAAACATCTCTAGAAGAAACGAGATGCCTCAACACTTTATTCTGGAAGTTGAAGTGTTTGACGTATGGGGAATAGACTTTATGGGACCATTCCCATCCTCCTACGGAAACAAGTATATCCTAGTGGCAGTTGATTACGTTTCCAAGTGGGTGGAGGCTATTGCGTCCCCAACAAATGATTCCCGCGTTGTGGTGAAGATGTTTAAGTCTATCATATTCCCTAGGTTTGGAGTGCCGCGTGAGGTCATAAGCGATGGAGGCTCTCACTTCATTAACAAGATCTTCGAAGGACTGTTGAAAAAGAATGGTGTAACGCACAAGGTCGCAACACAATATCATCCACAAACTAGCGGACAGGTTGAAGTTTCCAACAGGGAAATCAAGAGTATCTTGCAAAAGACCGTGGGAGTGTCTAGGAAAGACTGGTCTTACAAGTTGGATGATGCGTTGTGGGCTTACCGAACCGCGTACAAGACTCCGTTGGGAACGACTCCTTTTCACTTGGTATACGGGAAGTCGTGTCATCTTCCGGTTGAACTAGAGTATAAAGCAGCATGGGCGGTTAAGTTATTGAATTATGACATCAAACCAGCGTTTGAAAGACGATCCATGCAACTTCACGCGCTAGATGAGATAAGGCACCTGGCCTATGAGAGTTCTAAGATCTACAAGGAGAGGACCAAACGTTATCATGACAAAAGAATCCTCAACCGAAACTTCCAACCAAACGATCAAGTACTTCTCTTTAACTCTCGTCTCAAGCTCTTTCCTGGAAAGTTGAGATCCAGATGGTCCGGACCCTTTGTCATCAAGGAGGTCCGTTCTTATGGAGCTGTGGTGTTACTGGACGCTAAAGGAGCCGAATTCGTGGTCAATGGCCAGAGGCTTAAGCCGTATCTTGGCGCGACAACCCAAGCCGAAGGTGGATTCATCCCCCTAGGCGATGCACCAAAAGCCTAAAATGGCTAACCAAGTCGAGCTAATGACTTTAACCAAGCGCTTGGTGGGAGGCAACCCACCGGTATGTTTTCTAACTCTTTTACTTTTGATTTCTTTTTCAACTAATTTTGGTTTTTAGCTTTGAATTTTTCAGGTTTTCCTAAAAAAAAAAAAAAAAAAAAAACGGAATGCGAAGAAGGGAAAATTTTGCCAAAGAGCTCCCCGTCGATCGACACGAAAGTTCCTGCCCAAAACTTGCCGAACCAATCAAACAGAGCACCTGCTCCAATCCACTAAAGCCTGCTCTCCTGGGTATATTTTGAATTTCGAATTTCGAATTTTAAGATAAGGCCCACTAAGAGGTAAGTTCAAAAGAGTATTTGATGGGCCGAATATCTAGCCAAAACGGAAACAGATTTTAATTCAGAATATTTTCCTAATTTTTTTGATATAACTGATTTTGTGGGACCCATTTATTTATTTCTTCCTATATATTCGCGCCCATCTCTTCTCTTTCTCTTTTCTTCTACACGGTTTTTCCTCCATTAAAACCTTCAAGTTTTTTTCTCTCTAAAACACAACATTGTCAAATCTTCACGGATTTGTACGATTTTTAGCTTGATTTCACTCGATTTTTCGCCCTCTTTCCGAATATCCACTTCGTTTTTCGAGACTCCAAAGGTATGTGCTCCAAATCTCTACTTTTCAATCCGAAATTTCGAAGAACAAAGGTGAAATCGATGGTTAATCTTGCTAGAATCAGTTTGGGTTTGCTTTCAACTTATTTCTTTATCAATTTCGTATCATTAGGTTGTGACATCTGCTCGTAATTGTTGATTTGAAACAAAACCCTAATTTTGATTGAAAAAGATCACTTTTTGAGGAATTTATGGTGTAATTGGGCTTGGATTACTCACTGATATGACCTGGAACTAGTGTTTTTGCTTGTTTGAACTTGCATACATAGGATTTTGGGATTTGAATGAGAACTTTATCTTGAGAAAATTTTGATGTATGTGTATTGATAGTGAGACTCGGACTTATACGTGTGTGTTTGGTTTATTGTTTGTGGTGTTTGCAGATGACAAAGATCTCTTACGGCAACCCAAAGAGTAGAGAGGCCAAAGGCAAGGGAATTGCCACTTCAAGTGGAACGACTTACCCGTGGCCAAGGCCCGCCAACCGACGCTTCACACTTCCCGATTCTAGTCTCCCGCTCAACTCCGATGAAGCATGGGATCAAAACGACGCATACTACTACAACAATTGGCTAGGGATCGATATTGAGCCAACCCGTTTCTTGTGTCCCACCACATTGATGAGTCTCGGCATCCACCGAGAAGTAACCGACATCTTTTCACTCGCTCAACTTCTCGAGCTCGTCTCTTCCACGGACGTGCTCTATCCGGATATGGTGCGACAATGCTTGGCTTCAGCTCAGTTGACTTTTGCTAATCCTAAGCAACCGGTGGCGTCTCAAGGGACTCTCTCATTTTTTGCTAACGGGAGGAAGCATAGTGTTTCGATCTGGAACCTTTGTCGGATTTATGGCTTTGATGTCGGATCGGAAGCCGTCTCTCTACCAACCGCTTTCACGGCAAGGAATGCCTTCTGGAACTTCATTGCCCATGGCCACTACGCGTCCCGAAGTTCATCACAATCATCAATCCGTAACCCCGCCATCCGTATAGCGGCTAAGGCATTATCTACCATCTTCTTTGCTCAAGAATTACATAGCAAAGTACGGATTCAGGAGTTAGTGCTATTATACAATGGGGTTCGGAATGTTCTCTCTACGGTACCCGACTTAGCTTGTGATGTGGATCTCGATGTCAACATGGGAGCCGTCTTTGCTCGAGTGATCGCGGATAAGCGGACCATGGATGGAAAGACGAAAACGGAAAGAATCGGAAGCATCTTGACCAAGCTCTTTGAGCATGTGGGAGTTGATCTCGGTGATACACCTTGCAAAAAGGAGGAGCTCCTCATGGATACAAACTTCCTCCTCAAATGCGAGATTATGGTGGACTCCAACATCTACCGCTTCACTGGACGCGATGATCGTGTACTGTTTTGCAGGTTACCCCAGCCATCATTGACCAACTTGAGAGATGGAGAAACCATCGGTTTCACTCCGGGGAATGCTTCTCTTTGCACTGAAGCTGGAGCACCTGTTCCTCCAGAAAACACCCGAGCTGGATCAGCTGCTTCTGGTGCCCCTGTTTTCTTGTGCGACGACGAGATAGAGGACTTGGCGGATGTGACCGCTACAGTGCGGCAATCACGTGCGCACTGGCGCAGGCCTTACCGTAGCGAGTACACACTCCGTGACCTACCGGATGACCCTTCGGACCGAGAGTACCGTGCTTGGATGGTGGACTCCACCAAGAAGAACAATGGACTCATGCGCCGCATTCTCCACATGCTCCAGAAGGGTTGCAATGGTTGTAAGGCCACTGCTACAGCACCATCTACCTCCGCGGTTCCACCCCCTGCCAGCAGAGCACCTGCTCCACCATCTGCCGTACCATCTTCTTCCGGCCGTGTGACACGTTCGTCCAAGCGTAAGAAGCCACTCACCGATGACGATGACTCAGAGCACACTACGAGTGCTTAGCCCCTCTTCCCATTCCGCTAAGACATTTTCTTTCTTGCATTTTTCTTTATTTTTGGACTCATTTATTTCTTAATTCTCTCTTTTCTTATTTTCACACCGGGTCGGTGTGAAGTAAGTCTGGGGGAGTTGTTGCTGATGTCGTTTATTCTCGATGTTTTCTTTTCTTATGTCTTTTGAGTCTGTTTTTGTTTTGTCTTTGTTTTATTGAGTCAAGACTTTTTAGTTGGCAATTAGGACTTTATTCTATGACGATTTCTGAACCACTTGTGCTAATTAACTCTCTTTCCAGTGACCATTTCTTCAGAGCATGGATTACAAGGATTAACTGGAACACTTCAATGCACCATCTTCCAGGTTCCAGATTAACCAAAATTCTCTCGCTATTGACACTAGATTAGGGAAACGATTAATATTCAGGACTTCTTTTTCTTTTTTTTTCCACTCTTGCTGATCCTGAATAGCTAGCTCATTTTTAGCTAGTACCCTCCTTTAACCTTACCTCTTTTCAAACCCCTTGCCGTCTTGTTACTTCATTGTCATATGTGCAGCATATGTGCAAAAGGGCCGGAGAGAGAAGGGTCGACACAACCTCTAGATCACTCGATCTGAAGGACAGAGCACCTGCTCTTATTTATGAGGATTTGTGGACGAAGGAGTGGAAGGAACTAAATCAAGATCCACTTGGGTATGAACATCACTTCTAATATTTTCGTTTTTGAGAGGCATATCTGTGTAATTAAAAACAATCTTCATCATCATCAGTATCAAAAAAAAAAAAAAAAAAAAAATTTCAAAAAATTCGGTGATGAAGAGCGGAAATCTGTAAGAATATATGCCTCTCAAATCCAGCAAATATACCCAAGGGGAACAGCAGTTCACGGGAAGAAGGAGGAAAATAAACAAGGATGGAATGAGTGATTTAGAGAATGTGGACATCAAACAGACCCGCTCTCTCTTGCAATTTTGTGCGATATCCTGCATCCTCTACGAAACATCGGTAACCCTTAAACACTCTAAACACCTTTAAGTCCACCCTTAAATGGCCTTAAACCCTTTAGCGCCGTATTTCCTGAGAAAGTGTTTTTAGCGAGATCCTTACGTATACTTTTATTATGTTTGGTTTGTGTTTTACAACGAATTATTTGGGAAATGACCTGGTGGGGAAGTGTGTTGAGGTTATTTTGGCAAAGCTTTGTCGTTCGTAATCTGAGTTATGTGGTCTGCGGGTCGAAAGCCAAAGGGACGGTTCGCTGAGAATAAAAGAGTTTCCACGTTTTCAAACCCTTTTTCCTTTACTTGGTTTTGAGTTTGTTTGAGGACAAACAAAGATCTAAGTCTGGGGGAATTGATACACTCCATTTTTGGGGTATTCTAACCATTGTTTTGTAGGGTTTTATCGAGTCTTTCTCCTTTGTATCGAGTCTTTTTAGGTCCAAAGGTGGCTGGAATGAAGAATTGGACTTTGCTAGGAGGTTTGGTGAAAAGGAAGGAAAACACGATCTTTTGGAGGTTTTTGAAGCAGAAAACTGGAGCACCCGCTCCCGAATGGATTTGACTGCTCCCAGAAGATTACCTAGAAGATTGGCGCCGTTTAAGTGAATATCTAGAAGATTTGAAGAAAAAGGAATATTCACCAAATTGAATATTCACCCAGAAGATTTGCAAAAGAGGATATTCACTAAATCGAAGATCTACCTAGAAGATTTATCCAAGATTTATTTTCCTTATTTTCCGAGCCTTTTTCTCCTTTAAAAGAGGAAGTCTTCATTTGAAGAAAAGGGACACGCTTCACGCCCCTTCACACCTCTTTTACACAGTTTACACGCAAAAACACTTTTCATATTTTTACTTGTCTTTCACGTTTGGATTCGAGACCTTGGAGAGATTTCGTTTGCTTTGGATTTCAAGAGTTGTTCATCGCTTGTTATTGAGTTTTCTCTTGAACCTTACTCTTTTATTTATTCAATGAATTCATTCATCTCTCTTTGTGTTTTTAGTTCTATCATGTGCGAGTAATCTACCTTGTTAGATTAGGGTTTTTCAAAGGGATTTAGAGATTCAATGAACTCGGCATAGATAGGATCATACTTACATATTTGATATCTTCATCTAATGTTGAATTTAATGCCTAGACTAGCTTGATCACCTAGCCTTTGATATTAGGTTTAATTTACTCATCAAAAGTGAACTTATCAATCTTAATCGTTAATGGGCGATTTGACCCTTAGCCAACGACAGTTGAAGTTAAGGCAAATCGTGAACTTATCAATCTTAATCGTTAATGCTTGTTAATTTGTTTAGTCTCAAATGACAGTTTAGGGTGCTAGATTTATTAATAAAGTTGTTGATGCCACGACAGTGGATCCTCATAAAATCGTGATTGTGTTCTAGATTGGTACTTAAATTGATATCCTGAATAATTGCTTGGTTCTTGATGATCTATTCTCTGCGATAATTCCCTTGTCTAACGCCTTTATCATATTTGTTTACAACCGAATTTTACTTTGCTTTGTTATTTATTTTCGTGACACTTTAAAACCACTTGAATCGCTTAGCTTGAATTGTGTTTAAAAGAAACTAAAGTGTATTGCCAGTCCCTGAACGAACCTAAATCTATTTCTACATCGGATTAGTAATTTAGGAATTGAGTTCTTAACCCAGGCTAAAAAATCTGTTATCACGTCCCTTGTAGATTATGTCGTACTCATTCAGCTTGATTGCCCATTTGATTAGTCGTCTGAACTGGTTGGAGCTGTGAAGTATAGCTCGAAGCGAGTGATTGGTCAATACCTAGATAGTGTGCAATTGGAAGTAAGGGGGTAACTTTCTTGCCGAGATCAGTAGGTTAGTGCTAGCTTCTCCATCGTGGTATGCCTTATTTCCGTACTGCTTAAGGCTTTGCTTACATAGAAAATCGGTCTTTGTTCTCCGCGATCTTCTTTTACTAAGACTCCACTAACTGCCGAGGTGCACACTGCGGTGTAAAGATACAATATTTTGCCCTTTTCTTGTTTTGCCAGAATGGGTGGCGTTGTAAGATACTTCTTTAGAAGGGAGAAGGCTTGCTCACTGTCTTCATTCCACTCGAATGTCTTTTTAGCTCGGAGCAATTGGTAGAAGGGCAAATTTTTGTCTGTCGATCTTGATATGAAGGGGTTGAGAGCCGCAATTTGTCCGGTTAAGTTTTGAACTTCTTTTCGAGTTTGCGGTGATGGTAAATTCAGGACGTTAGAAATCTCAGATTCACTTCGACACCGCGCTCTGTTACCAAGTATCCAAGGAATTCTCCTGAGGTAACCGCGAACGTGCACTTTGTCGGGTTAAGCTTCCTGCCGTAGAGGTTAAGTGTATCAAAACAATTGTTGAGGTGTCTAATATGTTCTTCGGCGTTTGCTGACTCAACGAGCATATCGTCGATGTAGACCTCCATGGACTAACCAAGCTGGTCGGTGATATACCTCGTATTTTACCGCTTTTACAATCTATTTCTACCTATTTTCTAAGCTATTTAATAAGCTTTTCTATCAAAAGAGGTAGTTTACTCGTATATTTGATTTTTAAGTGTCATATAGGTCAAATCATCAGAAAGGGCGTAAATAGAGCTAAATGAGTATTCTTTATCCTACAACATCTTATCAAGGTCAAAGGAGCCAATCTGAGTCCTCAAAGTTCAAGATTTCACAATTTCCCAAGTTAGACAGAAGATACCCAACAGAAAGATCAACTCGGACGGAGGATCCAACCTACTTGGATGGCAATGAAATTTTAGATGGACATATCCATTTGAGTTAGATTTCTAATGGAGTTAGAATTATATCAAATAAAGTTGAAGTTTGGAAGATATCCAAGATCTACTGAAGACATGTTTATCTACCTCGAAGATGATTTAAGAGCAAAACGGGTCAAGGCACGGATCAAAATCGTGGACCGGTGCACATGACCGTAGCCAAGCACAAGAGGAACATTTAGCCCAAACCCCAGACACATTGGTTAGTTCGGTGCCACTGTCCGATACCGTGACCTCATATAGGCAGTTTTTGACAAAATGACGTTTTCACCCAAAGTGAAACCCTATAAGTTATGCCAACCAAGAACCTCTTCAAACACCTATATATACTTGCTTTTAGCCTCTTGAGAGAAGACGAGCAGCCCTAGGTACCAGAAAAATCAATAATACACATGTATTTTTGTTTCTCTTTTGTTCTTCATTAAGATGTTTTTTTAAAGAGCCATGCAGGCTATGATGTTCTTCTCTACCTTTGTTTAAAGAGATCCATCTATGCCAAAAAATTATCTATCACTAATCTACTATTTTATCATCTACACTAGGTGCTCCATGTTTCATAACATGTAGAGTAGTTGTATGTTTGATATAAAGTTATGTTATAAGTTCTTTGTTGCATATTTTACATCTTTATTGAGTTTGTTTCTAGATTGATTCTATATCTTTACGCGTGCATAAGCTTGATCTAGAATAGCTACCTAGTGATCGATTTAAGTTTGATATATTCTCCAAAAGCTTTTATATTGTCGGATCTAGTATTTGATAGACTAGGTGTCTTAACAATTCCAAAGGTTAGTTAAGGAGTTTAATGAGCAATCGAATCTAAATTTTACAACGTGATACCACTTTATAATAACTATTGAAAGTTGAGTCTTTTAGGGTAGGAAGCATAGGTTTTGGAGCCATGAAAGTGGAAAGATTCTACCTCTGTGATTTGAGTTTTAGAACACTAGTTTCATCTCTTTAAAATCCGGTGTAGTTTATGTTGCTTAAATTCTTTTTATTTCTTTTATCTTGAGTGTTTTGTTTTATCTATCCCTTTAATTTATTGCCTTTGTTTCGTTTATCATAAAACCCCAAAACCAAATATATTTTCTCTTTGCTTATTGATATATCATGGTTTTTACCCGTTTTTAGCCATGATATAAGTATGTTTTAGAGTCTTTTCGGTGTTTTCATATTGTTTTAGAGTTTTTACATGTTTTAAGGCTTTTGGATCATAACAGGTGGTTTTGGAGCATTTTGGCGCAACAAGGAACAATGCACTAAAGAATTCAAGTCGGATAGGAAATCCAGCTTTGGTGTCGATCGACACCATCTCTGGGTGTCAATCGACACCCCATCGTGACGAGCAAATTAACAAAGTTTGAAGATTTCCGTTTTTGCACACAAGGTTCTACGGTTTATAAGACTGGCCCAATACATTTTTAGACCTTATATATATGTGTTCTAAGCCATTATTTAGGCTTATGCTTTATTCTATTGAGACCTAGCAAGAGATTTGATTCAGAGTTTTTAGGGAGACAATTCCAGACTCTTTCCAGAGATTTCTTTGAACCCTTTTATATCTCTATCCTTATTTCTTTAATGCAATATTATTCAGTTATTGTGATGTTCTCTATTGCTATGTCTCAGAAATCTTTTAGTTAGGTTTAGGGTTTTTCAAAGGCTGATGATAAATTGTTTAGAATTATATTACTGTTGGGATCAATCTAATTTGTGTTCTTCACCTTGATAGTTTTAATTCTGCTTTAGGATTGATTGTTAGATATCATAGGTAAATTGATAGATGCGAAAGCATTATTAGTTATCTGGATTAATATCATAGGTGAGCAAAATTATTATTCGCAAAGAAATTTGGCTTAGTAAGTTTGTGAACAAATCGAAACTGCTCGTTAATGCTTGATTTAATTTTATAGAACTCGTAAAGAAATTTCGTTTTCTAGGATTTAGTCATAGATAGCTTCTGCAACGAAAGTTAATTAGTTTTACAATTTTTTCGAGTTCTAGAACGGTTCTTAATAAATATCCCGACAATAATTTAATGCCTCAATTTAAAGTCATGCCTACAAATTACCTGATGCCTAGCGCTTCGTCTTATTGATTTAAAGAACAACTATCATCATTTGCTTGTTTTACTTAATTGCTTTTTCATATAAATATCATTCACTTAGATTAATTTGAAATTGGAAATTTATTGTGTGATTTCATTCCCTGTGGATTCGATACCTAAGTACTACTACGATCTCTTAATTTGAGAGAGTAGCTCAGGGCAAATTTGAGCATATCAAATTTTGGCGCTGTTGCCGGGGATTTGATATCGCCATTAAAATTTCAGTTAGTAGAATTTCGACTAAGTTTTTATTTTTGTTTTTAATTTACCAACTAGTTTCTCTTTGTTTGCTTTTGTTTTGCGTTTCAGGTGCATGCCAAAACACATCACTAGAAGCAATACATACAAGGAATTAGTTGGATTCGATCTTTATACGTTAGCCCTGTTAGAACGCACAGCCAGAAAAGTAGCTAGACTGAAGTACAATGCAACTGGGCAAAGAATCGACGACGAAGGGAACACGATCGTCGAAGTGGCTAAACAGGAAGGAAACGACGGTGTCGCCCCACCACCCTACCCGCGGCCCACCTTCCACCACCATTTGATCCAGATTTGCCCCTGACCACGGATCGAGCCGCAGTTAAGAGCGGTTTGAATCAACGAAGGTAAAAAATTTCTTTTTCTTTTTAAATTTATTTAAAAATGGTTTTCCAATTTAAATTTACTTTTTGGCCAAAAATATTTTTAAATTATGATTTTCTTGAATAAAATTTATTTTATTTTTAAATTTTCGCATTGCACTTTTAAAATTTGGCTTAATTAGTTCGATTTTTAAATGATTTACACATCTTACGCTTATCTTTTCACTTGGTACTTACACATGTTTGACTTTAGAAATTCCAATTTCTTAAAGAATGATCTGCCTTATTTATAGAAGATGTGCACAAAGAAAGAGAAAACATGGAAGCCTTTTTAACCTACTTATGAATCCTATACTTTACTGTTTGAATTAAAAGTTTTGTAACTTCTTCCAGCAGCTGTTCAACAACCTATAATTCAGAGATTTCCAATTTGGAGCGGGTGATGTACTATGAGTTTTAGGCTTTGCCTATAAGTGACTTTAAATCGGTGTCGTAACCTCTCGGTCCGTGTGTAACATCTCTATTTTTATTTTATTTTTAATTGCGGAAATTCTCATAAAATTAAGTCCATAGATATTAAATCAATAAACCAACAATTCAATTCCATAATCCAAATCCAGAATAATATTAAAATCTAGCAACCTAACCGGGTTCACTAGAACTTAGCAAAAACAGGAAAACCAAACAACGGTCCTAATCATCCTCTCCCTAAAGCCATGATTCCACGGTCACACTTTTCCTTTTCATTTACCTGCAACACAATTGGGAAAAACGAGTTGCGTAAGTATTTAATAAATACTTAATGGAGCGGTCATCCCATCTACCAGATATATAATAGGAATTAAATTATCAATTCTACACGAGCAATCAACAGTTCACAATAATTAAACAAATTCAATAAATTAAACAGAGAGTGTCGATCGACACCACCACTTGGTGTCGATCGTCGCTTCACAGAAGCAAACGATCCTCACGATCACATCACAGGGGTGTCGATCGACACTACCTCTAGGTGTCGATCGACACCTCCCAGGAGAACCTGAACCGAGTCTGATCCTCTCGCAACTCGAGTTCCGTTCTATCACCCGATCAACACGATTCCCAAACATAATAATCACAGAGAATCAGCACAGAAACCAATCCAAAACATCACGAATAACCAATCAAATCCTAATAACCTAATTCCTTATCCACGATCATGCACTCACCTCAAAAACGCGAAAAAGAGAAAGGAAAAACGAAGAACAGCGATGAACAGTGACGAACGGCGGATTCCTTCACTGGAAAACACCGAGAATCACAGCGATAACGACCCACAAACGGCAAGAGAACACGAAGAACGAAGGAACACATCAAACGGATCACGAAACGCCTCGGAATACTCTCAGGAACCTTTTTTTTTTTCTTTTCTTCTTCCCTCCTCAGAAACACGACGGCTCGTGCTTTTAAAACGAAACCTTAGGGTCCTCAAAACCCTAAACCGGCTAAACCATGATAACCGAGCGATTAAAAACAAAACCAACAAATCACAGAACTTGGTGTCGATCGACACCTCTCCCTTGGTGTCGATCGACACCCCAAACCAAAAATCAAAGTTTGGTTTCGGGATGTTACACCTTGCGGAATGAACTGTCCTAAACATTGAGAAGAACTATTTCTATGTCTAGAGAAACATTTGGGGAGTACCTTTACACTTGTTAGAAAACCATCTACACCGATCCAACATTGGAACGTTTTAAGCCTCTTTATCCGGTAACTTCTTTCTATTCTCCATCTTTTTATTTATTTATTTTTATTTTCCAACACTTTACCCTTAATTTGATTTGATTAACACCGGGACGGTGTAAGTTAAGTCGGGGGGGGGGGGGGGGGATTGTTGCTACTAACACGTTTGTTCGTTTTAGATATATATGTTTTCAAAAGGATTTACAAAATTTTGTTTTTAAAAAACCGTTTTATTGAGTCAAAATAAGTTGGGAATGATAACACCTTTCTTTGATCAACAACTTTTTGATTTCAAACCAATTGACCATTATCGCAGGGTTTGTTTCGAATAATTGATTCATATACCGAGTGACCGATTGGAGTCCAAAGAGATTGCTACTTGCACTATTTTGATGGATATGATTTCGATTCCCAATTTGGTTTACTAACATGATTTTTTTACTATATCTTGTTAAGGATATTAGATCATGGAACGAATCACATTCTTGAAATCTTATCCTCTTTTTACCCCTCTCTGTTGTCATGGATGGCAAGCTCACTTTTAGTTGGTACCCTACCTAAACCCTTAACCTTACTTTCAGACCACATGCACTTCTTTTGCTATGACCTTATGCAGATACCTAAACCCTTAACCTTACTTTCAGACCTCATGCACTTCTTTTGCTATGACCTTATGCAGATATGTGTAAAAACGTCGGAGAGAAAAGGGTCGATGCAATTTTGCAATCACTATAAGATGCGACGATCAACATAGAAGGAAGGAGTACAACAACATTAACGAAATTTCAGAAAAGCTTGGCCATTCCTTAGATGCTTAAATCATGGTAATAATTTTGTGCCTTACTTAACTAATATCTTTATGAGACCATTTTCCCCTTCAAAAAAAAAATCATAAGGGAAAGGAAAATGGTTTTCAAAGAGTCAAAGGCCAAAGAATACCCAATGAATGCCATGACACAAAGGAGAGATGAGTTCGAGATTTTTACAAGTGATTCCCGGGGAAAAGTCTAAGTCTGGGGGAGATAGGCAAACACCAATGTGGTTGGGAAATTGTGGACTTCAATAGATCCATTCTCTCTTGCGTTTTTGCATAATGTCTCACACCCGAAGTTTTTGGTAACCCTAAACAATTTTAACCTCACCACTAAAATCAATATTTCCTAAACACCAAGCCGTATTCCTTGCAAATATCTTTGATTGGAGATTTTTGCGAATCTAAGAGGGTAAAAGAGTCAATCGATTTGATGTTGAGATTTTGCAAGGACAACAATTTAGGATATAATTTCGAATTCATGATTGCAGACGATGAAAAGCGTCCATGAACTCACCTTAATTTTAAGTGGATTCCATGTTTTGAGAAAAAAACAAGATCTAAATAATATGTGAGTTCCTGTGTTTTTAACCATCTTCCTTATTCTAAACTATTTTTTGCTTGAGGACAAGCAAGGTTTAAGTCTGGGGGAGCTGATATACCTCGTATTTTACCACTTTTACTATCTATTTCTATCTATTTTCTAAGCTATATAATAAGCTTTTATGTCAAAAGAGGTAGTTTTCTCGTATATTTGGGTTTTAAAAGTCATATAGGTCAAATCATCAAAAAGGGTGTAAAAAAGATCTAAATGAGTATTCTTCATCCTACAACAACTAATCAAGGTCGAAGGAGCCAATCCGAGTTCTCAAAGTTCAAGATTTCATAATTTCCCAAGTTAGAGAAAAGATACCCGTCAGACAGATCAACTCGGACGGAGGATCAACCTACTTGTATGGCAATTAAATTTCATAAGGAGATTGACCTTTGAGTTAGCTTTCCAATGGAGTTAGAATTATATTAAATGGAAGATATTCAAGATCTACTCAAGACATGTCAATCTGCCTCGAAGATGAATCAAGAGCAAAATGGTTCAAGGCACCGATCAAACTTGTGTACCGGTGCACGTGACTGTAGCCAAGCATAAAAGGAACCTTTATCCCAGACCCCGGACATATGGGTTGGTCCAGTGCCACCGTCCGGTGTTGTGGCCTCATTTATGCAGTTTTCCACAAAAAGATGTTTTCGCCCAAAGTGAAACCCTAGAAGTTATATCGACCTATAACCTCTTCAAGCACCTATATATACTTGGTTTTAGACTCTTGAGAGAAGAAGAGCAGCCATAGGAACTACACAAATCAATAATAAACATGTATTTTCATTTCTCTTTTGTTCTTCATTAAGATGTTTTGTTAAAGAGCGATGAAGGCTATGATCTTCTTCTCTACCTTTGTTCTAAGAGATCCATTTATGCCGAGCACTTATCTATCACAAATCTACTGTTTTATCATCTACTCTAGTTTCTTTATGTGTCATAACATGTAGAGTAGTTGTATGTTTGATATAAAGTTATTCTAAAAGTTATTTGTTGCATATTTTGCATCTTTATTGAGTTTTTTCCTAGATTGATTCTATATCTTTACGCGTGCATAAAGCCTAATCTAGCTTACCTACCTAGTGATCGATTTAAGGTTGATACATTCTCCAAAAGCTTTCTTATCGCCGGATCTAATATTTGATAGGCTAGGCGTCATAACAATTCGAAAGATTAGTTAAAGAGTTTAATGAGCAATCAAATCTTAATCTTACAACGTGATTCCACCTTGCAATAACCATTGAAAGTTGAGTCTATTAGGGTAAGAAGCATAGGTTTCGGAGCCATGAAAGTGGAAAGATTCTACCTCCCTTATTTGAGTTCTAGAACACTAGTTTCATCTCTTTAAAAACCGGTATAGTTTATGTTGCTTAAGTTCTTTTGATTTCTTTTATCTTGCGTGTTTTGATTTATCTATCCCTTTACTTTATTGCTTTTGTTTTGTTTATCATAAAACCCCAAAACCAAATATATTTTCTCTTAGGTTATTCTGCATCATTTAGATTTATAGCGTAACAACATAGTCTCCTGTGGATCGACCTCTAAGTACTACAATCGTCAACTGTGCACTTGCAGATTATGGATTATAAAGTTTAAAACTCTTTTGCATCTAATTTAGACCCCATTAGTGGGCGAACATCCGGTTGACTAGGCATTGGTAGGTTGCGCCGGCATTCTTGAGTCCAAACGTCATGACCTTGTAGCAATAAATACCCCTGTCTGTGATAAAGGCCGTTTTCTCCCTATTGTGTGGATGCATCATTATTTGATTATACCTAGAGAAAGCGTCCATAAAATATAACAGTTTGTTCCCGGCCGTGGCCTCGACCAGTCTATTGATATGAGGTAGAGGGAAGCTATCCTTCGGATAGGTCTTGTTTGTGTTTGTGAAATCGACACGAACCCTCTATTTTCCGTTGTTTTTCTTTACCACTACCAAATTAGCGAGCCAATCAGGATATTTTACCTCGGTTATTGATCCTGCCCCGAGCAACCTTTTTACCTCGTTATTTATTGCTTTAGATTGCTTCAGACCCAACTTCTTTTTTTTTTGCTTAATCGGCCGGTGAGACGTGTCAGCATTGAGCTCGTGGCAGACGATTTTGGGATCGACTCCTTTCATATCTTCCACTGACCAGACGAAAGTCGAGATGTTTTAACGAAGCAAATTCACCAGCTGATCTTGGATTAGGTCACTGAGATCGGTACCGATACCTATGCACCGATCTGGTTTTTCGAGGTCGAGTATAACCTGCGTAACTGTTTTCTGGTTAGCACCTTCTTTGCCTCTTTAGGTGGTCGCTTGTCCATCTCTTCCGCCTGATCCGAGATCTGGAGAGCCAATGCCGCTCGGCTCCTCTGTTTTTTTTCTAAGAGGAAACAGTTCCTAACTTCAATCTGGCTACCCCGAATTGTATACGTTCCTTTGTCGGTTGGTAGTTTTAAGCACTGGTGATAAGGAGACGCCACACTTTTATGATGTAGAGCCAAGGTATTCTGAGGATGATGTTCTATAACGAGGCAGTGTCGATTACTACGAATTCGATTAATTGCATAACGTTTGATACGCGAACTAGGAGTTTAATATTTCCAACCTTTGTAGTTATCCGGTTGGTGAACCCGATCAGGGCTAGAGAATACTTTGGTAAATGAGGTTCACCGAGATACCTATGTCCACCAATGTCCGGTTGACTTCGCATATCGTCCACCATGATCTTGATGACTAGGAGGTCGTTGTGAGGGTGGCTTCACCGTGTCCCTCTCGTCGAACGTGGTAGTTAAGTGCTTTTCTGTCAGTTGTGTTCGTTTGTCCTCCCGTCGGATGGATCTGACGTCACCTTTCTCCTTATTCATTCCTCCCATGATCATAAACGTCTTCATGATTTTCAGTGGCTGTTTAATCGATCCTTTTTATGATATTTTGCGCCCAAAAAAATCTAGGGTCCACGGTGGACGCCAATTGAAGGTATTGGGTTCGTGTATACGAACTAGAACTTTATCAAACAAATGTGGTTTAAGATTTGAGGGCAAAACAATAAGAAAAGTTTAAGAAATGAAGAATGTTTCCAATGGATTATATTGCTCAAGAGAGAGTTCCGAATCCCCTTCTTGAGTGAAATGAGTTACATATTTATACTGAATGATTGTGGGGGTCGAAACCAACACAATTAGATTTGTAAGAGTTCGTGAGGAGAATTTAGAGATTTCTATGTTAACTAGGGATCACAAGAGATTGATAAAGAGTTGTTCTTATTGCTGTGTAAAAGTTGAGTACAGAGCTTGTGTATGAAATTGCGGATACCCCTTTAGGGTTTTTACAAGGACATATATATAGTTTCCTAAGTCGGCTAAACATTCCTAATCCTCTGCGGAGTCGGTCGCATCAACATGGGCTTCGCGTCGGGACCGGGCTATCACGACGTTATTGGGTTGAAGACTGTCTTGGATTGAAGATGCGATTGGCGACTAGGCCAAACGGGCGATCAGCCCACCAACTCCGAGCCCGTGATCGGCCCACAAGGTGAGCACGCAGTCGGCCACAGTACCGAGCATGCGGTCGGCCTTGGCACCGAGCGCGCGGTCGGCCTCGGCACCGAGCACGCGGTCGGCCTCAACACCGAGCATGCGGTCGGCCTCGGCACCGAGCATGCGGTCGGCCTCGGCACCGAGCATGCGGTCGGCCTCAGCACCGAGCATGTGGTCGGCGTGATAGCGAGCACGCGGTCAGCACTGGCCCGGTCTCTTTCTGTTTCGCCTAAGTCTGCTCCACTGCCATATGCTCCGCTCCGCAGGAAGATTTAGGTTCTGTTAGGCCCCCTTCGTCGAGAGTCCGGAGGGCCATCTCTTCTATCGGCTTGTCTTTAGACGTTAATGCTGAGGGGGTGAATACCGACCCCAACAGTTAGCCCCCAAGCTCGGTAGTGTTAGAGATAATAGTGCCGAGTTAAAAGATGTGTTGAATATCAGTGTCAACGTTTGAAGTCAAGGCGCTTGTCTATCCTACAGTAGTAGAGAGTGACTTTTTCGTAAGAGGTTTTAAGACTCTGTAAACGTTATGAAGATTTTAAGACTTCGTGCTTCCTTTGTCGAAGCTGCTGCGTTTTCTGCAGAAAGGGTTTTTTTTTTTTTTTTTTTCTTCTTCGAAGATTTTAAGACTTCATTTATTTTTTGCTCATGAATAAGGCTTCGCTTGCTCATGAATGAGGCTTCGCTTGCTCACGAATGAGGCTTTGTTTGCTCATGAAAGAGGCTTTTGTTTGCTTATGCATGAGGCTTTGTTAAGTAGAGAGAATGCGAATGCGTTTACGCTCTCTACCTGCCAACGTTGCTGTTGGGCTTTGTGGAATGGTGCCGTTCTCGAGACACGTTTGTCCGAGAACAAGTCCACCTTAGATTTGACCAGAGTGTATCCTGGGTTTCTGAATGACACGTTCAGGGTGTAATTCGAACGGAGGTCATTAGCAGCTGCATTTTACCAACGACGTTTGTTGGGTTTCTGAGTGATCAGTTGGCATGACCCAATACTGAACACTAGTGATCAGTTGGCATGACCCAATACTGAACACTGGTGATCAGTTGGCATGACCCAATACTGAACACTAGTACTTATATAGCGCGCTGTATCCGTTGTGGATGTCATTGTGTTCGTATTTCTACACTATTGTTGTGGCCAGCAGCAATAAATGCAGAACGACTCTACTCAATTAAAGCTTTGATTAGTCCATAAAGGACAAGCTGTTCTCATGATGAGTG
>OY755204.1:33555910-34061692 GCA_963576765.1 Draba incana | reverse complement strand
TTCGCGTCTGGACCGGGCTATCACGACGTTATTGGGTTGAAGACTGTCTTGGATTGAAGATACGATTGGCGACTAGGCCAAACGTGCGATCAGCCCACCAACTCCGAGCCTGTGATCGGCCCACAAGTTGAGCACGCAGTCGGCCACAGTACCGAGCATGCGGTCGGCCCCGGCACCGAGCACGCGGTCGGCCTTGGCTCCGAGCGCGCGGTCGGCCTCGGCACCGAGCACGCGGTCGGCCTCAGCACCGAGCATGCGGTCGGCCTCGGCACCGAGCATGCGGTCGGCCTCAGCACCGAGCATGTGGTCGGCGTGATAGCGAGCACGCGGTCGGTACTGGCCCGGTCTCTTTCTGTTTCGCCTAAGTCTGCTCCACTGCCATATGCTCCGCTCCGCAGGAAGATTTAGGTTCTGTTAGGCCTCCTTCGTCGAGAGTCCGGAGGGCCATCTCTTCTATCGGCTTGTCTTTAGATGTTAATGCTTAGGGGGTGAATACCGACCCCAACAATGATATTATAGAATAAACCCTAGAAATGCATGAAAAGTATCCTAACTAGGAAGATTTATACAATATTTTCATATATTCTTGACTTATTCTCCAAGTATTATGAGGTCGGCGATTGAATATAAATTCGGCATCTAACCTCTCAAATGGCCTTCCATGGTTGATTTAGGCCCATTTTCCTACCTCCAGATGAATATTTGGGTCAGTTTAATCATAAGTCGGGTATGGGTAGAGGGTGTGAAACCCGATAACACCACTTATCATTTTCTATGAATACTTTTGAGTACATTAAAACTCAAAGTTATATCACATTTCTTTTATCCTTTGTGCAAAAAAAAAAAAAACCCCTTAGGTTCTTTGAATGTTCACCGGATAAAATCTCCATTTTTATGCAAATTTAATGAAGTACTCTTAATCTCTTCTCTTAATATATTCATTAGGTTTGTTTTATCTATGCTTTTGTTCTTCTTATAATTATATGTGAGTAGTTTCTCTAGTCGATTATATGTAGTGTAGAATATAATATTTGATGTGTGACTTGTGATGCTTAGGCTTAAATATTTGTGGTTTTTCCATTACATTGTTGTCTTGTTATCATTATCATAGTTCTCATCGAACATGTTTCTGTATAATATATAAATAGAACACTATGATATATAACACAATATATAATTGAAAAATGTAAGATTTACATCTTAAAATTACCTCAATGTCCATTTTAGAAAGGAAAAAAATGAAAAAGAATGCATTAAATTATAGTTTCTTACATTTTTTATAATTTCAACTATAAATTCGACCACTACCCTAGTCCTATATGATTTGAAAAGGAAAATATATTGGTATACGTATAACATTACTAAACTCTAATGTTGTATGTATACCAATATATTTTCCTTTTCTTACTTTGATAAACTTTCTTGGTAGTTTTTATTTTAAAATCTTCAAATATTTTACAATATCATTATGGACACATATTGATGAACAAATATAAAATTTTCCTTTCTAATTTCATTATACTTCTAGATTATTGCATACATGTTAAAAAAGAAAAGTTTGGGAATAATTTTTTTTTTTTCCACACAATTGAAAAAGGAAATATCCTGATATTATATATACATGTGTCACGATTTTAATTAACAATGACACGTGTTATAATCTGGTGAGTTATAATTTTACTTACGTATCAAGCTCTTCGATAGATCCTATTTTATATAATAAGATTTGAGTTTTTTATTTTCTTAATGATCATACATACGTAGCTGAGTTGGCATGCATATATTTATATATCATATGTACTTATCAGCACTGTCTATTATTCTATATAATTTTCAGACAGATTGTCCCATCATTAATTTCTTCTGCTTATATTAATTATTTAGCTTCTTCAAGAAAACATTACAACGCGGGGGTATAGTGTATGTCCCAATTTTCATGACAAGAATGGAAGAAAATAACTTTTTAGAGAAATGAGTTATTCATTTGTACTTATATAACATATATATATATATATATATATAAACGATTTTGAATGGTACGTGGAAAACTATTTATGTGCATTTAAGTGTTTTTTAACTTTATTTACACTAAAACATACTTTTCTCTTTGATAAACAATTTCATTTATACGGTTTGTTATATGTATTAAAATATTATATGTCTAATAATACACTAAAATTATTTAACCAATATATTAAAATAACGTCTATGCATTGAAAACTAAATCATTATTCAAAGATAAGATTTTAGAGCAAAAATAAAATGGGAAAAACTATATATTCATATGTATATATATTTCTTTTTTTATCGAATATATTAAAATATTATATCTCTTATTAATATTTTACAAAGAATAGAATAATTTCTTATATATATATATTATTTTGACAAGAATAATATCTAATGAACTATATAATTACTTCGTTTGTATGGACGGGATCAGAGATATAATTAATTTAAGTTACAAACATTCCATTATGGAGCCAAAACTCACATGGGCAGTTTAAATTTTTAACAGCAACTTAATAATATAAGCATTTTCTTAAAAAAACATATTTTTATTCTTTCAATGTCTCTTTATCTTCGACTAATAAGTTTATCAATCTCATCAGTGTCCACATGTCCTGAAATTATGCCTTAAAATCCTGGTTTACAAAACTACAACCATAATAGCATATCTTGTCTCACTCATACCTCTTTTTTTTTTTTTTTCCATCTGAAAGAAATATATTAATAGAAAGCTCATTTAACGAGCCTCAGATACACATGTATGAACAAAGTTCAAAGGACTCCACACCAGATACAAAAAGGTATTAAGCCTATCTACAACTTTCAAATAGCAAGGATCATCCAAAAGAAAATTACCACTGTTACGACCCTCGCAAGGACTATGGCCGGCCGCTCGAGAAAAAGTTCGAGATCGGAGACCCAACATGTCAGAACAGATGCTTAAGATATAGAAAGAATTAAAAAAGACATAAAAAGGAAGTTCTTAGTAAGGAAATGAGAGATTGATCGAGAGATTGATCAAGAGAATGGGTCAAGTCTCGATCCGTATTCTGCGGTACGTAAGATCGGAACACAGAACATGTTCCCGGGAAGAACCTAGAGCTAATGGGATAGATCCGGTACGGGGTCAGGCCACGGTACATGAGGCCTTGGATAAGCCATGTATCACGGGTCGAGACCACTCGAGGCCAACCCAAGGGAATGTTGAGCTGTGCCCGGGGAAATCGTGTGGCTATCGGTGGGCCACGTTGATGCTCACCTGTGTAGATACAAAACTTGGCTAGGGATGAGCCACGTCGTTCCCTTGGCCCGGGTAGGTGCGAGGTTAAAGTTTGGGCAATATATACTTAGATATCATACTTGATAAGAATAGATCAAGGGGAAGTTATGTCCATTTAAGTCTAAGGTAAGACTCGGTATTCCATTAGATCTTGCCTTAAACCTGACTGGTTCAACGTATGATCCAGTATTGTGTCCCTTAGCACCAGGATCACCAGGATCCGCAATCCTTGGCCATGATACATGACGACGTATTCGAGTTGAGAAAGGACTTCGACTCGGGGAATTATTTGACTTTGTGTCTTACATCCCAGTTCCGGGAACAGGTGTTAGATCTGCAAGGCCTTAATGGAATTTAAAACGAATTGCATTGCATGTAGACTCGGTTTGCCTTAGGACTTGCATTGTTATTGAACTGTTCTTCGATGAATGCATGTTCTGCTAGCTTCATGCTTGTTGCATTTCCTTGATGCTTTGGGGTTTCGGGTGGGTTGATATTAGGCTTTACTCACTGAGTAGTTTTAAAATTGCTCATCCCACCACTTTTGTTTGCAGGCAACCTTTGAGAGAAAGCTTGTAGCGGGCAGCTTTGGACTTAGGCAAACCAGAGTGGTTTTCTGTTGAATTTGCAAATCCTTAGTGTGTATTATGTACGGTTTTGAACCTCGGATCCGACATATATAGTTTTCCAAGAGTTTTCCGTATATAATATATGCTAAGTATAAAATGGGAACGGATTCTAAAGATTGCAAGTGACACTGCTGCGTGGTCCTGTTCGGACCGAGAAATTGCACCGGCCTAGTTCGGGTTGCAAAGGCTTAGGACAAGGTTAGTTGGGTAAACTTTCCCAGGAATGGCTGGTCTTAAGTCCCTTGATCTGTTCTTTGGCCTTAGGATTGGTTGTTCTCAAGGCGGTACGTAAGGTCTCTGGTCAATGGTCGTTGACCCATGATTGGGGGCATTACAAGTTGGTATCAGAGCATGGTTATATCATGCTACATTGCTTGTGTTTTCAACGATTTTATTGAGTCAAATGAGTCGCAAGATCAACTAGGGCCTGGCCAGTCCATTGCTTTAAGTAGATGGGATTAATAGGATTTATCCTTTTGCTGCGTTTAAGATCAAAGATGCCGCCATGCAGATGGATGAGGGCAGGGTCTGAGTCAGATGTCACAAATCAGTCTTCGGATGAGCTAAGTGAAAGCGTGTTTGATGGACTCCAATCTGATAGTGAAGGATCTGGTTTCTTAGTAAATGTCCCATGTGAGTTCGAGGAATTAGTGGAAGTTCCAGTTCATCAGTATTGTGGTCTTGGTCTGGATCCTTGGTGTTATCTAGAAGAAGAGCTTGAGTCCAAACCGGAAGAAGAGCTTGAGTCCGAACCAGAAGAATTGCCCGAGTATGAACCAGAATAAATGCCTGAGTTCAAACCAGAAGAGGATCCCATAAAAGACCTAGTAGAAGAAGTCTAAGGGCCGGATAACCAAACGGTGCCGAATGTAGTTCCTCGGTTGTATGTGAATCCTTACTCACATTATACTGAATATTGGGAAATGTACATGGACAGGGTGCGGCAGTCTGAACCGTACCAGCGATGGCGTAATAGGCATAGATTGCCAACGGAGGATGCTCAAAGAACAACAAGAGAAGGAGCATCATCGGACGGGAATAGTAGTGGAGCCAGGGCAGTTCCAAGAACAATAAGGGATTTTCCTGAGGCAGTTGCAACGCCGAGTAGTCCGAGCCCAAGTCGGTACAGGTATAAAGCCTATAAAATTGGGGAACTGGGCAGGATTCACTAACTGGTTTGGGGGCAGGAAACACTGTTTAAATTGAGTCATTTGACACAATTGTACATGCCCACTGGAAATCGAATTGAGATTGGAGGAGGATCTCGTGAATCAGCTGGAATGGGCAAGGATACAGAGCACCACGTTCTAGAACCGAGAATGAAACAAGATTCACTTCACCTGTTGCGACTTGGTGTTGTGCTTGTGGGCTAAACGGACATGTGACCTACTTATGTCCAGCCTTGAACTGGGAAACTGATATGGGAAAGGAAGTGTGTGCGCATTGCGGAAAGGAAGAACACAAAGGGAGTAACTATCCAATTATCCATCTGGAATACACGGTCTTCCCGACTCTGACTCAGGCGCCTATCAACCTGTCATCTAGCGGCCTAAAGGAGAATGAAACCTTAGGGGGTAGGTTATGTTCTATATGTAGATATCCTCGAACCCAGTCAGATCAGGTATGAATGGGTTCTAACCTTCTCTTTTTGGTGTGAATACCTATGTGATAGGGTCAAATATCTTGGTAACCTAATTTTATGTCTGGTTCCAAGATGGAAAATGACTTTGTGGCTTTATATATCATAATTTGAACCGTGTAAAATGTTGGATAAATAGATTATATTTAATAGTATTTTGCTGAATGTGATGCCTAATGCCTTTGGATGTTTTTTTAGTATTTTGCATGGTCTAATGCTTACTGCTTTAGAATGTTTAAGGTGTTCTCCATTGTGTGATGCTTGATGCTTTTGATCGATCCATCCTCATTATGGTTTAGTGTCGCTTTGCCCTAGTTTTCGGATGGAGTTTATCGAGTTAGGGTCACGAGAAACCTAAGGAAGTTCTTAAGGTTGGGTTTGTCTAAAGTCTTGGATAGGATTTTTTGGAATCTAGAGTTAGGCCTGGAGAGTCTACGCCTAAGTGAATAGAAGTCTTATCTAGAATTCCAAGATAACCCATGGCCTTAACCGAAACCGTTTGGGGAAAACCAAGAGAAGTGGCCATTTGAGGAAATGGAAAAACCAAGTAGAATGGCCGTTCAAAGAAGAGAAAATAAAAGGGAACGAATGTTTAAAGAAGGAGGAAAGCCAAGGTGTTTGGCCACTTGATGCACCAGGAATTGGGGAGATGCAAAAGAGTTTTAAATTTATAAACCCTAATCTGCTAGTGCATATATGACAATTGTAGTACTTAGGGGTCGATCCACAGGAGACTATGTTGTTACGCTATAAATTTATATGATGCAAAATAAGCTAAGAGAAAACATATTTTGGGGTTTTGGGGTTTATGATAAAATAGATATGCAATAAAATAAAGGGATAGATAAATCAAAACACGCAAGATAGAAGAAATTAAAAGGAACTATACAAAATTAACTACACTGTTATTAAAGAGATGCAACTAGTGTTCTAGAGCTCAAATCACTATGGTAGAATCATTCCCCTTTCGAGGCTCCGAAACCTATAACTCCAAGCCCAATAGACTCAACTTTTGATGGTTATTGCAAGGTGGAATCACGCTGTAAGAATTAGATTCGATTGCTCGCTAGACTCCTTAACTAAACTTTCGATTGTTAAGATGCCTAGCCTATCAAATATTAGATCCGAACGGTACAAAAGCTTTTGGAATCGGTACCAATCTAATATCGGTCACTAGGTAGCTAGTCTAGATCACGCCTTGAGCACAAATAGAAATATAGAATCAAGATAGAAACAAACTCAATAAATATGTAGAAGATGCAAGCAAAAGAACTTTAAAATAACTTATTATCAAACATACAACTACTCTACATGTTATGAAACATGGATCAACTAGAAAAGTTGATAAAACAGTAGATTCATGCTAAGTAAGGGCTCAGCATAGGTGAATCTCGAAGCACAAAGCTTGAGAAGAACACCATGGCCTTCATCGCTCTTTTACAAAAGATAAAGATGAAGATCTAAAGATAATAACAAAAATACATGTTTATTATTGATTTGTGGTGCCTAGGGATGCTCTCCTTCTCTCAAGAGGCTAAAAGAAAGTATACACAGGTGTAGGAAGAGGTCTTTAGTCGGTGGAACTCCGAGGGTTTCGTCTTGGGCAAAAACGTCTTTTTGTCGATAAGTGCGCATAAGTGGCCACGGCACCGGACGGTGGCACCGGTCACGTGAATCTGTCCGGGGCCTGGCTCAAAATTATCTCCTTGTGCGTGGCTTCAAGTAAATGAGCCGGCCCATGGGTTGGTTTGGTTCTTAGGCCCATCTTAGACTTGATTCTTCTTCTAGGCAGAATTACATGTCTTTAGTAAAACCTGAATATCTTCCATACTACAACTCCATTTGATATAATTCCAACTCCATTGGAAATATAACTCAAAGGGCTATCTACATATGAAATGGTATCTCCGTCGAAGTCGGTTTGGTCATCCGGCCGTAGCTAGGCCTCTGCTGGTTAACTTCTATCCAACTTGGGAAATTGTGAAATCTTCAACTTAGGTGAGTTAGATAGGATCCTTTGACCTTGGTAAGTTGTTTTAGGATGAAAGAATACTCATTTTGCTCCATTTTACACCCTTTTTGATGATTTTACCTATATGACTCTTCAAAACCAAATATACGAGAAAACTACCTCTTTTGATAGAAAAGTTTATTTAAATATTATATAAAATAGGGAAAACGGCCAGTAAAGGTGGTAAAATACCGGGTATATCAACTCCCCCAGACTTACTCTTTGCTTGTCCTCAAGCAAACAAAAGGTCAATTAGGAAAGAAGATTTGAAAACACGGGAACTCACATATTCTTTGATCTTGTTTTTTTCTCTAAACATGTAATCCACATGAAGACAAAGTGAGTTTATGGAAGCTTTTCATCATCTCCCATCGTGATTACGAAAGTATGTCCTAAACTGCTGTCCCTGCAAAATCTCAACTTCAAGTCAATCGATTCTTTTACCCTCTTAGATTCTCAAAGATCTCCGACCAAGGATATTTACAAGGAAGTCGGCTAGGTGTTTAGGGAAAGCTAATTTAGTGGTGAGGTTAAAAGTGTTTAGGGTTACCAAAAACTCCAGTCGAGACCATTCAAGGCCGGCCCAAGGGAATGTTGAGCCGTGCCCAAGGAAATCGTGTGGCTTTCGCTGGACCACGTCGACGCTCACCCACGTAGATACGAAACTTGGCTAGGGATGAGTGACGTTCTTCCCTTGGTCCGGGTAGGTGCGAGGTGCGGCCTGTATTCGGCCACGTTGGCGCTTGAGCATGGATTGACCCGCACCCCACACGTGTCAGCGCACAGGCAGTGCCATGTATCCGACCTCCGGCTATAGATAGATGACCCTTGGTCATTTTTTCCCCAAGCAAATCCCATGTCGAACACTTAGTGTGCAAATGAAGCAAAAATGGTTGTTCGTGTTGGTCGTCTGTTTCTTCGTGATGGGTCTCATGGGAAAAGGCTAATCAACAATAATGAAGCTTTTTTTAATGGCGTTCAAGCAAATCTCTGTAAAATTTGATCCAAATAATTTTATGGGTAACTAGAAATACGGGCCCGGTCATGGTTCATGTTCATGGCGAAGCGTTACTTGTTCCAAAGATGGTCGTATAATTGAAATTGATCTCTGGTACGGTGAAATCACTGGAACCCTAGACCTAACCAACCTCACTTCGTCGTTACCTAATCTCAAGAATCATTACCTTCAAGGAAATTACTTCTCTTCTTCCTCTGGTTTGATTCTTCCTCTTCCTCAAGTTGTAATCTTGAGTTTCTGGATTTATCTACAAACTAGATTTCATATTATTCAATGGTGGATTACGTTTTCTCGATTTATCCGAGTCTAGTCTCTGTGAATTTCTCCAACAGCAAGCTTGTCGGGAAATTGGGTTTTGCTCCATCGTCTTGTCGGAATCTTGTTTCTGTTGATCTTTCTTACAATATCTTATCGGAAAACATCCCGGAGACTTTCATTTCAGATTTTCCGGCGTCGTTGAAATATCTTGATTTAACCCACAACAATATCTCTGGCGACTTTTCCGATCTCAGTTTCGGTTAAGTATTCTAATTGGGTATTCGAATTCTAATAGGGTCATAATCTCAGTTTACTGTCGTTAAAAAACCATCTCAAAACAGTAAACCATCATTAACCGACATTTGTGTGTTCTGAAATTTTGAAATTTGAATTCATATGTATCTGAGTATGAAACTTTTTATTGGTGTGGATTTAGGTGTGAAACTTTCGATTAGTGGATATATAGACAGATGTTAAAGTTTGGGCAATATATACTTAGATATCATACTTCTTGTGGGGAAATAGATCGATTTTCCTTGGAAATCCTAAGTGAAATCTTGGTTCTTTTCACCCAAAAACCCTGGAGTTATCCCTTTTGTTTCCATAAACCCTTGATAGTCATATATTCGAGTGTGTCTCGATAAGAATAGATCAAGGGGAAGTTCTGCCCGTTTAAGTCTAAGGTAAGACTCGGTGTTCCCTTTCATCTTGCCTTAAACCTTACTGGTTCATTGTCTGATCCGGTATTGTGTCCCTTAGCGCTAGGATCTGCGATCTAGAGAGTGGTTGGAGTCTGTAGCATCTCCCAGCCTCGTTGCCCATAATAGTGAGTGGAGTTTTGGTGGTTGATGAGTTGAATCACCGTGGGGTTTTACTTGTTTCCTTTTGGTTTAAAATTCTTAGATTCTTACTGTGTGTCTGATTCTTTGCTTGCATTATCTTTTGAGCTTGATGATGTGTGATAAGACTTCCATGCTTGTTTAGCTTAGCTTCATGTCTTAGTGACTGGCTAGTTTTGCATACATGGTTGATCTTATCCTTGGATCGTTGTGGTTATAACAATAGCAATAGGTGCATTGCTATGTTGATGGATTATTTATGCATTAGGTTATTAGATGTGCATTATGTGTGATTATGTAGCATTTAGCCTAATGGTGGTATAGTTTGGATTGCATCATGTGTGGTATCATGCTGTAGCGGTCCTTTGTTCCTGAATTAAGACATGTGGCGTTCTATCACGCCATGGCAGATTCTTGGGTGGCTCCCATGAGTCATGATACATGACAATGTATTCGAGTTGAGAAAGGACTTTGACTCGGGGAATTGTTTGACTTTGTGTCTTACATCCCAGTTTTGGGAACATGTGTTGGATCCGCAAGGCCTTAATGGAATTTAAAATGAATTGCATTGCATGTAGACTCGGTTTGCCTTAGGACTTGCATTGTTATTGAACTGTTCTTCGATGAATGCATGTTCTGCTAGCTTCATGCTTGTTGCATTTCCTTGATGCTTTGGGGTTTCGGGTGGGTTGATATTAGGCTTTACTCACTGAGTAGTTTTAAAATTGCTCATCCCACCACTTTTGTTTGCAGGCAACCTTTGAGAGAAAGCTTGTAGCGGGCAGCTTTGGACTTAGGCAAACCAGAGTGGTTTTCTGTTGAATTTGCAAATCCTTAGTGTGTATTATGTACGGTTTTGAACCTCGGATCCGACATATATAGTTTTCCAAGAGTTTTCCGTATATAATATATGCTAAGTATAAAATGGGAACGGATTCTAAAGATTGCAAGTGACACTGCTGCGTGGTCCTGTTCGGACCGAGAAATTGCACCGGCCTTGTTCGGGTTGCAAAGCTTGAGGACTAGCTTAGTTGGGTAAACTGTCCAGGGAACGGCTGGTCTTAGGTCCTTTGATCCATTATTGGGCCTTAGGATTAGTTGTTCTAGAGGCGGTACGTAGTGTCTCTTGTCAACGGTCGTTGGCCCATGATCGGGGGCGTTACAACCACCCTTTGAGTACACCCATGAAGACACTATCAAGAAGAGGCCAAACGTTTTTCACCCTCAAAGATGTCATTGAGCCAAGCAGAATGACCTATGGATACATAGGAATGAATCCTAATGTCCTTAATAACACTTTGCACAATGAGAAATACACTTGTATTTGAAGGTCTAACCTCTTCACCAATTTCCAGTTAGCAAAAGCTTATACTCTATAACTAACCTCACCCGCCTCATAAAGAAGAGAGGGCCATAACTTCGGCTTGTTAACTGCTCTGACTACAAAGCTTCAAACCCAAAAAACGTACCTTAACACATTTTAAAGCCCATAATACAACATTCAATCTTGCTTCTTTATGTGAACCTATTTGAGAGAAGCCTCTCCTACTATGCAGAACAGACCCCTTATGATCTCTTAAGACCCATGCTGCTCCCACAAGCCTCTTTTTTCTTGACCAAGAGAATCCGATATTACATTTTAACCAAGGGTCTGGTGGAGCTTTCCATCTTACTCTCGGCCTTCTCGCATTAGTCTGTTTCATTTGCTCCATGTCTTGACCACAAAACCTTTTTCTGCTTCAGCCATGATCTTAGAAACAATATCAGTGGCAAGAAACACATTACCCTTAAACAGAAGGTTGTTTCTATTTTTCCAAATATACCACATGATCCATGGGAAGCTTCTTTTCAGCTCCTCCGGGAATTCTTTCCTTTTCAGATTACCCATAACTATAGACATTAGCATATACTGAGTCCTGATTGAAACCATATGGAGGAAAAGGGTAAAAGGATAGGGCCCAAACCTGTCTGGCAAGAGGACAAGTGAAAAGGGCATGGTTCACTGATTCTCCTTCAAAATCACAAATTTTGATACCTATTATCCATGTTCATTCCCCTATGAATCACTACATCCGCCACTGGAATGATTCTACTTAGAACTCTCCATAGAAAAAAATCTAATTTTAGGAGAAGTTTTCAGAGACCAAACCTCAGACTTTAGAAAGTTTAGGGATTGTTGCATTTCTGACTCCCTGATCAGTTGTTCATGACTTGGTAACCAAGCCACTTTGTATCCAGATTAGACAGAATAGTCACCACCCTTGATGTGCTCCATACCCAGTAATCATCTCTCCACACAACCAGTTGGTTTCTCTGAATGATCTTAAAGTCTTCCTGAACGAACAATCATCTCAACTTCTCAGCATTCCATGTTCTTGATGCACCATCTATAAGATCAGACACCTTGAGATTTAGATCAAGGGTATAGTTTCTAATCAAAGGCCTTCGCATACCATTGTAAAAAATCCAAGGGCCGATCCATACCAAGGAATACAAACCATTTTCCATCATCTTTATGAGATTTTTTTCAACAAATCTCAGCCGTGAAGAACACTTTTCTAGGCAAAGGAAGGTTTTTTTCCACTAGAAGCCTCTGAAAAAACCATTCAGATCAAAATACCTGCTCTTTAAAACTTTGGAGCATAAACTCTCGGGATTTCGCACAATTCTCCTAGCTTGCTTTGCTAAGAGGGCTTGATTAAAACACTGGTAAAGCTTAAAACACCTTGGTCTTTTGAGAGACAGAGCTTCTCCCATTTCATCAAGTGAGTCCTCCTCTTATGTTCCTGAGAGTTACACCAAAAGCTTGCCATGGCCTTAGTGATGCTTTTACAGGTGTAAACTTGCAGCTTGAAGCAGGACATGGTGTATAATGGAAGAGCCAATGCCACTGCTTTAAGTAGGAATTCTTTTCCTCCTAAGGACAAAGATCTATCAAACCAACCCGATAATCTGCTTTTAAGCTTTTCTTGAATGAACCGTAACATATATTTCTTGGAACCACTAAAGCGCTCAGGTAACCCAAGGTATTTGCTTTTTTATCTGATTATCCACCAACAGACCAAAAGTGATTGAAGACTTACTCGGGTTGACAATTTGACCTGTAGCTTTTCCATACACTTGAAGAATTTTCATTAACTCTTCTGCGTGCTCCATGTTGGCTTTACATAGGAAGAGACTATCATCTGCAAACAACAAATGATGGATAGAGGGCCCTGAAGGAGAGAAAGAGATTCCACTGATGAGATTGTCCTTTTCAGCCACATTTAGAAGGTGAGTTAGACCTTCAGTACACAAGACAAAGAGAAAAGGAGAAAGAGGGCCTCCTTGTCTCAGTCCTCTTTGGGGTTTGATCATACCATAGGGTTTGTTTTTAATTAGGACCGAATAAGTGACTAAAGAGATACAAATCATTATCTAGTCTACCCATTTCTGATGAAACCCTAAGACCGTCAACAAAGCTTTCAATTACTTCCATTCAACTCTGTCAAAGGCTTTGGACATATCTGATTTGAATGCCATGAATTCTTCAGCCACTGGTTTATGATTTCTCAAAGCATGAACCATCTCATGTACTATTAGAATGTTGTATGAGATAAGCTTGTCTGATACAAAAGCAGATTGAGTGGGAGAGAAAATCTTGTCTAGTAGTGGTTGAAGCCTTCTTACCATGATCTTTGAGATGATCTTATACATGACAAAGTGTAAACTGATTGGATGCATATCAGACATCTTTGTGGGTTTGATCACCTTAGGTAAAAGGTAGAGTTGCGTGTAGTTCCATTCAAGAGGCAAAACTCCTAAAAAAAAATATCTCTGAACCTCTAAAGATACCTGATCCCCCACTAAGTCCCAATACTTCTGGTAAAAGAACCCAATCATACCATCAGAGCCTGGTACACTAGAAGGTTTAATGGAAAAAACTGTATCTTTTATTTCTTCCCTGGTAACTCCCTGAATCAGAGCTTCATTCATGTCACTAGTAACTCTAGGTTGAAACCCTTGGAATATCTGCTCAAAATCCTTAGGATTTGTGGTCTTTTGGTAGACGGTTTGTCGGGATTCGAGGTCGAATCTAGGGTATTGGGGGAGAGTTGTAACATCCCAAAACCAAATTGTGAAATTTGTATGGGGTGTTGGCTCGGTGTCGATCGTCACCATGTTTAATTGAATCGGATTTGGCTCGACTTTAATTGTCTGGTTTGGGTCGATTTGGGTTATGGAAACCCTAGACTCATGTTTTTAAGGTTGTGCAACCTCATTCTTCTGTGCCTAAAGGAAGAAAATCATGATTAGAGAGGTTGAGAGAGGTTTTGGTGTTTCCTACGCGATTGGGTGTTTGAGAGAGAAAGAGACAATTGTGTTCCGTTTGGTAGAGTATCAGAACGGACATGAAGAACATATCGAATCGAGATGAAATTTCATGGGCAAGTTCTTCTATCTCTTAGCTAGCCGTGAGACAAATCCGTTTGTTATTCGGTTGTATATGCTAAGAGATATCTCTGTTTTTGTGAGAGAAGTTTGTGCAGAATCGGGTTTGTGATCTGACCACTTCGAGGACATTTTTTTGGAGTTTCAGAGGCAACGATCCTTATGTCGTTGGAAAGCTCTTTGTGTCTATTTTTCCGAATCATGTTTCAGATCATGATTCCTAGGTAAACTACATATTTTATGGTCAGTCGAAGTCAGTATGTCATTTCTGTTTTTTAGAAATTCTTATTCGATTTAGGGAAAAACTATTGTGGGAAGGAGAATCAGTAGCTTTAGATCCAGTAGGAAGCTCTGATTTTTGTGTGTCTTTGTGTTCAACTAATCTTAGGCTAAGGTAAGTGCGCGATCGTGGTTATGGGTAGCGTATGTTAGGTTGCTGTTGTTTGACTTTGATGGAATTGATAGCGATTATTGTTTGTTTCGTGGTTATTGTGTGTTTATTGTATTATTGATCGATGTGAATGGATCGCTTGATGAAACAGGGTCGAGCTACGTGATTATTTGGCTCGATTCAGGTTTCTGCGATGAGTGTCGATCGACACCAACACCCTGTTGTGTTTTTTTTTGTGGTTGAGTTTGGTGTGTCAATTGACACCATGGAGAGTGTCGATCGACACTGATTGTTGAGTTGCATATTTTGGTTAATGTGCTTGTTTTGGTAAGTTGAACGTTGTGAAAATGTGGGTTGATTGTGTAGTATTTGGCATGCGTTGTTCTTATTATGTAACCGGTTGACGGGATAACCGCCTCACTAAGTATTTATGAAATACTTACGCATCTCTTTTTCCCATGGCAAGTAAAAGTATTATGTGATCATGGAATCATGGCAAGGAGAAGAGGTTGATTAGGATCTGTAGGTTATTTGGTTATGTGTTGGAATCTAGAACCTGATGTTTATGTTGCTAGTATTTCGTTTATGTTGCTAGTATTTCTTGAAATTGATATTTTTTTTAATTGGTTTATTATATTATTAGTCTCAGAAGTGCTTATGTGTTTTCTGCTGATGATTGTTTGTTGAATTAATCGTTGAGAATCAATAATTATGGGATTATTAATTCGGATTAATTATTTTTTTTTAAAAAGCTTGGTTGTTTCATCGTTTTTCATATAACATTGTATATGTCCAACAATTGGCTACAAATGTTTAGTCTTGTAACCTAGATACTTATTTAATTTTACTTGAAATATCAAATTTTTGTAACAATAAAACTCAATTAATCAATAAGCTAGAAATGATTGCATCTTGTACCATGTTAATTCTTAAACCTACGTAACACGTGGCAATTTCTAGTATATATATAAAAGATCAAGTACTTGTTAAGATTTGTAGTGCAAGGAATGATCTTCCAAGACAAGTGGTTAGTTGGAGTCAACGCTCGACTACAAAACTTGTGAATCATCATGAAGAAGACATCTTCCCACTC
The DNA here is from genome assembly GCA_963576765.1 of Draba incana. Taxonomy (NCBI): domain Eukaryota; kingdom Viridiplantae; phylum Streptophyta; class Magnoliopsida; order Brassicales; family Brassicaceae; genus Draba; species Draba incana. The sequence goes on along the minus strand of OY755204.1, from coordinate 34,046,094 downwards.
CATGTACAATCTTTAAACCATGTCCATGTGTGGCTGGTATCTTGAGAAGGTTTTTTTTTTTGTTACTCAAACCGAAATTTAGGTTAAACTTAACCACCAATGGTGGAGAAAGGGTTTAAGGTTACAAGACCAGCCTTGGCCAATTCATCACCTATGGTATTCTCCGTTCTAGGAATGAAAACAAAAGATAGAAATTCAAAACCTATACTAAGACGACTAATGTCGTGGAATATAGTTTTCAGCTCATTGACCACGCCTTTCGAGTTAAGCAACGTGACAAGAGAAAGCGAGTCCAAAAAACAAGAGTTCCGGACCCGGCATTGTGAGCTGCAATTAAGACAACTTTAATAGCGAAGGCTTCTGCTACAATTGCCGAAGGTACTTGCTTCCGAGAAACAGAGGTTTGGCTTATTAACCTCATATGCGAGTCATTGAAGCACACACTTATCCCACAATCAAGAGATGAGACAATCCAAGATGCATTTACAAAACAGTGTATTGTGTGTGGCTCCGGCGTAGCTACAAGAGGTTTTTCGGGTGTAACTGAGGAGGTTATCTGAAAAGGTTTTAGATCCACAATTTATGGCTTACTTACAGTCATAATGTTCACATTGGCTCCCATTTATAGCATAGACAATCTGGTCACTCCAAACAGTTAATTAATTGTAAAAGAAACGTTAAAGAATCTTGGATCTTGTCGCTTATCTAACCTCATTTTCTGTGGTGCTTATATTCCATCTACAGCCACAAGAAACAAAAAAAGAAAAGAAAAATTTGACTGGTAGATACTAAAAGCATAACTTCTTTCTTGCTCTCAACATCTATGACATTAAAAGGTATCTCAGAGTTTACTTAATATTTTCATGGAGGAACCATCAACTAGGTGAGAACGTCATCACTCACCAAACATGATAATTGGTGAAAATAAAATTTGATAAAGAGAATATGATGACAAATGCACTCTTATGGACCTATGCTTTGATCTTTATTCTTAATTGTCAGATTGTGGGATTTGAGATGATGAAAAGACATGATTGAAACCAGACTCTACTTAAAGGAGATTGTGTATTTTCATAATGTTTTGAAGACCATTATTTCTGATTGAGATTCAGTGCTTTTCAGTTATTTTTGGATGACTTTTTTAATGGCTACTTTGTACTAAGCTATTATGTAGTACTTCTTGTGATCCATAAGTCAATGGCCACATAATTAACTTTAATTGCTTTTGAGGGGTTTAATTAAGAAGAACTTGAAGAAATTTGATCAGAAGTTAGCGTAGGCGCAATTTCTCTACAATCTATTTACAAGTTACAATACAAGATGTTCATCTTTGAAGATAGCGTATGCCATGTATCATCTTCTAATGATTGTTACTGTTACCGTCTTAGTTTCGAGTAAATTATAAAGTACCATAAAGGGATTAAACGATGAATAAGTGGCCTGAGAATGTTGGCATTTAGATTGAGAAGGTATCCGACATCTGGTTTGGTCACAAGTAAGGAAAGCGTAAGTCAAAATTCATGCCAAGAATGGATCATTTTAAGGTACTTGAGAAGTTTGGTGAAAATACATAGAAACTTGAATTCCTAGGTGATAACGAAGTTTAAATTACTTTCAACGTTGGAGGTGTTTTTCAGCAATACTATGAGGATATGGAGTTACTAGTTTTAATAAAAAATCTTCCAACTACTTTCAGTTCCGTGTTATTCTTTTAAATAATTTTTCCAACTTATGTTGTTATTATTCATAATTAGTTACTCATATAGTTTTTTCAGTTATTCCACAAGTTTTGCATGTCATCATTTCAATTCTTAGTTATTTCGTCTTCCCAAAAAATAATTATTAGTTTTTTACTTGATTACCCAGTTGACCATATTAAGCTGTTAATTTTTACTCCCTCCGTTCCCAAAAGATTGATGTTGTAGAATTTTCACAACTATTAAGAAAACACATTAATTCTTAGTTATAAATGTCTTGTTTTTTGTACTAAACAAATTTCTATGACTCTAAACTAATAGTAATTCAATAAAATCAATTAATGTATCTTGAAATTTACAATTTATCATTATTTTTTCATTAAAGTTGTATTGAGAATGTAAAAAATCAATCTTTTTGAAATATTTGTTTTTCCTACAACATCAATCTTTTGGGAACGGAGGGAGTATATCTTATTTTAGAAAAACATCATTTATTATTATTGTATTTATTATGTTATCAATGTTTTTTAAAAGCCGTGAGAGAAGAGTTTTTTGTTGTTGTTGTCACTATTGGAGGAGAGTATTTCTATTTTCCCTCGTTGTTGGTAGAAACTATTGAGATATTAGTAATTTCAAAATGTGGCAACTCAGACATTGTTAAACAAATGAGTTTCTTACATTGTCGCTATTTCCGCTACATCAGTCTGAGCCAGGGACGGATGTACACAGGGCAAGGTAGTGCACGTGCAGCCATTGGTTTTTACAAGATTAATGTACTTATTAGCTAATTTTAATTGTGCACCCACTAAATTTTTAGTTTGTGTCCCATTGTTTTGTGTTATTCAATAGATTCACTAATATTATCAAACAAAACTTAGAAAAGGTTGAAAAAACTAAAACTATTAAAAATATATGTATAAAAAATCAACTCAAACTACGAAATCCAGTTATGTTTTCTTAGTATTTTCATTTAAAATCCATATGTGTTTTATTTATTATTTATTTTATTTTTCATAAATTGTTTAGTATTATGAATTTAATATTGTACCACGGTTAAAATAATTTATGGATCCTCCCTGGTCTGAGCTATATGATTTTCAAAACACCAGTACAGCTTAACACTTTCGGAGAAGCAAGATTAGAGTAGGTGATATTATTAGAGAAGAAACAATGAAAACAAAAAGGAAAACAAGAAGAAAGTAAATTTGGTAGTGCACAATCAGACAAATTGAGAGCCCGAGACGTTGCGTCAATGTTTTTGGTTTTAATATTCTCCCAAGAGATTGGATTTAGTGGGAGAGAGAGAAGGGAGTTGGGACAGTGAACTTTAAATACGAAGCACATGGGAATAAAACATGTCTGGGTTTAGGGATTGAAGATGGGCTTTGGTGGGGACTCTGCTCATTTTCACCCTTACATTATGAACTCGTCTTTCCTTAATCATGTCCTAATGCTCCCACGACATTCCGGGCCATGTGCCTCCCTCAGTTTCCCCACTCCTCTACATTGTTTACTCAAACCAATATATATCCAAACTCCTCAATTCAATGTCTCGTATCGTTCACTTTGCCATTCCAGAGACAAAATTGGTCTTTGTCAATTGTATATGTGTCTGGGTATGTTGAAAAAGAACTATCTTAGCTGATATTAGCAGAAACAACTTAGGAACATATATATTGTAAACATTTCTGTAAATTAGTTAGATAGAGATTAATAGTATATTGGACAGGTGAAAAGATAACTTGTTAATATGTTCAAAATTTTGAAGAAACATGTGGTGAATTATCCTTACCGTTTATTTTTGTTGGGATAAAATAATCTTCTTTAAATTAGGCTAAAGTTTTAGGGCTACGTGAATATTAGCTACGAAAAATCTTCTAACGCTATTTGAGTAGTTGTCTACCGGATTGAATCCGAGAGTTTACACATGTATCTACAATGACTTAAATACCTTAATATAATATGTCATATTTTATCGATTTTATACTATACTAGAGATTGTCCTCGCGTTGCGTAGGTTTAAAAATATATAATAATTTCTAATTTATTGATTAGTTGTGTATATAATATTACATAAATTTGATATTTCTAGTAAATAATTATTCAGGTAGAAGAATAATTTTAATTACATTTGTAGCAAATTGTTATAGATACAAACTATTATATGAAAAATGAAATAGATCGTTTGTCAAATTACATCATGTAAAAGACATATTTTTGGCACAAATTTCTAGCTTGATTGTCTTTATCAATATTTACTACGGTTATTTTAACAAAATATGATTTATCGTATTTTTCTTCTATCAAACACATTTGTAAAGGAATTATTGATTAGAGAAGTTGTAATATCATTTTGATTCTACCAATTTATCTTCATAATCTCAACAAAGATGTTGGAATGCATATTTGTGTCTATATCATTAGAATCTTGACTCGTAATGAGATAATCTTTATTATCTCTTTGTCATATTCTCTTTTCTATTTTTATATATTTTTTTATCTTTAATATTTATGAAGTGATTCTGCTTTCCTAGATATATAATTTGTGGTGGACTAATGTTTAGTCTGAGAGTCTTAATTAGAAATGTTATGTCCACTACACATTGTATTAAATTTCTCCAATCATATTATATAGAATTTCAACAATCTTAAAAGTCTTAATTTTTTTTTGGGTCCATGCTTTGTTTTCTTTTAACGAAGCTTCTTTTGTGACATTTAAAAAAACATAATCATAATTAATTATATAAAAATCAGAGTCTTAGATATTTTTTTGTATATTATATTGTCGGATTTAGTAAATAAAATATTTGTTTAAAACCATTAAAACTACACAATAACACATTTAGTTGTTGACATTATCTATTAAATTGTTAGAATTAATTGTTTAGGTTACAAAAAGACATCTAATGTTTTTTTTTTTTGATAAATAAATAAAAACAATTGTAAAAACATTAAGTGACACATGACATCTTCTCATGACTTGGGATTTTTGTAAACCTTAACATGTTATATAGATATTTGATGGGGTCTAAACTGACCTAATCGGTTTTAAACCTCAATGACTAACCACAAATGCATGACAATTACGGTGTAGCATGTAAGGCTCGAATCCACAAGGAATGAGAGAAATGAGAATGCAAGAAGCTATAGAAGCTAGGCTAATGCAAATGATGGAGTTTAGATTCAACTACTAATGCAAATAAAGTAAAACAAGAACTAAAATATAATGCAAAAACAATGAACAAAGAAAATACTCAAATGAAATGCAAGAAAAGTAAGCAATTATGAAAAGTCAACGAAAATAAGCAGAAATTATCAAATATGAATAAAACATGGATCTTTGGCTAGAGATCATAGATTAAGTCAACGACACATTGTGGAGTGTTGCCAGCACTTTGTTGGTGTCGCTTGACACAAGTAATTGTGAGCAGAACCGGATTAAGTTTTAATCGCGGTTTTGGCTCGGTTTTAGCAATGTTAACCTAGGGTTTCGTATAAAAACTCATGGGGATGGTGTGTGGCCGAGTTTTTGACGATCCTAAAGCAGAAAAGAGAGTTTGAGAAGAGATTGAGAGATTCTTGTGTTCCTGAGGCAAGAGGTTCAAAAAAAAGAGTTTTAGGTGAGTTTAGAGGTGTAGAATCGAGTGTTCTTCGTCGTTCTTTGTATTGTGCCTTAGATCAGTGATGTTTCAGCGTTGTTGGGGCTCTGTGTGTGTTCTTTCTGTCTTAAATCCGAATCCATTCATCCCTAATGCTAAGGTAAGTTCGCGAGCATGGTTTCTAGGCGATGATGGATTGATTTAATGCGTTTTTGTGATGATATTCGTGTGAATTGTCTATGGAAATTTTTTGTGGATATTGTGGCCTATATGTTGTGTTTTTCTCATGCAGGTTTCCGACTCGAGTGGCTCGGAATCGAGTCAAAAAAGGAGAGACTCGATTCTGCGCACCTTGTGAGGCGTGTCGATCGACCTCAGGAAGGCGTCGTTAGTGAATTGGTGATTTGAGACTGTTCTTTGAATTGACTATGAGTAGTTAGTTAATTTTCTGAGTAGTAGAGTCTTAGATCATCCTCTCCGAGCCTTCAAAGAGATTCCACGGTATGTGTTTGTTTGACCTTTATTTTGTGATTCTGGTATCTTAAACTATAGTTTTAGGAAATGCAGAGTGATGGATACTGGTGCTAGAGGTTCAGGTAGAGGTAAAGGCCGAGGTCGTGGTCAGGGACCACTGATTGAGTCCTCCGGGAGTGCGACACAGGGGCATGCGACTAATTCATGAACGCATCATTGGGGATCTGAGAGCAAGACCAGTGTGAGTGTCAATGTGAGTACTGTCGGTGCCAGACAGACTGGTCCTGCGACAGGCCTTGGTGTGGGTACTATTCCAGTAGGAGCTCAGGGTCGAGATGATTGTCTGGTGGGTTTGCTGACCAAGTTGTTGGAGCGGTTTAGGCGGTGGTTCAGGTTCATGCTCCAGTAGTGCCTCCTGTGGCGGAGGTGCAGCTAAGGGCTGTGGTTGCTAAAGTGCGTCCGACCTATCTGGAGATGATGGGTCAGATGCAGAGTTTGAGTACGACTTTCTTTTCAGGTGGTGTTGGGCCTGAGGAGGTTTATGAGTGGCGCATGAAGATGGAGCGCAACTTTTGTTCGATTAGATGTCCGGAGGATTATCGAGTGGAATTAGCAGTTCATTACCTGAGCGGTGATGCGCATTTGTGGTGGAAAGGCATTGAGGCCAGGAGGCCTGGTGCAGGGTTGACCTAGGGCAAATTCTTAGCTGAGTTCAACACTAAGTATTTTCCTTACGAGACTTTGGATTGTCTCGAGACAAGGTTCGCGGAGCTGGTTCAGGGTGACCGGACGATGCGTGAGTATAATGCAGTGTTTTGTCAACTTCTTGTGTATGTAGATCGTGGTATGGAGGATGAGCATACGCAGGTGAAGAAGTTATTGAGGAGACTTCAGGCTGAATTGAGGACACGATGCAGAGTGTGAGAGTATGCCTCGAGGGGGAAGCTAGTGGAGGTTGCTGCAGGTATTAAGGAGGACTTGAAGGGTCAGGCAGCTGTAGTGGTTCCAGCACTGGTTGCTCCTGCTATTTAGCCTAGGAAGGACGAGGCTCGAGACTTGCGAGTGTGCTATCATTGTAGGGAGTCGGGGCATGTCAGGGTGATGTGTCCCACATTGCAACATATAGCAGTGGTGGTGGTTCAACTCATGCAAGCACAATCAGAGACAGCGCAGGCGGAGGCGCAGACTGCAACAATGCAACGAGCGTGGAGGACATGGGAGAGCAGGTTGTGGATTGAGCTGGTTTTCTTTTTTTATTTCCAGTTTCAGAGTTTTAGCTTTCGCTATGTTGTTTTAGGATTTTTATTTTCGTTTGGTGTTGAAACGATTTTTATATTTTGGGAATTGATAAGATGAGTATTTCTTATTTATTTTTTGACTTGTGTAGTCGTGGTGTGGAGATGTGTTGAGTTTTTGTGGAGAGTCTTATGAAAAATCGAAGTTTATGAGGATTTATGACTCTCTATTTTGTGAGGGACTCTAGTCGAAAACCCGGTGCGATTGAGATGGTCGAGTGGAGCTGAGGATTGGTCATGAGGAGAGGATATTCCGGTTTAGAGAATATCATTTTGGGGACTATGCGAGGTAGTTCTAGTTGATAAATGTGTATAGACGTTACAGAATTACTACTCTAGAGGATGAGTATTTCCCTGTATAATTATTTGAGATGAGCAATTCCCAGTATAAGTAGTGAGAGATAAAGATTTCTCTCAAAGGGATGAGTATTTCCATGTATATCGATAACTCAAAAGATGTGTTCGTGCGAGTGTGTGGGTTGAGGATGAGAGTTAAGAGTAATGAATGTGTATAACGTGCGTATAAACGAAGGATTGGTAATGAGTTTCAGAGGTCAACAGAGGTCCCCGAGGGGAGTTGCCTGTGTTGGCCAGGTGTTCAATTAGAGTGAGATGTTATTCCGGATTATGTAATGATAGGTTGGTATCACATGAGGTAGTTCTAGTTAGGAGGTGCTTGTACACGTATGAATTCATTACTCTAAAAGAATCATTTTTCCTATATATCGTTATTTTGAAGGAGACGTCTAAGAGTGTAATGATTAGGGGATGAGTATGAGTAATCAATGTTTGATCGTGGCATGAGCATGCGACTGGATATTGACCTCAGAGTTTGGGTATGTGATTCCGAGTAAGACCAAGTGGTGAGTCGCAAAGTGCGATACGTGTCAGCCAGTGTAGACTGAGCATCAATTTCCGAGTGGATTGATGTAGAGTTGCCTATTCCAGAGTAGAAGTGGGATATGAATTGTGATGGATTTTGAGAGTGATGGAGGTGCGGTGTTGGCTAAAAAATTTGGTAGGAGATTGTGAGGTTGCATGGAGTATCAGCTAGTGTTGTATTAAGTAGGGATCTTAGGTTCTCGTCAGAGTTTGATGGATTGTTGAGGATGCGTGTTCTGGTTAGGGGTGGCTTTGGACGTGTCACTTGTGCGTGATGAAGTTTGCTTATAGTATCAGTGTTCAGTCGAGTATCGGGATGGCTCCATATGAGGCTTTATATGGGAGGTTGTGTAGGACACCTTTATGTTGGACCCAAGTGGGGGAGATGAGCATTTTGGTGTGAGTTTTGTTCAGGAGACGACGAAGAAGATCTGTGTCTTGAAGTTAAATGTGAAAAGGATCAATATCGTCAGAGGAGTTTTGCTGGTAAAAAGAGAACTAAGGTGCTGCGTCGGAGGAAGTTTCTTCTGATTGTGAGTTTTGTGGTTTTGTGCTGGTGCGGGAGAGGAGACTTGGGAGCCTGAGGCAAAGATAAAGTTGAAGTTATGGAAGTAATTTGGCAGGCAGGTCCCAGGTTGAGCTTACTCCTATCTTTATGGTCCGGTTTCAGTGATAGCTTGGTGCTATGGTTGCTTTGGATGCATGTATTGGTCATTGTGGTGTAACGACTATACATTTTTGGAGATTTATAAGATGAAGTTTTCTTATTTTTGTGTTCTATAAGTCGAGTGGTTCTTCTCGAATATGCGGTTTAGTGTTGGCTAGCATATGGTTAAGTCTGTGATGATATTCCGAGTTAGGGGAATATGAGAATTTCTCTAGAGGAGATGAAGATTTCTCTAGAGGGGATGACGATTTATCCAGAGGGATGAGGATTTTCGTGAGTGGTTATTAGGAGATGAGGATTTCTCCAGAGAAGATGAGGATTTCACAAGAGGGAAGAATATTTCCCTGAGTGGTTATTAGATGAGGATTTCTCCAGAGGGATGAGGATATCTCGGGGTACTTATATGGGATGAGGGATTCCCTGAGTACTTGTTGGAAGATGTGGAATTCTCCAAAGGGATGAGGATTTTCTAGAGTGGTTATTGAGATAAGGATCTCCATGAGTACTTACTAGGAAATGAGGATTTCTCTAGAAGGATGAGGATTTTCCTAGTGGATTATTAGCATGAGGACTACCAGAATGGGTACTGGGAGATAAGTTTCTCGAGGGAATGATTATTCCTATGTGCCATTAGCTCAAAGGTAGTGTTTCTAAGAATGATGGGGTTGTGGAAATGAGTTTAGTGGTAATAAACGTTTGAATGCATAAGTAAGCATATGGCTGGTGGTGAACATTGGAGATCGAGAGTGATGATCTCAGGTAGTGTAGACCGGGTTGGGTCAGGGTTGTGGTCTTTGGTAGACGGTTTGTAGGAATTCGAGGAAGAATCCAGAGTAGTGGGGGAGAGTTATAACATCTGCGAACAAAATAGCTGATTTTTAATGTTTGTATCAAGCGACACAAGGCTTGTGTCGATCGACACGATGTATTGTGGAGTGTCGATCAACACTTTGTTGGTGTCGCTCAACAAAAGTGATTGTGAGCAGAGCCGGATTAAGTTTTAATCGCGATTTTAGCTCGGTTTAACAATGTTAACCTAGAGTTTCGTATAAAACTCATGGGGATCATGTGTGGCCAATTTTTTGACAATCCCAAAGTAGAAAACAGAGAGTTTGAGAAGAGATTGAGAGATTCTTGTGTTCCCGAGGCTAGAGTTCATAAGAAAGAGTTTTAGGTGAGTTTAGAGGCGTAGAATCATATGGTCTTCACCGTTCTTTGTATTGTGCCTCAGATCAGTGACGTTTCAGCATTGTAAGGGCTATGTCCATGTGTTCTTTGTGTCTTAAATCTGATTACATTCATCCCTAAGGCTAAGGTGAGTTCGCGACCATGGTTTCTAGGCGATGATGAATTAAATTGATGCACTTTTGTGATGATCTTCGTGTGAATTATAAATGGACCTTGTATGTTGTGTTTTTCTGTGCATGTTTGCGACTCGAGTGGCTTGGAATGGAGTCAAAAGATGAGAGACTCGATTCTGCACTCATTGTGAGGCATGTCAATCGACATGAGTGTAGTTATCGTGTCGATCGACACCTTGCTAGTGTCACTCGACATGAGCACTTATGGTCGTGTTGATCGACACCTTTCTGGTATCGCTCGACACACATTGATTTTGATCCAAAAGTTATTTGGATGGTTTGTAGTGTTATGTGTGGTGTTGTGTGTTGGTTGCTGGTGTTGAACTGTTTGCCTGAGCCTGAGTGATACGATGTAGGTGGTATGACTGGCTCACGAAGTATTTGTTAAATACTAACGCAACTCTTTTTCATATGTGTTGCAGGTAAAGATAATGTGTGATCGTGGAATCGAGGCTTGGACGAGAGGATTATTAGGAACTCTAGATTATGTGTTTATGCATTGAAATTCTAGAACGTAGAGTTTAGGTTGCTAGATTACTTGGTAGTGATATTATGGAATAATTGGTTGTTTGGTTTAGTGGTTAAATAATTTATGGTTTAATTGTTGACGTGTGTTTTCCGCTGGTTCATTGAATTGAGTTGTTGGGTTAATCGTTGAGGATTATTCTTTATGAGAATAATAATCCAGATTAATTAATTAACAAAAAAAAAATTGGGTGTTTCAGGATTATCTTGACTAATCCACTTCTGTGGCACTAATCACTTCTATAATCCAACTAATCATCACTTACTTCCTCATAGATAACTAATCAAAAGTGAGAGAATCAATTCAACATGCTCATAAAGTCTATATATCTATTTACACATCAACTTCTATTGAATAGGGTTCAATAAACAAGATTTAAGTTTTCCGAGACATTTTTACAAACACCTTCCGGGCGTGAAAAGACCATGAACTACATTTTGGTTAGCTACACCTAAATCTAGCATTATAATCACTCTAATCTATGGAAAAACATGTATAGTAAACACCCAAAGCTATATGCAAGACTAATCACCCATTAAAACCCCTCATATACTCTACCCTAAATCCATTAAGGAAACTACTCATTAATCAAGATGGAAATCATAGTGGTAGATGTAGATAAAGGCATAATGAAAAGACAAAGCATAAAAATAAAGATTTGCAAAATAAAAATGAATTCTTGAACCTCAAATCATCAAAAATACAAAGGATTCTTACTTTGTTCAAAGGATAAAAGGGATGAGGCAAAACTTAAAGGTTTTGCCTCAAGAAATAGTATTTATAGCAAAAGGGATAAGTGTTGTCGGGTCAACCCGACAAACCCAGATCAAACCTAATTTTTAGACGAAATTGCATCCTGACCCTACCGACCGACCGTGTCACCAAAAGTGGTCGGTCGGGAGCAAGCACAATCTTTGTATATTTTATGGGCTAGCGACCGACCGTCCTGACAGACCGTGTCACCAAAAGTGGTTGGTCGGAGGCTAGCATTTAAATTTCCTCTTCTTGCTCCGAAAATGCCTTCTGAACCGACCCCTGAGACCGACCGTGTAATCAAAAGTGGTCGGTCTGAACCTGACAGCTTGCATTCTTGCTTCTTTTCTCCGTCTTTTCTCGATGTTCTTTACAGCTTGGTCCGCCTTAGCTCCTAGACTCCATTAGTATATAAAAATGCATAAAATATGCAATGCAATGCAAAGCAAGAAAACTACTAATGGACTCTAAGACTCAACTAATCTAAATGATGTGAAAAGAGAAGAAAAAATGCAAAACCTAAGCTCAATGCATATAAAAACTATATAAAACACTAGCTAATATAGGTCTAAATGCGGTTACATCAATATTATTTATGTTTTGTTAAATAATTGACTTGGATTTGGGTTTAAACAACTATTTTTAGTGTTTTGGTAGATTTAAGAGTCATTTCATAGAACTGAAGCGTTCTGGGCCATAAAGAAGACAAATCAAGCCTTTTTGAGAAAAAATAAATCTTGACGGTCAGATGTTTCACTCCAAATAAATATGTTCCTACTAATAGATTGAGTTGATATTGTATCGAGAGATAGAAGAGGATCATACCTTCAAAATGAATATTCATTCATCAAAATTTAACATATAGATCTCAAAATATCCTCACTCTTCTGGAATATGTGTAAATGTCTATCAAGGTAGAAGCTTCGGGGAATATTTACATGCGATCGACCGGACGCATAAAGTCAATCGATCGGACGTAACCCACTGAAATTTGACGGAGAAATGCATTAATACAGCGATCAATCGGTCACTACCCATGATCGACCGATCGTCCAATCGAGAAAAAATAAATATTCTTTTTCGACTTTATATCCAAGGAATTTACCCTAAAGTTTGACCCTCTCTTATAAAACCCCACTAGAAACCACGAGTTAAAGCATCCATCAATCAACCTTGAAGATCATCACCAAAAAAAATTTAAAGGCTTTTCATTCTTTTTTTTTCTTTGATTGTTTATTGGGATATTATTTGATATCATTGAATGTAAATATTATAGCGTATATTCAGTTTCCAAGTCTTACGGATCCGCATCTTGCATAGCAAGAATAGTCTGTGTATATAACTCGTGTAAGGTTCATCAATAACATCATCAGATTCCCTCTATACTTTGGCATGGTATCAGAGCCTACACAAGCAAAACTCTAGATCAAAACAAATTTTTTCGGTTCTCTTTGATAAACAATGGCCGGAGAAGGAGAGAAGACGATCTCGAATGATGCAAACGCGAGAAAGTCCCCGTACTTTCTAGCAACGACTGACAACACTGGACAAGTTTTGACTCCGATCTTGTTCAATGGAGTCAATTACGAGCGATGGGCAAAACTGATGCTCAACGCTTTGCGAATGAAACGAAAGATTGGGTTTCTCGATGGAACTCTCAAACGACCGTCCAACGATGCTGATTTAGCAGAGCAATGGGACATGGTCAATGCGATGGTGATTGGCTGGATTTACAGCGGCATCGAAGCAAAGCTTCGACCACAAATCTCGTTGGTCGATAGCGCTAAGGTGATGTGGGAGAGTCTTCGCCGAAGATTCTCTGTCAATGATGATACACGCACTCATCAACTGCACGCCGAGATTGGTAGTTGCAGACAAGATGGTGAGACTGTGGAGGTGTTTTTCGGAAAGCTGCGAGTCATGTGGGATGATCTCGCAGATTTGGAGAAAGATTTTGAATGTTGCTGTGGCAAAGGTGATTGTAGTGCCATGGTGAAATATGAGAAGCATATCGAGAAGACGAGGGTGCATCAGTTTCTCATGGGACTAGACACCTCACGTTTTGGAACGGCGAGATCAAATCTTCTAAGCAGAGGAGGAGAGCTTAATCTCGATTCGGCGTATTCTCAGATTGTTCAGGAAGAGCGTCATCTAAACGCTATGCGGAGTCTTGAGGAGAAGATTCCTGTGGTGGGATTTGTAGCACAAGCAGTGGGTAACGGAGCAAAGTTTGTGAAGAATGCAACCGTGTGTACCAACTGTGGCAAATCTGGTCATGATTCCGCCAATTGTTTCCAAATCATTGGATATCCGGAATGGTGGACAGACAAAGGAAAAGGCACAAGCCATGGTGGTGACAAAAATTTTCGGAGCAAAAGTGGGGAATCTCAGGGCAGAGGCCGTGGAAAGCCAAACAATGTTCGAGCCAACAACATTCAAATTGGTGAAAGCTCGGAAATTGCTGTAGGACAAGGGATTCCAAGCTTTACTCCGGATCAATGGGCATCATTGGCTAACTTCTTGAACACGCAGAAACATAACCCATCCGACAATCTCTCGGGTAAGAAAAAAAAAAAAACTCTATCTCTATGGAAAATATAGTCGTTATGATATTCTCATAGACTCGGGAGCTTCACATCATATGACTGGTGATATGTCTTTACTTTCGGATGTATCTACGATAGAACCTTGTCCAATATCGTTACCGAATGGACAAATTACTTGGGCAACACAACATGGTCGTTTGAATCTTGGGAAGCATCTTGTGTTGAATCGGGTGTTTTATGCACCTAATCTATCAATCACGCTGATTTCTGTAGCACAACTCCTTGATGATATTGATGGGTTTGTTCTATTTACAAAACGATTTTGCGTTATTCAGGACCAGCTCCAGAGGACTTTGATTGGTGCGGGTGAAGCACGGGATGGAGTCTATCACTATACTGGTGCGGTGGAGATGCAAGCTGGTCATGTAGGTAGACTTCATACTCGGGAATTGTGGCACAAGCGTATGGGTCATCCATCGTCTAAAGTGCTTTCTATTTTATCTAGTATTGGTGGTTTTTCTGCTAGTTCAAAGGATTGTGAAAAGTCTTGTGACATTTGTGTCCGGGCAAAGCAAACTCGTGATTCATTTTCTACAAGTTTTAATAAAGCGGATGGCTATTTTTCGTTAATTCACTGCGACCTTTGGGGGCCATATAAAACTCCTGCTTCTTGTGGTGCAAGATATTTTCTCACTATAGTTGATGATCACTCAAGAGCATTATGGACAATCTTGCTCTTAGAAAAGAAAGAAGCACCCAATGCGTTGAAAAAGTTTTTTGCGTTTGTTGAAAATCAATTCAACACACACATCAAGGTTGTTCGAAGTGATAATGGCACAGAATTCGTTTGTCTCAAGAGTTTCTTTGCTGATAAAGGGGTTACTCATCAAACCTCTTGTGTTGAAACACCACAACAAAACGGAAGGGTTGAAAGAAAACATCGACATATATTGAATATAGCGAGAGCTTTGTTATTTCAAGCTAATCTACCAGTGAAATTTTGGGGTGAAAGTATTTTGGCTGCAACATATCTGATTAATCGCACACCCTCTCTTCTACTTGAAAGAAAATCACCTCACGAGATCTTGTTCGGAGAAGTACCAAGTTATAGTCATCTTCGTGTCTTTGGAAGTCTTTGTTTTGCACGACGGATTTCTCGTGACAAAGACAAATTCAGCGAAAGAAGCATTCGTTGTATCTTTCTCGGCTATCCGATAGGCAAAAAAGGTTGGTTAGTATATGATTTGGAGAAGGAAAAATCGTTTGTGTCACGTGATGTTGTTTTTAATGAAGGAACGTTTCCATACTCTGTTTCATCGCCGTTCAAGCCTCGTGATTCCTCTTCTCAACTTTTACAACCGACACAACCGAGTACAAGTCCTCCTGTTGTGGCATTCTTAGGTGATGATGATGAGCTTCAAGTGCCACCTAACACTACTCCAAATTCTGATGACGATTCCCCACCAGTCACCAGCAGTGATGATTCTTCACCGATACTCGAAGATGTGACTACTCCGAATTCTGCTGATGCGACTCTCGAAGTGCCTCAGGAAGGGGGAGCTATTTCTCCTACGATTGTTGAAGTATCACAGGAAGGGGGAGTCACCTCTTCCGAATCTACTGCTCTTAATGAAGAACTAGGTCGAGGTAAAAGAACTCGTACTCGATCAGTTTTGCTTGAACCATACGTCACGTATTCGGCTTGCGTGTCTGGTAAGAATGACTCCCAATGCTTGTATCCTTTAGAAGATTATTTATCGAGTCATCGTTTGTCCCCTTCTCACAAAGCTTTCCTCGCTATGATCTCCGCTGCGGTTGAACCCGAGTTTTACAAAGATGCAGCCAAGCTTAAAGTATGGAATGATGCAATGACAACTGAATACGATGCTCATGATCTTAACCACACATGGGATTTGACTGAGCTTCCAAAGGGCAAGGTGGCGATTGGATGCAAATGGGTTTATCGAATTAAGTTTAAATCTGATGGTTCGATCGAGCGATATAAAGCTCGTTTGGTGGCGTTGGGCAATCGACAAAAGGAGGGAGTTGATTACAAGGAAACTTTTGCGCCTGTAGTCAAGATGACCACAGTTCGTATTCTACTTGGCATTTCCGCTGCGAGGAATTGGGAACTTCATCAGCTTGATGTTCATCATGCCTTTCTGCACGGTGACTTGGACGAAGAGGTCTATATGAAACTACCTCCTGGATTATCATCTGATCCCAACGATACTCGTGTGTGCAAGCTTCGGAAATCACTATACGGCCTTAAACAAGCGCCTCGTTGTTGGTTCTCGAAGCTATCTACGGCTTTACAAACGTTTGGGTTTGTTCAGAATCAGTTGGATTATTCCTTATTTACACTGTTAAAAGATGGGTCGGTGGTATACGTGCTTGTCTACGTTGATGATCTAATCATTGGTGGCAACGACTCGAAGATGATTACTCGTTTCAAGGAGTATTTGCATCGATGCTTTCATATGAAAGATTTGGGTTCCTTAAAATATTTTTTGGGCATCGAAGTATCCAGAGGAAAAGACGGAGTGTATTTATCTCAACGAAAATACACACTTGATATCATCAATGAGTGTGGATTGATAGGAGCTAAACCGGCAGAGACACCGATCGAGCAAAATCACTCTCTTGCGCGTGACGTGGGTCCTTACTTTGCTGAACCAGAAAAATATCGGCGTCTTGTGGGCAGGTTGGTTTATCTTGCTGTTACCAAACCAGAATTGAGTTATGGAGTTCACATTCTTGCACAGTTTCTTCAACGTCCTCGGCAAAAGCATTGGGATGCTGCATTACGTCTTGTCCGTTACTTGAAGCAATCGCCGGGTCAAGGCATTCTTCTAAGCTCGAACAACAAGCTTACTGTCTCGGCGTTTTGTGACTCGGATTGGGCAGCATGTCCGATAACACGAAGATCTCTCACGGGTTATCTTGTCATGCTCGGGAACTCTATTGTCTCATGGAAAACTAAAAAACAACCTACTGTTTCACGTTCGTCTGCGGAGGCAGAGTATAGAGCAATGGCTCTCACATATCAGGAGCTTATTTGGGTTAAAGGACTCCTCACTAGTCTTGGTCTTTCTTCTCCGTGTCCGATGGCATTGTTTTGTGATAATCAAGCTGCTCTCAAAATTGCGATGAATCCAGTTTTTCACGAAAGAACGAAGCACATAGAGGTGGATTGTCATTTTGTGCGTGATGGGATTAAAGAAGGTTCGATAGTTACTAAGCACATCAAGACAACCGATCAACTCGTTGACATGCTCACAAAAGCTTTGGGTCGACAACAACTTGGTTATCTCATGACCAAGATGGGCATTCAGGATCTTCATTCACCATCTTGAGGGGGAGTATTGGGATATTATTTGATATCATTGAATGTAAATATTATAGCGTATATTCAGTTTCCAAGTCTTACGGATCCGCATCTTGCATAGCAAGAATAGTCTGTGTATATAACTCGTGTAAGGTTCATCAATAACATCATCAGATTCCCTCTATACTTTGGCATTGTTTGATAAAGGGAGAAAGTCTCACCTCTTTGTATTCCATTGAAAAGTTTGATGAACCCTTTGCTATTTTTATATGAATATGAGTTTATTTATATCTATGATGTGCTCTTCAATGTCTTGAGTATTTTAGTGGTTGGGTTTTAGGGGATATTTAAAGGGAAATTTATGGTTTCGGTAGATAGGATGGTTAACTAGGGAAATTCTTTTATCTTGATATATTCTTTAATGCATGTTTCTAGCTTGATCACCTTGAAGCTGATCCTAGACAATTGTTGTTTTTTAACTGCTCCTTGATGTTTGATGAATCTGATTCTTTAATCTAGGAAAGTTGATTTTTTTGCATTAAATGTATAATTGAAATTGCTTACAGTTGCATGTTTGTTATCTTGTTGACCGCGAGAGTTGACTAATAGGATAACTAGTCATAGAAGTTATCGATGTGAGAGTATGGTTAACATGTAATAGCGTTCATGTTTTAGGAATAAACAAATAAGTCCTTAGTATTTGCCCGAATAATTCAAACCATATATCTTTGAGATTTCTTGAAAGCCCAACGTTTTACCTTATTTTTTTATAAAATTGATTTAACTTCGCATCATATCTTAGTTCATAATTTTTTAGGGTACTCTAAATCACTATTTACCTCAAATACTACAATGTCAATTGACGGTGCACTTGCAATTTGTAGGTTGATAAGTTTTGACTAAAACTTATTCCCTATCATGTTCTTGGCACTTTTGTTGGGGATCTACACAATACCTGTTAGTTTTCAGTTAAGAATCTTTTCTAAGTTCTCTTTTACAAAATTTCAATTTTATTTGTTGCAGGTGCAGGACCCAGAGTCAATGTTCTAACTACCTGATTTCACTCGAGCCAAACATTGAGAAACTAGCAAGGACAAAGAATGGACAATCTAGACGGCATAGCAAAACTTAACCGTGAACCTCGTCTTGAAGAACAAGGACAACCACTTTTCTATGATGAAGTTAATAAACTTTTTGACATCATTAATGCTAAGAATGAGGAAGAACCACATTGAGTACTTCGGAGAAATCTACTCTTTAAAGTGTTAAAGAAAAAATGGAGTTCCAAATGACTATTTAAAGTGTAAGCAATTTCAATTTTCTCTTGCTGATAAGGCCTACATATGGCTTAAATCACTCCCGCCAGAATGGGAGCTCGATAAGCTTTGTATATTAGGTTGTACATATGTTAGCTTGGTCATTAAGTTAGTCTAGGGTTTTCATAGTCTTGTATATATATGACTGTATTGATGTTCGATATCAATAACAAAACATATTCTATTACTTTATATGATATCAGAGCATCAATTATGAGACCTAAACACATTTTCTTTTCTTTTCGGTTTGAAGTTCTTGTTTTGTTCGTTGTCGATTTTGAGGTTCAAAATCTTATCTGAGATTTTTCTTTGTTCTCTAACGTAAGAAACAAAGATGGTTGAAAATGAAGACTCTACCGTAAGCAAGAAGAGTTTGGTGTATGAAGATGGAAGTGTTGAAGCTACACACCTTACACGTTGTTTGGCTCTTCGTGCTCCAATGAATGGTGTTCAAAGATGACCAAGTCCATCAATTCTTAATGGGTTTAGATCAATAGCGATTTGGTGTGATAAGTTCAAATATCATTGCTTCTGATTCCGACTTGATATTGGAGAAATCTACGCTAAAATTATCCGAGAAGAACAACGCCTCAATTCAGTCAAAGAAAGAGAGTCGCTGCAAAATGCAATGAGTTTCGTTGCTCGTCGTGAGCAGGTCGTAATTCAGGTTGTGATACAAGATCTGATCATCGACGTCGTCCTACTCAGTGTCTTAATTGTGGTCATGTTGGGCATGAGAAGGCCAAGTATTGGCAGCTGGCCAGGTTCCCGGATTGGTGGGACGAACGTGGACCAAGTAAGAGTGATAAAACCGAGTTTCCAAGCAGAGAAATCAGAGGTCCTATGAGAGGAGGTAGAGGTCATGTATATAGGCTTTGGATGTGGAAGCAAAAACATGAGTGTTCGTGGATACAATGCTCAAGCCACTACTTCAAATTCTTCCTCGTTTCCCAAATTCACTAAAGAGCAATGGCGTGCATTATCACCGATGGTTACCGAGAGAGCAAAATCTCATTCCGATAAGTTGACCGGTAAGCGTATTCAAAGTGATCTTATTCTAGACATGGGAGCTTCTCATCACATGACAGGAGATCTCTCGTTGTTGGTTGATGTTTCAAGTATTCCACCATGTCCTATTGGTTTTGCCGATGGCAACAAGACCTTTGCAACTCATATAGGCACTTTCAAATTGTTTGATCGGATTGTTCCATCAAATGCTTTGTTTGTTTTACATTTAAATTGTCCTTTGATCTCTATATCAAAGTTACTCAAACAAACAAATTGTTTTGCTCTTCTAACTGACACGTTGTGCGTGTTACATGACCGGTTTACGAGGATGCTGATTGGAGCAGGTAAAGAGAGAGATGGGGTTTTGATGTGATCCTGGATAGCACTAAGGAGATGGAGCTTGAACCAGAGCTTGTTGTGGAGCTTGCACCTGCGGAAGAGCATGAAGCTGAGGAAATATTGCTTGTACCCGTTGGTACCATGACCAAAAATCGAATTAAGGAAAAATGGATCAGCCCAACAACAATGTTTGATCCAGGAATTTCAAGAAAACTCAACAAATGGGCATGTGTTCCATTTGTACTCTTTTTCCCTTCTCTTCGGTTTTGTCCCTTTGGGTTTTCCGGAAAAAGGTTTTTAATGAGCCAAGTGGATCACATTTCCTTAACCCATTTGTTGATCATAATCCAAGACCAGCGATTCAATACTATGGCGTTTTTCAATCAAATGTCGCTGTTAGCTTACAGTGCTCCAGACGACGATCTACATATAGATCTAAAGCCCCGTGAGTCTAGTTTCTGAAACTATCAAGAACTCTCCCATCGGCCCAGTGAATCGCTCAGAAAAGGCCCAACAGTGGATGCGCGTCCAAGGCATTAGAAGAGTCATGTTTTATTCAAACTTTGTGTTTAATTTCTATCATTTTCGAGGTGGTTTAATTGCTGTGCATGCAGCCCCTCTTATTTTACTATTTAAACTCTTTGTATCTCATTTGAGAAAATCATCTAGTTGTTGAATCAAAAATCTCTTTTCTCTATAGATCAAAAATTCTCGTTTGTGAGTCATATCAAACGAAAACTTTTGTCTATTTTTGGTGAGTCATATCCGAAAGTAGCAAAGTGGAATATCAAGGGCTTTTCCGCACCCCTTGTGAGACCATTCAATCCCCATCCTTTAAAGCGATTCGACTTTTGCAAAGTTATCCCCTCGTTACCCAAACCGTGAAGTGAGAGTCCTTGGGAGGATCATGTCAGGTGGTATCAGAGCACCACTCCACAACCTGGGTAGTCTTCGTTCCATTCTCTCTTCATTTCATTTCATCATCGTTCCATTTAAAACTCATTTCTGAATTTTTCAAATTTCAGATCTGTTTTCAAAACTTTTTCATAAATAATTGGTTCATCCTAAAATTGCGAATTCAATTGTTTTAGAACCTAGAACGAGTGTGGTTTATTTTAAAAATAATTTGGGAATTGTTTAACGTGTTTTACTATTTTTATTTGAACCGATAATTTCACTGCATCAAATCTGTCCTTTCGTATTCAAATCGTGTTCATACATTTTTTATTAAAAAAATTCTGTTTGAACTAACTCCAATATTTTCAAAGGACTTGTTGCTGGTGACTTGGTTTGTTTTAATTTCAGGTACCAATGACGGACGAGAGTGCATACACGTCCTCACGGTCAAGGGAAGAGTGAGAGACCACCATGAATCGAAAGATCGACGGCATGGATCAAAAAGTCGATAGCATCACTCAACTACTCCAAGAGATGCTAGACCGTATGGCCGCACTAGAGGTAAGGACGCCGAGAAGGCAAGAAAATACAACGGTGCCAACCATGGCGTTGCACAAGGAGTTGATATGGTCAAGGACCAAGGATCCAACCAATGTGTTGGTCAAGGGAATCGTCGTATGCCGGGTAGACAGAGAGTCCGAGAGAACGATCCCGATGTCTTCCTTGATTGGGAAAAGAACATAGATTCGGTCTTTGATTGTCAAGGCTATTCCGATCACAAAAAGGAATTTGACACACCGCCTATCTATGACGACTATGGGAAATATGCGGCTGAAGAAGATAATTCTATGAACATGAATCAAGATCAACTTCTCCTCAAGCACAAAGGTAAAAAGGTTGTAAGTGATTCTTCTAACTCCCTCAAGAAAGCTAAGAAAAGCTTGTTGCTTAAATTTAAAGAAATTCCTTCGGGTATTATTAACCATGTACCGGAACTTATAATTCCGAGTAAGACCACTCTTATTTTGCAGAAAAATCAAGTTGGAGTTTCCCAAAAGGAGAGTTCGATCCATAACTATTGGTCCAGCCGTTAGCAATTCGATCGACCCTTTGAAATTCCCGACCAACCGCATGTTAACTACTTGGTGATGTGATCCTGGATAGCACTAAGGAGATGGAGCTTGAACCAGAGCTTGTTGCGGAGCTTGCACCTGCGGAAGAGCATGAAGCTGAGGAAATATTGCTTGTACCCGTTGGTACCATGACCAAAAATCGAATTAAGGAGAAATGGATCAGCTCAACAACAATGTTTGATCTAGGAATTTCAAGAAAACTCAACAAATGGACATGTGTTCCATTTGTACTCTTTTTCCCCTCTCTTCGGCTTTTTCCCTTTGGGTTTTCCGGAAAAAGGTTTTTAATGAGGCAACTAGATCACATTTCCTTAACCCATTTGTTGATCATAATCCAAGACCAGCGATTCAATACTATGGTGTTTTTCAATCAAGTGTCGCTGTTAGCTTACAGTGCTCCAGACGACGATCTACATATGGATCTAAAGCCCCGTGAGTCTAGTTTCCGAAACTATCAAGAACTCTCTAATCGGCCCAGTGAATCGCTCAGAAAAGGCCCAACAGTGAATGCGCGTCCAAGGCATGGGAAGAGTCATGTTTTATTCAAACTTAGTGTTTAATTTCTATCATTTTCGAGGTGGTTCAATTGCTGTGCATGCAGCCCTCTTATTTTCCTATTTAAACTCTTTGTATCTCATTTGAGAAAATCATCTAATTGTTGAATCAAAAATCTCTTTTCTCTTTAGATCAAAAATTCTCGTTTGTGAGTCATATCAAACAAAAACCTTTGTCTATTTTTGGTGAGTCATATCCGAAAGTAGCAAAGTGGACTATCAAGGGCTTTTCCGCACCCCTTGTGAGACCATTCGATCCCCATCCTTTGAAGCGATTCGTCGTTTGCAAAGTTATCCCCTCGTTACCCAAACCGTGAAGTGAGAGTCCTTGGGAGGATCGTGTCAGGTTTACTATTTTAAAGATGTCATGGTTTCACGGGTTCATCACAGTGTTAATATTTCAGTTGGCTCAGTTGAACAGTACTTTTGGCACTAGAGGCTAGGACGTCTTTTGTTTTCAGTTTTGTCGTCTTTACCTATGTTTTCTACTTTAATAAAATAAATCGTCCCTGGTCTTTGTGACATTTGTTTTCGGGAAAAGCAAACTAGAGAAGTTCTTCGAAAGTTAAATAAATCTAACGATTGTTTTGGTATTATTCATTATGATATTTAGGGTCCTTATCGTACTCGAGCTTCTTGTGGAGCAGTGTATTTTCTCACCATTGTTGACGATTTTTCAAGAGCTGTTTGGACTTTACTTCTTGAAAAATCTGATTTTCGCACGGCACTTTAGAACTTTTGCACAATGACGGAAAAACAATTTGGTAAACAAGTTAAGATAGTCGAATTGATAATGGTAGGAAGTTTTTGTGTCTTTCTCCATTCTTTAGAGAGTATGGAATCATTCATCAAACATCATTTGTTGCAACCCCACAACAAATTGGGCGTGTAGAAAGAAAACATAGACACATTCTTAATCTGTCTAGAGCTTTGTTGTTTCAAGCAAGTATGCCTACTAAATTCTGGGGAGAAGCTGTGATGACAGCTACTCATTTAATCAATCTTACTCCAACAATCGTGCTTCAAGGACGTTCTCCGCATGAGATTTTTTATGGTACTAAGCTATCTTATGATCATCTTCATATTTTTGGTAGTTTGTGCTACATACATCTTCGTTCCAGAGACAAGGAAAAGTTTGGTCCTCGTAGTTGATGTTATTTATTTGTGGGTTATCCTTTTGTTCAAAAAGTATGGAAATTTTATGACCTCGATAAAAATGTATTTGTGATTTTAAGAGATGTAGTTTTTCATGAGGACATGTTTCCACTTGCAGTAAGCTCTCCTACTTCAAGCTCGTCTTCTTCTCCGATTGCTTCTCAGTCTTGTCATGATGTTGACTAGCTCATTCAACGAGCCACGGGTTTATGAGAGAGGGGTAGCATCACAGAGGTTGTTACATCGCATGGGGGTCTCCTATTGTTTCAGATTCAGTTCCAGTATCTAGATCAGTTCTAGCGCATGTACCAGTTGCTGATTATGTTTTAGTACATGTACCAGTTTTTGTGTCTGATGTTGTATCACTCTTTGTATCGGATTCTGTACCAACTTCTGTATCAAGGTTTATATCAAGGTCTATATCAGTCACGGAAGCTTCAACCTCTATTTTGAATATTGGTTCAGATGGTTTTTCATCACAGACTTCGGGTGCGACTTAGATTTTAGGCATTGGACAACCACCACGAGTGAAGCCTACTAAGTTGAATGATTATGTTATCTACAATGCCAATGCAAAGAAAACTCTTATCTCTCTTCACTCGTGTCTCATTCATTGTCGTCTCCACTGGTTCCAAGTAAGTCTTCGTATCCTTTAGATAAATTTGTCTCCGACTTGAATTTCTCTCTGTCACATGATATATCATGGTGTTATTATTAGGTACAAGGACTTTTGGAGCTTTATTGGTGTTTACTAAAGCATTTTGGAGCATAATTGAATGAGCAATCAAAGTCGCAAGTTCGGATTGAAGATTTGAAGACAGTGTCGATCGACACTGTAGATAGCATTGATCGACACCACGAATTTTTTCATGTCGATCGACAGTATAATAGTGTCGGTCGAATCGACTGTTTGAGCGACCAGAATTTTAGAACTAGAAGATTTTCGTTTTGCACCAAAAATCCCAGATATTTGCATTAGGCCCATGACAGTTTTGAAACCTATAAATACTTATTTTCAGCAATTGTTTAGGCTAAGCTTTATTTTCTAAGAGATATTTTTATACTAAGAGGTTATTATTCATGTCTATGTCTGAGTAATCTCGTAGTTAGGTTTTAGGGGTATTCAAAGGATGATGAAGAGTTGTTGAATTTATTTACTATTGGGTTTTAAGGGTTTGCATTTATAATTATATTCTTCACCTTGATTGCTTTAAATTTTGATTTAGGCCTGAATTGGATATCTTTGGTAGTTTAGTAGATGTGACAACATTATTGAATTATAAGAATTGAATCATAGGTGAGCAAAGATTCGATTCGCAACGACAGTAGGCTTTGGATCTTTGTGAACAATCAAACCTGAATTTATTGCTTGTTTAAATTAATTCTATTTCGCAATGGTAGTTTGTTTTCTAGGGTTTATACATAGATAGTATTTGCAACGACAATTGATTTACTTTACAATTGTGCTTCGAGTTCTAGAATTGCACTTTATCAATCCCAATAGTAACTTTATTCTTCAATTTGTATTTAAAGCTGCGAATTCCCTAAGGCTTAAATCACTTGCTATCGTCATGATTTACTGTTTTCTGCAATTTAAACGTTTAAATCTATTGTGTCCTTGATTTCCTGTAGATTCGGTCCCTAAGTTCTACATCAATCTCTTAATTTGAGATAGTAGCTCAGAGCAAATATGAGCATATCAAATTTTGGCGCCGTTGCGGGGAATCAAACCATTAGATTTAGTTTATTAGGATTTTGTCAAGGTTTTTCTTTTTATTTGTTTCACTAGGCTAATTTTTAATCTTTGTTTTTTCAGGTGAATGCCTAATCGCATCAGAAGGAGCAGCAGAGAAAAAGAGCTAGTTGGATTTGAACTTTGGGATCTCGAACTCTTAGAACGCACCAACTGAAAAGCAACGAAAGAACCTAAGAACATGGTTGCGCAGACGATTTTATTTTAGAGAGATGACGAGTTGTTTGGTAGAGAAGGAAATCTATACAACGAGGAAGGACAGAGGATACATGCTGATGGAAACATGATCGTCGAGTAGATCGACGAGGAGTAGCAAAGACGCGACGAAGAAATTATACTTGCTCATGAAGAGGAGCAGCGTGTCGAGGGACACAGATAGGACGTCGCTTGACACCAGGAAAATCTCCAGATCGCTTGAGAAGGAGGAAATCATTGTGTAGATCGACACCATGATGGTGTCGCTCGACACCCCATCCAGAATCAGCCGCGCACTTTAGCCGACGGATCACATTGAGAGGTTTGAAGATCTGGCATCTAGCATCAAGGCAAACGGAGTTTCTGAGGATAATCGTTTTTGCAAACTCTTCCCCAACTCTCTAAATAGGGAAGCAAAGCATTGGTTGAGGATGCTTCCACTGGGCTCGCTTACTAACTGGGAGGATACAAAGAATGCTTTCTTAAGCAATTTCTTCGATGATGAGAAGTCTAAGGACCTTAGGTATAAGATCACTACCTTCAAGCAGGGAGACCACGAGGCATTGAAGGCTGCATGGAACAGATTCAAAGGCTACCAGAGGGATTGTCCACATCATGGCTTCAACAAAGTTTAGTTTTTCAGCATTTTCTTCAGAGGAATAGCAGTGGCATACCCTGTGACTTTAAATGCTTCTAGCAACAGAGATTTCAACACCAATTCCTAGAGAAAGCCTTGAGACTGATCGAGATTCTAGCCAACAACAACAATACAAAGAACGTTGATTTCGAGAAGAGCTAGTCGGGGTAGAACATCAATGGTAATCAACTCGCAGAGGTTACGAAGAAGCTCGATTCAATGCACGATCTTCTAGCTGGGAAGAAGACGGTTCAGTTTGATAAGGAAATTAAGACATTTGAGCCTGATGATTTGAACTACATCACTGGATCTGGATATCAGAGGTTTAACAGTCAACATGGATATGGTTCATCTTACCAGAAGCCGTTTTAGAGTAGCAGCTACAAAAGAGATTACGGCTCATCTTCCTATCGGAAACCTCCACCTCTAACTATGGAGAGTAAAATGAAGACCTTGCTTGAGCGAATTATGGAAGGACAGCATAATTTAACTATGGATTTAAATGGAAAGCTTTATTTTGTCTACAAGGATTTGAAGGGAAAGATTGAGTCTTTGAGCATTCATATGAAGAAGCTGGATACGCAAGTTGTTCAAACCAGTGAGTCGGTGAAGAGACATCACTCTAATATGCTCAGTTTGAGGTCTGTAACATAGAAGAACCATGATACGAAGCGAATCGATGAGTCTAACAATGGTGAGAATTTTAGAACAGAGTCTTGATTTTACGAAGAAGCTCGACACTCATATGTCTGAGTAAATCTTCCGAAACTTGAATTCTGGTCTTGTCTGAAGGCCGTGTCGAGCAACACTCTTTAAATTTTTGTGTCGAGCGACACCAACGTCCTTGTTGCTCGACATGTACGCTGAAAGTTGTCTCCGAACTTGTGACTTAGACTACTCATTCTATTGTGCTCCAAATTCCTCCTGTAAACACCAATTGAGTCCAAATGTTCTTGTACCTAATATAAAACACCAAAATACTCGAAAACACCAAAAGACTATAAAATGGACTTATATCATGGTTGAAAACCAGTAAAATCCATGATATATCAACTCTCCCAGACTTAGCTTTTTGCTTGTCCCTAAGCAAAACAGATGTTATCACTCCTTTAGGAACAACATACCTGCGAAGTTAATGGTAGTACTTCGATGTGTCCCTAAAGCTTAGCAGTCCTCTAGATTGAACCTAAACCCCTTAGAGAAAATCAGACTTTCAGTTGCAAACCCCTTTAGTTAATTAGGTGCGGTCTCATCGAGGGAATATCGATCGCTTGAACTTCTAGATTCTTTCACTTTCTTTAAACATTTTCTTGCATTTCACCCTCTCTCTTCCCTCAAAAACTGTTTATCCACTTAAGGATATAATAGAGATGCAATGCTCTTTGTTGAACTTTTTCTTCAGGATTTTTTTTTAAAGTTTTCGACTTGGACTTGCACTTTTTTGCTTGAACTACACTTTTCTGTAGACTTTTTAATACCTTGGCATCTCTATGGCTTCACTAGATCTGTGCTCATTATTATTGTTGTTTCTTGTCGAGACAGGGTCATGAGGCTTTTTCTTTTTGATCTAGGACAGTTGTATTCATCATTAAGGAAGGTCCGTCCTCGCTTTCAAATGTTTGGAAGCTGAATCAAGTGTTGCGATTTCCAACGCCCAAGACAAGAGATTTAGATTTCATTAAGGGCAGGGTCTGCAATATCCTTTCTAGCATTTTCCAGAAATCTGAACTCGCTCCATTAAACCGATCCACTTTTAGTTACCCACCTTAGTTAAACCAACCAACTTGCATTAGTATGGTCCTCGAGTGTTGTTCAAAGCAAGTAGAAAGGGGAGTTTTTGACCTAAAAGTTTGGAAAACTGACTCAATAAACTCAAAATAGCACAAAATAGTTAGTAACAACCTCCCCTAACTTAAACGATACTTTTCCCAGTGTTATTAAGCCTAAAGAAGGTTAAATAAATAAATAGAAAACAAAATGTAACAAAAAATCGAAGGAGAATTCACACCTGGGGGTCATGTCGAGCGACACGACACTAGTGTCGATTCGACACTTTTGAGGTTCAAAATCTTATCTGAGATTTTCTTTGTTCTCTAACGTAAGAAACAAAGATGGTCGAAAATGAGGACTCTACCGTAAGCAAGAAGAGTTTGGTGTATGAAGATGGAAGTGTTGAAGCTACACACCTTACACGTTGTTTGGCTCTTCGTGCTCCAATGAATGCTGTTCAAAGATGACCAATGCTCTTCGTGCAAAATGAAAGCTAGGTTTTGTCAAAGGAATGATTCCAAAGCCTTTAGCTAGGGATCCTAACCACGAACTTTGGCTTTTGGTAAATTTCATGATTGTAGGTTGGATCCTCCCTTCTATTGAACCTAGGGTTTCCTCGACGATTACTTTTATCACTGAAGCACACAAGTTATGGGAGAACCTTCGGTAATGGTTCACTATTGAAAAAAAGGTGCGAGTGCAACACCTTAAGGAGCAGTTGGCTTCATTTCATCAAGAAGGTCAGCCGGTGGTTGATTATTTTGGACGGTTGTCTAAGTTGTGGGAGGAGCTAGACATGTACAAACCTTTACCTGCTTGTACTTGTTCAGCTGTAGCGGAATGTGAGAAGGATCGTGAAGAAGAAAAAGTCCATCAATTCTTTATGGGTTTAGATCAATAGCGACTTAAGATCCTCGTCGATCGACATGTGAATTTCCTTGGTGTGAAGTGCATTCGCCTTTGTATTCGCACTTTTAATCCCCTAAGACTCAAAACAAAAACAAAACCAAAACGTAAAATTGAAAAAGAAAACAAAAACAAAAATCAAAGACATAATTAGTAGACTCACAAATGGGTTGCCCCCCAACTTAGCGCTTGTTTTCAGCCATTAGTTTGACTATGTCAGGACTAGGCGTTTGGTGGATCTTTAGGAGGTTTTGTTCCTCCCTTATCCTTCAAGAAACTTGCAGCTCGCCTTATCGCTTGTGTCGTTCCAGCTCCCCTAGACTTATCAGAAATAATTCCAAGAAAAAGTCTCATCGTATTCTCCATCATTTGTTGAATAAGTTCCTCTCCTTTCTCGTTCAAATCTAAAGGGATGATGATTCTGAACTTGGAGAATGGTTTTGAAACTCTTTTGTGCTTTACCTTGATGTGATTCACCTCTTCTTTATTCTCCTGGAAAGTTTGTGGTTTTCTTGTTTTAGGAACTGAAGTCTCAGTAGTTATAGCGGAAACGTTCTGAGTCCTCTTCTGTTCATCTCTGGGATCTAAGGCTAGTTTCTCTCCTTTATGGACCATCCAACAAGAATTGTCCTCTACAAGGATTGGTGGGTAGAATACTTCTTTGTTGATCTTGGTGAAAGATATTCGCTGATTCAGGTAATCCAAGATCGCACCAACTGAAGTAAGAAAGGATGCGCCAAGTACTATCGGTTTAGGAGTTTCTAGGACATAAAAATCAGCCGGCACAAGACAATCTTCTATATGAAGTTCTACATTTGAGACCAAACCCACAGGAGCTACTGAAGTAGAATAAATTAAACCTACGAAATCTCTTGAAGGTCGTATATCCAAAATTCCTAGCTTGTTTACAACATCGTGAGACATAACATTTACGTTTGCTCCAGTATCCAGAAGAGTGCCTTCCAATTCCATTATATTAATCGAACATGGAACAATAAATTGCCATGGATTATCTAACTTGGTCAATCTCCTCAGACCCGGTTTCTCGACTGCTTTTGACTTTCTCTCAATGTCTCGGGATTGAGCTACTAGAGTGCCCTCAATAATGGAAAAGGAGGTGCATAGGCTCATTCTATTGCAGAAGCAAAAGTTTTCGCAAAATAGGACTGATCTACGGTTGGTATCGAGTGACACTCATACACCGTCGATCGACACTTGCATTTTCTTTATGTCGAGTGACCCGTTCACCCTTTTTGATCGACACACTGGTTTCCTTAGTGTCGATCGACATCAATCTGAGTATCGATCGACAAAGACTCTATTCCGAAAATAGCTTTGAATTCTGCGAAATAATCCTCTTCTTCAGCTTCTTTCGACATGTTGATTTGCTCCATAGCACGTGTTTTCACTGTTCCATACCTCAATCTGAGCATACTAGAGTGATGTTTCTTCATCGATTCACTGCTTTGAACTACTTGCATATCCAGCTTCTTCATATGAATGTTCAAAGAATCGATCTTTTCATTCAAATCCTAGTAGACACAATCTTGCTTTCCATTTAAATACACAGTCAACTTCTGTTGTCCTTCCATAATTCGCTCAAGCAAGGACTCCATTTTACTTTCTGCAGTCGAAGGTTTCTGATAAGAAGACGAGCCATAATCTCTTGTGTAGCTGCTGCTGTGAAATGGCTTCTGGTAAGACGAAACATAATCCTGCTGATTGTTGAACCTCTGATATCCAGATCCGGTGATGTAGTTCACATCTTCAGGCTCAAATGTCTCAACTTCCTTAGCGAATTGAACCGTCTTCTTTCCAGCTAGCAAATCATGCATCAAATCGAGCTTCTTTGTAACTATAGCGAGTTGATTACCCCTGACGTTCTTACCTTGGCTCGTCTTGAAATCAACGTTCTTTGCACTGTTGCTGTAAGCCAAATTCTCAATAAGTTAGGTAGTAGTCCCCGGAGAATTGGTGTTGAAGTTGCCATTACTCGCTATATTCAGTGTGGTAGCATAGATCGTGGAAATTCCTCTGTAGAAAATGCCAAGCAGCTGAACACCGGTGAGCCCGTGATGAGGACAGTCTCTTTGGTAACTCTTGAACCTTTGCCACGCAGCCTTGAACGCTTCGAAATCTCCTTGTTTAAATGCAGCTATCTTGGACCTTAGATCCTCTGATCGGGCATCGTCAATGAAATGAGCCAGGAAAGCATTCCTAGTATCCTCCCAGGTAGTGAGCGATCCCAGTGGAAGCATCCTAAGCCAATTCTTAGCTTCCCCTAGAAGAGAGTAGGGGAAGAGCTTGCAGTATAAATAGTCCACGGACACCCCATTGGCCTTAATGCTAGACACAATATCCTCGAATCTTTCCAAGTGGTTCATATGGTGCTCATGAGGGAGTCCACATTATGGGTTCTGGGACACAAAGGAGAAATAGGCGGGCTTCAGTTCGAAGTCATTCCTCTGAAAAGCTAGAGGACAAATCGCAAACCGATTGGAGTAGAACTACTCAGGTCTATTGAAATCAGCAAGCGTGTGAATCTGGGCAGGGTGTCGAGTGACACCGTCATCGTGTCGATCGACACCATTATTTTTGTCTTGTCGAGCGACAGCCAGATCCTATCGAGCGACACATCTCTATTCCACTCGTCGAGCAATCTCCTCCTAGTGTTACTCGGCACGGTCCTGTTCTTCACAAGCCAATCGTTCTTCCTCTTCGCATCAAGCTATCTCACGTTCCTGTGCTGCAGCTGGGTCCTCGATGACGTTTCCTTCAGCATCAAGTGGTTGTCCATCCTTGGTTTATCGATTTCCTTCTTTATCGAATAACTCGCCATCTCTCTAAAACAGGACCCTATTCGCAACCATCTTCTTAGCTTCTTTAGTCGCTTTTATTTGGTGCATTCTAAGCGCGCCAGATCCTCGAGATCGTGTTCAACTAACTACTTGTCCTTGTTGCTTTTGGTATTGCGATTAGGCATTCACCTGAAAACAAAAAGATAAAAGCTAGTTTAGTAAATCAAAAAGAAAAATACTTAGATAAAATCCTAATAGTATAAATCTAATGGCAATTGATTCTCCGGCAATGGTGCCGAAATTTGATATGCTCAAATTTGCCTTTCAACTACTCTCTCAAATTAAGATATTACTTAGGGTATAGAATCCACAGGGAAACAGATTGCACAATAGTTTGATAACGTTCAGATTATGCTAAGCAGAAAGATTTTAAAGTAAATTGCAGAAAATAGTAAATCAAGATTATAGCAAATGTTTTAGGGAATTCGCAGGAATAAATCCAAATTGAAGAATATGCTTACTAATGGGATTGATGTTGTGCAAATCTAGAACTCAAAACACTGTTGTAAAGTAAATCAACAGTTGTTGCAAATATTATCTATGTTTAAACCCTAGAAAACAAACAGTCGTTGCGAAATCAGATTAATTTAAGCAAGCAATAAAATCAGGTTTGATTGTTCAGAAGGATCCAAAGCTAACTGTCATTGTGAATCAGATCTTTGCTTACCAATGATTCAATTCAGGTAATTCAATAATGGTGCCGCATCTACTAAACAACCTAGGATATCTAATTCAGGCCTAAATCAGAATTCGAAGCAATCAAGGTGAAGAATATAAATATGAATGCAACATCCCAAAAGTAAATAAATTCAACAATTCTTCATTACTCAGAAATAGACATGAATAATAATCCCTAAAATCTAAATAGGTAACTCGCAGACGTTACAAAGAAGCTTGACACTCAGATGATGTCAATGGACACTAAGGAAACCAGTGTATCGATCGACGAGGGTGATTGTGTCGCTCGACAGGAAGAAAATGCAAGTATCGATCGACAGAGAATGATTGTCGCTCGACGCCATCTGTAGAACGGTCCAGATTTCTCGAAAGCTTCTGTTTCTGTAGTAGAACGAGTCTATACACCTCATATTCCTTTCCCGAGAGTTCCTAAAATACTTACTCCAGTAGTTGATTCCAGTGACATTCCTCACTAGTCAAAGACAGTCGATAAATCAGTTCGATCATCTCTGAGGAAATTGACCAAGTTAGACAATCCATGGCAGTTCATAGTTCCATGTTCGATTAATGGACTCGATTTAGCAGGCACACTCTTAGATACCGGTGCTAACGTGAACGTCATATCTCACGATGTTGTAAAGAAGCCGGGGATCTCGAATATTCAACCTTCAACTGCTTTCGTCGATTTGGTTGACTCTTCTTTAGTAGCTCCTGTAGGTTTCATTCCGGATTTAGAAATTTGAATAGGAGATTGTCTTGTGCCAGCTGATTTCTACATCATAGAAACCACTAAGCCAATGGTTCTCGGCTCGTCCTTCTTTGCTACCATGGGCACGATCTTGGATTTCCCTAATCAGTAAATATCTTTCACGAAGATTGACAAGAAGATTTTCTATTTAGCGGTCCTTCTCGAAGACATTTCTTGTTGGACAGTCCATAAGGGAGAGAAGATAACTTTAGACCCATGAGATGACAAGCCAAAGGTTCAGAATGTTTCTGTTGTGACTCCTGCAATTCCACCTCGTGAAGCCATCAAACCAAAGACTTCTCTAAGTTTAAGCACAAGAGAGCTTCGAAAGCTTTCTCCAAGTTTAGAATCGTCATCCCTTCATATCTAAAGGAGAAAGGAGAAGCTGTTATTCAACAGATGAAGGAGAATACCTTGAAACTTTTTCCAGGAATTGTTTCGGTTAAGTCTGGGGGAGCTGCAAAGAAAGGTTATTCAAATCTAGCACCAGGGAGTTTCCTAGAGGATAAGGGAGGAACAAAGCCTCCTAAAGATCCACCAAATGCCTAGTCCTGACACAGTCAAGCTAACGACTAAAAACAAGCGCTTAGTGGGAGGAAACCTACTTGTGAGTCTAGTTATTTATTTATTTTGATTTTTGTTTTCTTTTAAATTTTTCTGTTTGGCTTTGCTTTTGTTTCCGAATTTTAGGAGAATGAACGTGTAAATGCAAATGAGGATGGACTTAAGATCTCAGTGTCAATCGACACTGAGAGTCTGTCGCTCGACACCAAGGAAAAGTCTATGTCGATCGACAAGGAAACCAAGTCGCTCGATGCAACCAAATATTGAGTGCCGCTCGACACTAAGGTCGTATCGCTCGACACGACCCCCAAGTTACAATTCTCACTTGATTTTCACACATTTCGTTTCTTATCTATTTTCTTTACCTTCTCCAGATTTAATAA
The DNA here is from genome assembly GCA_963576765.1 of Draba incana. Taxonomy (NCBI): domain Eukaryota; kingdom Viridiplantae; phylum Streptophyta; class Magnoliopsida; order Brassicales; family Brassicaceae; genus Draba; species Draba incana. Next base: position 34,012,072 of record OY755204.1, on the reverse strand, counting down.
CACTGGGGACAATGTTGTTTAAGTCTGGGGGAAGTAGTCGCTAACTATTGTGTTCTATTTTGAGTTTTTATTGAGTCAGTCCAGTTTTTGTTTTTTTATTCGGGTCGAAATATCCCTTTTACTTGCTTTGAACATCACTCAAGGAGCATTACAATACAAGTTGGTTGGTTTTACTGAGGTGGGTAATTGGAAGTTGATCGTTTCAACGGAGCGAGTTTAAATTTCTTGAGAACGCCATAAAGGATGTTGCAGACCTCGCCCTAATGAACTATAATTTCTTGTCCTTGGCGTTGGAAATCACAAGACTTGATTCAACTTTCAACACAAAAAGCGAGGACGAACTGCTCTGAAACTTCTTCCTGATGATGAATACAACTTTCCTGGATCGAAAAAGAAAAAAAGCCTCAACTTCCACAAGAAACAACAGTAATGAGTGCTGATCTAGTGAAGTCATAGAGATGCAAAAGAAATAAAAAAAAAGTCTACAGAAAAGTGTAGTTCAAGCAGAAAAGTGCAAGCCCCCCCAAAAAAAAAAGCCTGAAGAAAAAGTTCAACAAAGGCATGCATCTCTATGATATCCTTAATTGGATAAACAGTTACGGAGGGAAAAGAGATGGTGAAAGACAGGAAAGTGTTAAAGGAAGTGAAAGAATCTAGAAGGTCCAGCGATCGATATTCCCTTGATGAGACCGCACTTAATTAAATGAAAGGGTTTGCAACTGAAGGCCTGAGTTTCTCTAAGGGGTTTGGATTCAATCTGGGGAACTGATAAGCTTCTAAGGACACATCGAAGTACTACCATTGACTTTACAGGTATGTGGATCTAGAAGGAGTGAGTACATTTATTTTGCTTAGGGACAAGCAAAAAGCTAAGTATGGGTGAGTTAATATATCATGGTTTTTACCCAATTTAAACCATGATATAAGTCTTTTATTTAGAGTCTTTTGGTGATTCCTAGTCTTTTGGTGTAAATATTAGGTACAAGGACGTTTGGAGCTTTATTGATGTTTACTGGAGCATTTTAGAGCATAATGGAATGAGTAATCAAAACCGCAAATTTGGATTGAAGATTTGAAGACAGTGTCGATCGACACTGCATATAGCATTGATCGTACCACAAATTTAGTCATGTCGATCGACAATATAATGGCGTCGCTCGACACGACTGTTTGAGCAACCAGAATTTCAGAACTAGAAGATTTCTGTTTTGCACCAGAAAGCCCAGATAATTGCAATTAGGCCCATGACGGTTTTGTAACCTATAAATACTTATTTTCATTCATTGTTTAGGCTAAGATTTATTTCTATGAGATATTTTATACTAAGAAATTATTATTCATGTCTATATATGATTAATCTCCTAGTTAAGTTTTAGGATCTTTCAAAGGATAATGGAGAGTTGTTGAATTTATTTACTATTGGGATTTTGCATTCACATTTATATTCTTAACCTTTATTGCTTTAAATTCTTATTTAGGCCTGAATTGGATATCTTAGGTTGTTTAATAGATGCGACAACATTATTGAATTACCTGAATTGAATCATAGGTGAGCAAAGATTCGATTTGCAACGACAGTTGACTTTAGATATTTGTGAACAATCAAACTTGAATTTATTGCTTGTTTAAATTAATTTGATTTCGCAACGACAGTTGGTTTTCTAGGGTTTAAACATAGATAGTATTTACAACGATAATTGATTTACTTTACAACAGTGTTTCGAGTTCTAGAATTGCACTTCATCAATCCCAATAGTAACTTTATTCTTCATTTTGGATTCATTCCTGTGAATTCCCTAAGGTTTAGCGTTTGTCTCTAATTTGAATTAAAATCACTTGCTATCATCCTAATTTACTGTTTTCTGCAATTTACTTTAAAATCTTTTTGCTTAGCTTAATCTTAACGTTTAAATCTATTGTGTCATTGATTGCATGTGGATTCGATCCCTAAATTCTATATCGATCTCTTAATTTGAGAGAGTAGCCCAAGGCAAATTTGAGCATATCATCGCATCAAGTCTTTTTAGCAGTAGTTAGTAAAGGAATTGAGCTTAAGCGTTATTCCAAGGCTCTAAAAGATAATTTTTGGTGTCGTGCTATGAAAGATGAAGTGGTAGCTCATGAAGAAAGTCAAACATGGGAAATTTAATCGAGTATACATGGTAAAACAACTATTGATTCTATGTGGGTTGACAAATTAATGATTTATGCCGACGGTTCGCTTGAACGCCAGAAGGCGCGTCTAGTTGCAAAGGGTAATAATCATGTTGAAGGTGAAGATTTCGATGAGACTTTTGCTCTGGTTGTTAAAATGAGTACAATACATGGACTCCTATGTCTTCTATCTACTAAGAATTGGGAAGTGCATTAGATAGACGTTCACAATGCCTTTCTCCATGGTGATCTTGAAGAATAAGTCTATATAAAACTTCCACCATGTTTTACGCATTCTGATCCCCCCAAAGTTTGTCACCTGCGTAAGTCTCTATATGGGCGTAAACAAGCTCTGCGTTGTTGGTTTGCAAAGCTCTCCAAAGCCTTGCTTTATTTTTGTTTTGTCTAGTCCCACTCAGATTATTCTTTATTTAAATACACCAAAGGAGACATTAAGGCTCATGTATTGGTATATGTTGATGACTTGGTCATTGGGAGCGATAACATCGATGCATTAACTAAGTTCAAGGCGTATATGAGTAAGTGTTTTCATATGATGGATCAAGGGAAATTAAAGTATTTCCTTGGCATTGAAGTGGCTAGGTGAAAAAGGTATTTTTCTCTCCCAAAGGAAATATGCTTGATATTGTCACTGATATAGGCCTTCTTGGTTCAAAACCTGTGTCTACTCCCATTGAGCAGAATCACAAATTGGTTCCGGATGACGGTCCACTATTCTTTGACCCTCGTCAGTATAGGCGACTGGTTGGTCGTTTAGTTTACCACTCTATCACACGTCCGGAGTTGTGTTATGTGATTCATCTGTTGTCTCAGTTTATGAAAGCACCGCGTCATGCTCATTGGGAGGCTGCATTACAAGTCGTATGGTTCCTCAAAGGTTGTCCTGGTCAAGGAATATTATTGTATTCAGATAGTAATCTCACCCTATAGGTGTATAGTGATACAGTCTGGGGATCACTTACTCGTCGATCACTTAGCGCTTATGTCATTCTTCTTAGAGGGTCTCCGGTATCGTGGAAGACAAAGAAGCAAAACAATGTGTCTCACTCTTCCGCTGAAGCAGTATAGAGCAATGGTGGCTGCTACACGCAAAATCAAATGGATTGTTCCCTTAATGAAAGATCTCGGCATTCTTGTCTCTACACCGGTTCCATTCTTTGGTGATAGTCAAGCAGTCATTCACATTGCGGCAAATCATGTCTTCCATGAACGTACCAAACACATTGAAAGAGATTGTTATAGTGTTTGAGATGTTGTTCGTGATGGTATGATTTCTACTCAACACGTTCGTACGAAAGACCAAATCGCAGACATACTTACCAAAGTTCTTGGTAAAGTGCAGGTTGATGTCTTGTTATCCAAGTTGGGTGTTTGTGATCTACACACTCCAACTTGAGGGGTTGTGTTAGGGAGCTTGATAGGCTTTGTATATTGAACTGTACATGTATTAACTTGGTCATTAAGTTAGTCTAGGGTTTTCATACTCTTGTATATATATGTATTGATGTTCGATATCAATAACAAAACATATTGTATTACTTTACAGAATTTGTCATCAGTTGAGAAGGTTGTAAGTCTTCTTTCTTGAATCTTTTTTATACAGTTACTCGTTCATATCTGTAAAGGAACAAGGTACAATGATTTTAACAGGGACCTCTTAAAAGCTTTCACGACGGTCGAGAGCATTTACAAGAATATTTGAGAGATTTTGCGCACAACTTATTCACTCAAGCTAACCTTTTGAGTACCATTTACAAAGAAATTGATCAGAAATAACAAATTTCGCTCGACTCTGTGAGCAACGGTGATTTCACGACAAAGATGGTTGAAGAAGGGCAAGCCTCATTGAAATTCTATCTGCTAGCATTAGCAATAACTCTATAGATCTTCACAGGACCACAAGGGTACATGATGGCGAGTCAAGACAAATGATGAAGCTAAACAAGATGATGAATAAGTGCCTGAAAAACCAGCAACGTTCGATCAATTTTTGCGAAGCCTTTAATGAAATGGAGTATGGAAATCAACATGGATTCTCTAAGGATGGAGATGATGATCAAGAAGAGACAATATCCTACTTCGGATCCCAAGGTTTCTTCCAAATCGAAACTTCAATAACTATAAGAATTACACTTATTTGTCTTACATGAATCCTCATGTGGAAAATCCCCAAGAACAATTTTATCGCTCTCCATAGAAAATCCAACAACAAGGGAACTCTTTCGGATGTGGAAGAAACACGAGTGAAAACAATTTCTAGCATTTTTCCTTCAAAAGGAATGCCAACTTTGCCGGAAAGAATTTCTAGCAAAAACCTTCTTCTTGTAATTTTAAGGACAAAAAGAGCAAGAGTAGCCAAATGGTCCACATAAGGACAAGACCGCTACAATGCTCAACTAAATTATTGTGAATCAAGAAAAATTGTCTAAGGAGTTTAAAACAATATTGAAGCATCTACAATGAGCTAAATGGCAAGTTTGAATAGTGAAATCTACACATGAAGAAAATATATGGTAAAATTGCGCAAACTGCATAAGCAGTCAACAGACAAAACAAAACACTATTAAAATTTTATGAAGATTACAAGTATAACACTTATATGATTGATATGATCATTATATTTTTTTTTAAATAGAAGATTGAACAATTAGATGTAAGATTCTTAGTCCACACATGAATAATATAAGTTTGTATATAATCCTAGTTCTTGAATACACATTTGAAACACCAAACTTTAACTGGGCGTAGCTAATCAGTAGCAAACGTGTCACAAATGAGTAACATATTTGTTATTATCGCTAATTCGTAAAATAGTCCCAACTCCATCGCTAATTTATTACGACGAATTTGATACGTTTTTTTGTTCCGTCGCAAATCGGTCGCAGATCTATCCCAAATCCGCTGCAATCATTTGTGACGAAAATAACGTTTACAAAAATTCGTCACATAATACATGTTTTCTTTTTGTGAGAATTTGGCTGCAAGCAATAGTAGCAAGAACATAGATTTTGAGAGAAAGATGCTTGGAAGGAAGAAGAATGGTGTTCCAGTTGGCAAGAAGTCGGTTCAATTTGCTCAAGAGTTTGAGACATTCAATTCAGAAGAATGGAACGAAGAAGAGGCGTGAACTATGTCAATGGAACTGGATTTCAGAGTCAGAGGTTTGGTAATCAGCAAGGAAACAAAGGCTACAATAGAAACTACAACAGCAATTACCAGAGACCTTCAAGCCCGCAATCAGAAGTTTGAACCTCAAAAGCCATTTCAGAGCAGCAACTACACTAGGAACTATGGTTCTTCTTTTTATCAGACCCCTCCTCCTAAATCTTCGGATAGCGAGATGAAATCTATGCTTGAGCAAATCCTAGAGAGACAACACAAGATGACTATGAGCTTTAACAAGAAGATGGATGCTATGTATCAGGATCTGAACAGGAAATTCGAAGCCCTTAACACTCACGTGAAAAAGCTAGATACACAAGTTGCTCAAACTGCAGAATCGGTGAAGAGACATAATGGATTTCTTCCATCAAGGACGTATACAAATCCAAATTGTGGTGCTATGGCTATCATGACAACGTGTGGAAAGAAACTGGAATCGATCTTGAAGAAAGATGTTGATACGGAGCAAATCGATGAGGTTATGGAGGTGGAAGACGATGAAGCTACTGTTCCAGACGATTTATCGATCGACACTAATGAAGAGCATCGATTGACACCACCTATGAAGATACACGAAGTGTCGACATCGAAACCGAGTGTCGATCGACACCAGGTCAGCGTCGATTGACACCAGGTCAGCGTCGGTTGACACCTGACCCAAAACAGCCCCAACGTTTCGAGTTCTTTCGATAATCCGAGGGAGAATGCCTATAAGCCCAAGATTCCGTATCCTAGGAACAACAAGAAGCCTAAACAAGAACTAGAGGATGCTAGGTGCGATAAGATCATGGAAAAAAACATTATTGTGATTCGAAGGTATGTGGGGAGGATAGTCACTAAGAATTTGGGTCTTGAGGAAGGCTGCGCTATGATCTTGGAGCAGGTTAGTGCAATGATTCAGAACATAGCTTCAGAGATGCTCATGGATCCAGGAAGTTTTGTGCTAGATTGTTTGATATTTACAAAGAGGTTTCCAAGGTCCTTATGCGATTTGGGTTCGAGTGTCAATTTGATGCCTCTCTCCGTTGCTTTTAGTCTTTAGATGACTGATTTTCAACCCACTAGGATCTCTCTTATCCTAGCGGACAGAACGGTGAGAATTCGAGAAGGAATCCTTGAAGATGTTCCAATTAAGGTTGGAGAATGCATGATACCTACAATTTTTTTTGTTATGGAGTATGGTGAGGAACCTAAGGACCCCATTATCTTGGGAAGACCCTTCTTGACTATAGCTAGAGCAATGATTGATGTCAAGGGAGGAAGTATCACGTTGAATGTAGGCGACTTAGAGATGAAGTTTGATATAGACAAGCTAATGATGAAGCCTACTATAGATGGTCACACCTTCTACGTTGATACTTTAGATCATCTTGCAGAGAACTATTTTCACGAGATGAGATTTTTGGATCTTGGAAAGGGGTTTGATCAACTCTTCAGAAGTTGAGTATCTAGATAAGATTGCTGAGGGATATGCTTCGATGATGGATGCTAGTGAGGCAGTGATGCAAGTGAAAGGTACAAATGAACTAGTTAAAATTCTTGTGAAAACTGCAAGGCTTAGCGATTGGAGCGAAGAGAAAACCTTTCAAATTGATCTCAAAGTCACCTTGAAGATGAGTCAAAGTCATCAATTGAGCATGAGGTGACAGAATCCAAATCTGACGGAGGTTGTTAAGAAAGAGATCATGAAGCTTTTGGAAGCAGGGATAATCTATCCTTTCTCAGATAGCTCTTAGATCAGTCCGGTTCATGTGGTTCCAAAGTAAGGTGGTGTCACAGTTGTGAAGAATGAGAAGAACGAGTTAATTCCAACAAAAACAAAGATTGGACACCGAATGTGCATCGATTACAGGAAGCTTAATGCGACCACAAGGAAAGAGCGTTTTCCTTTACCCTTTATTGATTAGATGTTAGAGAGGCTCACGAATCATCCCTACTACTGCTTCCTCGATGTCTACTACCCAAGCCATGCAAAAAGACTCTCCCAAAAGCTTCTGAAAGGAAGTTATCTTGTTTCTCAGTGAAGCAGTCTTGGATTTAGTGTATAAGTAATCCAAGAAAGCATTTCTACTTGCTTCCCAAGTCGTCAATGATCCTGGAGGGAGAGACTTGAGCCATCTCGACGCCTTGTATCCCTTATAATGAGGGAATAACTTTCACTTGATGAAGTCTGGAGGAACTCCATTCGCCTTAGTTGTGCTACAAATCTCTTCAAAATTCTCTATGTGATCCATTGGACTCTCGGCTGGCAAACCATGGAACATGTACTGCTTCACCAACGAAATCATTTGAGGCTTAATCTCATAATCATTCCTTTCAACAGCTGGTGGACAGATTGCAGCTCTAATCTGGTAGTAGGTACGAGGCATATCCATATCTCCAATGGCGGTTGGTGGCTGTTGTTGTTGCACCTATTGAAATTGTTGCATCTGCGTTCGTAGCCTCTCAAATTCGGCTCGCATATCCCCTTGGTCGATAAGATCACCCATTGTGACTGATTTTGACTTTGCTTTTCTGTTAGTTTGTTCTACACTTGCTAGTTCCTAGTTGTTTAGTGAAACGAGATTTTCAGAGCCTTCGCTTCTTTTCTGCATACACCTGAAACACACAAGAAAGAGCAAAATAGAACTTGTTAGTAACTCTTAGACTAAATCTTAATTCAAAAGCTGAAGGTAACGCTATTGGTCCTCGGCAACGGCGCCAAAAACTTGATAGCAGAGGTTTTAACCCTATAAAATCTACTGTAAGTGCACAGCAAATGTTGTAGCAATTAAGGGATCGAATCCACAAGTACCAAGTGTTACACTATGATTTCTTAGGATTGTGATTAAGCTAAGACAAAAGTATAGATTGTGTACGAAATAATGTAAAACACAATAGCAATTAAAACAGTGTAAACTTATGAATTAAAAAGCATTGGGCATTACAGAATTCGCAGGGATTCAAAATTAGACAAATAACTGGGAAAGCTTTATGAATCATTCTATAACTCAAATCACGAAATCAAATTGATCTACTGTCGTAGCATCAATTACTATGTCTAACAACCTAAGATCATAAACTGTCGTTTGAATTCAAGAGGTTAAACATGCATAAGAGTCAAGTTTGATATGTTCACAAAACACCCTACCATCAGCTTTCGTTGGCTAGGGATGCTTTGCTCATATATGTTCTTTCAGGCTTTTATACAAACATTTTTGGTGCGCTAAAAAACCTAAGATCAAAAACTAGGTAGCTAATCAAGTTTCAGCAATAAAAACAACATATATGAAGAAACTAAGTAATCAATCCCTAAGTCGACATCTTAATTCAATCAAACCCTAAATTCCTTTGAAACCCTAAAACCCAACTAGAAAACTACTCAGACATAATCAAATTCAAAGCAGAAGAAGATATAATTGAAGATATGATGAAATCAATAAAATAGATAAAGGGTTCAGAAATGTTCTCCAAATTGTCAAAGAGGGTTAGAGATCTTCCCCTAAAGCTTACAAAGAACAATAGCTAAAAAGTCTGATGAAAAATGAGCGTGATCCAAAAAGTGGTTGAAAATAGGGTTTTATTACTTTAAAAATAAACTGGGTCGATCCAAGTTAAGTCGGGTCGGATCTGAAAATCTGTAGAGAGAAAAACGGATTTTGGTTTCTGCCATTGGGCTGTCTCCGCGATGAGTGTACGATGGGATTGCCCAATGGCAATTTCCAGCAGATTTCAGTACATGAGAATTCTGGGTGTTGGAGACTGGTTTCTTCCATTGGGCTGTCTGCATGATGAGTGCCCGATGGAACTGCCCAATGGCAGTTTCCAGCAGAATAAATCTTCACTAGATTTAGTATAACTTTTGCTCCACTTATCCAATCGACTTAAAATCACCACTAAATGAAAGCTAACTCAATTAACCATCTTGCGTCCAACTTTAAGCTTGATCCAACATCAAGAAACCTCTCAACGTCCCACAAACTCAAACTGCTTCTTTTATGCTCCTTTTTCCTCCCATAATCGCATGTGTTCCTCCCAAAGCAGCATAAGGCCTGAAATGACTCAATAAAGGACTAAAAGTGCTAAAACACACACTTTGAACATGGGCTAGAAATGCGTTAAAAACGCAATATATCAGTTTTTCTGGATGATTTCTCACTGTATGGATCCTCTTTCAACGACTGCTTGAGTAACTTGGGGAAAGTACTAGCTAGATGCGAGGAGAAACACTTTGTTTCCAACTAGGAGAAATGCCACTTTATGGTGAAAGATGGCATTGTGCTTGGACATAGAGTTTCAGAAGATGGGATTGAGATGGATCGTGCTAAGATTGAGGTTATGACAAGTTTTCAACTGCCTAATGATGCGAAGTTTGTGAGGTGTTTTCTAGGATGCGCTGGTTTCTACAGAAGATTCATCAAGGATTTCAGCAAGATTGCGAGACCGCTAACTGCTTTGCTCTGCAAGGATGTCAAGTTTAAGTTTTTAGCAGAATGTTTATCGGCCTTTAAGCAAATTAAGAAGGCTATAGTGAGTGCTCCCATTGTGTAAAATCTCAATTGGGATCTTCCCTTTGAGATCATGTGTGATGCTAGTGACTTTGCAATTGGAGATGTATTATAAAAGAAGGACAAGAAGCTTCATGTTATCTACTACGCAAGTTGAACACAAGATGAGGCACAAAGGAATTATGCGACTACTGAGAAGGAGTTGTTAGCTATGGTGTTTGCTTTTGAGAAGTTTCGTCCTTATTTGATCGGTTCTCAAGTGATAGTGCACACAGATCATTCCACGCTCAAGTATTTGATGCAGAAGAAAGATGTGAAACCAAGGTTGTTAAGATGGATTTTGCCTCTTCAAGAGTTTGACATTGAAATGAAAGACAAGAAGGAAGTTGAGAATGGCGTAGCTGATCACCACTCGCAGATCAGAATTGAAGATGAGATCCCCAGAGATGATTTCTTGCCAGAAGAATGCGTGAATTTTGTCGAAAGTAGTTCACAAACCTTAGAGTCTATCGACACTACGAGTGAGTGTCGATCGATACCCACTTTGCACGAATGTTCTGAAATCGCAAAAAACACGGTGTCGATCGACACCATAACCATAATTGAGCGACACGAGGCCCAAAACTAGGTTAATCGTCCCAAAATCATAACTGACGCCTTTCATGAACTTCTCTTTGCTGTCACAATGTGTAATCGACCATGGTACGCTGATATTGCCAATTACTTAGTTGCAGAGGATGTGCCAACTAATCTTAAATGATATGAGAAGGAGAGGGTCATACGAGAACTTAGGAGGTACTATTGGGATGAGCCTTATCTTTACAAGCATTTTTCATATGGTATCTACAGAAGATGCATTGCAGAGGCTGAGGTTCAAGATGCGTTGTTTCACTGTCACGGTGGCTAAGGTTTTACAAGCTAGGTTTTGGTGGCCGACAATGTTCAAGGATGCTCACACTTTCATCTCTAAGTTTGATGCTTTTCAAATGATAGGGAAAATTAGCAAGCGACATGAGATGCCACAAAACTTCATCCTTGAAGTTGAAGTCTTCAATTGCTGGGGCATCGATTTCACGGGTCCTTTCCCATCGTCTTATTACAATAAGTACATTATGGTTGTTATGAACTATGTCTCCAAATTGGTTGAGGCAATTGCTAATCCAAATAATGATTCTTCCGTGGTTCTTAACCTGTTTAAGACCATTATTTTCCCTAGATTCAGAGTGCCTAGGATTATCATCAGTGACTCTGGCCCACACTTTATCAACAAGGTGTTTGCTAACCTTCTAAGTACGGTGTTCAGCATCGTGTGGCTTCTCCTTATCATCTTTAGACAAGCGGACAAGTCGAGGTTTCAAATCGACAAATCAAAGAGATTTTTGAGAAGACAGTAGGAGTTACCAGAAGAGAGTGGTCTGCAAAGTTGGATAACACGGTTTGGGCCTAAAGGAATGCCTTTAAGACACCTTTGGGTACAACGCCTTTTCATTTGCTTTATGGGAAAGCATGCCATCTTCCAGTGGAGCTAGAGCACAAAGCAGCATGGGCAGTTAAACAGATGAATTTCGACTTTAAGCCAGCTGCATAAAAGTTTCTGACACAACTGAATGAACCGGACGAGATACGACATCACGCTTATGAAAACTCCAAGTTGTACGAGGAGAGCGCAAAGGCGTATCATGATAAAAATTCATCTCCACGAAGTCCAAACCAAATGACAAGGTAATCCTATATAACTCTCGTTTACACTTTTTCTTGGAAAATTTCGTTCTCGTTGGTCTGGTTCTTTTACAATCAAGGAGGTTAGACCCCATGGAGCCGTTGTTTTGATCAGTTCAAAATGAAAGGAGTTCACTGTGAATGGACAAAGGAAACACTACTGGACGAAAACCGAGATTCCAGCAGGACACATTATTCCTCTGGACGATGTACCCATCGCCTAAGCACCCACTGGTAAGTATAATTATTTAGTTTTATTTTCTTTTGTTTACTAATTTTTAGTTTTAGTTTAAGTGTTTTAGTACAAAAAAAAAATTGGGATAAAATTGTGCGATGTACCTGAAGATCGACCTAATAGGCTTGATCCATTAAGGTGTCGATCCACACCCTAGTCAGTGTTGATCGATACCCCGCGGACAGAACGAGGTAAGTTCTCTTTAAATCACGATTCTTCTTCACTTTTTTTTTAGAACCCGAAAATTCTCAAACTCTTTCCAAATCTCTTTTCTCTCTCCATTCTTCACCGAATCAAGTGGATTTTGAGTCCTCACCACTCAAATTTTCATCCTCTTTCCGAATCCATTACTCGTTTTATCAATCTACAAGGTATGTGCTCAAAATTCTCTCTTTTCAATTTCGATGCAAAGGTTTGAAATCCAAATTTTATCTCTTTTCACTCGTTTATATTATTAAATTCAGCCTAATTAGGTTGTTTTAGAGTTATTTCGACATTCCCATGAAATTAAGTTGAGTTATTGAGCACTTGTTTCGGAATTTTGCGAATATGTGATGAAATTTCATTGGAATTTTGATTTTTGAATTAGATCAAAATTGATGATGGATTGTTGATATGAGGTGTGCTTTGGTGGTATGATGGTGTTTATGTGCTACGAATGGCCAAATTTTTGATTGTCGATATTGATGAAACTGTTGAACGATTTTGCAAGGTGTCGGTTGACACCCTTGGTAGTGTCGAACGACATCACTTTTTGCCTTGTGTTTTTATTTGTAGATGTCACAGCAGAAGCGACAACGCCGTGAGGGCAAGGAACATGCTTCTAATTTAGCTCCCGTTAATTCTTGGCCTGATAAGCACGAAAAAATAGGATCAAAATCAACTGGAGGTGGAATGATGTACCCGCAAAGATACTTACGAATGAGGCTTTCGAGACTAGGGAGATTAGTGAAACTTGGGATGATTAAAATTCATTGTACTATAATGAATGGAAGAATGTGACGCTCGAACAGACAAGAATTGCAGATGTTGAAGCTATGAGGGCTCTTTGTATTCATGATGAGAATGTGCGAATGTTGGCAAATGCAGGTTTGAGTACTATCGCATACAAGCATTATCCTTTGTATCCTGATTTTGTGAGGTAGCTCTTTGCATCGATGCATGTTTATTATACGGAGCCAGATGGAGATGAGGATATATTTCAGGCGCGAAGGGGTATCTTGAGTTTTATGATTCGTGGTAAGAGATACAAAGTTTCTTTCCATGATATCTGCGTGATCTATGGGTTTTAGCAGCCAGATTACCAATCTTAACTACTTCTGACAGAGTTCTCTGGGCAGAGAGATTTTTGGGCACGCTTTGGTACGAGTGTCTACAATAGCAAGAGTTCTACTGAGACTGATATTTGCCATCCTGCTCTGTGATACTTGGTTCGAATCTTTGCTTCTACATTGGTGTGTCACAATGAGCAGAACAAGATGAGACATTCTGAGCTTGTTTTACTGTAATTTGCCCTTTGGAGGGACATTGTAGTAGAGCATGAGATCTTCACTAGTGTTAATATGGGAGGAGTCTTCGCACATCATATGGAGTCTTTGTAGCGCACACCATTCACCTTGACTCGCCGCAGCAAAGCTGTCACTATTGGTAGTCTTTTGACACCGATTTTTAGGTTCTGTGGTATTGCCTTCAAAAGTTTTTCATCCCGAGATCGGCCTTGCACCATGGATCTTGCTTATCTTGGCAGAGCTACCTGGCTTATGTCAGGACGTTTGTGGTCTTACCGTGATGCTTGTAAGGTCCCGTACTTGGTCATGTTACCCATTCCAGCATTGGCTTCTATCGCGACTGACCCATATGTGCTTTCTTTTGAGCCTAAACCGACGTTACTTCGAGGATCTGTTGAGAGTCGCAGGCAACTGATGCGTTCTACTCGATCTGCGAGTTCTTCTAGAGCTCCTGAAACTCTTCCCAGGTTTCTCGCCTCCCCAGAGTTCCCGATGGATGATGCAACATTTCAGCATTCTGTTTTTCAGAGTTTCCAAGCCATCTGGCAGCGCATGACTAGTGGTTGTGTTCGTTCGCGTTCTCGTTCGCAGACTCCTGAGCTTTCTTCTTCACTTTACAAGGAAGAGGAGGACTAGCTCCTTAGCTATCATCGCTTTATCCTAATTTTCGATTTTCTTTTCTCTTTTATTTTCTTTCTTTTGAGTCAGCTTTTGTTTTTATTGAGTGAGTTTGTTTTTGGTTCAGTATTTTGTTGAACTTATGAGATTATGTTATGCAGTTGCGTTTAATCGTGTTTTCTTTGAGTTTCTAAGAGTGCTAACTTTGAGAGACTAACTTAACTCTGACGAGCACCGTTGACATTCTCCAAAACAGAATTTAGGTGAAAATTTTGGATTTTTAGAATTGGTGTCGATTGACACCCTCGACAGGTAACACCTTCTCATTCGTTTTTCAATATTTTTTCGTTTGAATTATTTTCATTTACCAATTTCAGGCTTAATAACACTATGGACAGTGTTGTTTAAGTCTGGGGGAGGTAATCGCTAACTATTGTGTTCTATTTTGAGTTTTTATTGAGTCAGTCCATTTTTTGGATTTTATTCGGGTCAAAGGTCCCCTAATAGCTTGCTTTAAACAATATCTCAAAGGACCTTTACCAATGCAAGTTGATTGGTTTTTTTAGGTGGGTAACTGGAAGTGGATCGGTCTAAGCGAGTTGAGATTTCTGGAGAACGCCAGAAGTAAGTTGCTAACTCTGCCCTTAATGAACTTTAATTTCTTGTCTTGGGGCTTGGTAATCGCGGGAGTAAATTCCTCTTTCCGCACTAGCAAAGTGAGGAAAACTCCATTTGGTTTTCCCATATCTGAGTTAAAAAAAAAATTGTTGAGAACAAAGTCTTAGATAAAAAAGTGTAAAGATGCTCGTGACCTTGTCTTCTCACAAGAAACAACAGTAGCGAGGCTTCGTGACCCTTTCTTTTCACAAGAAACAACAGTAATGAGCGCTATTCTAAGACTATATAGTGATGATTTAAATCCTATGAAACCATGCAAATGGACTAAGTAAACTAAGGGAAAAAAAAAAAAAGGGAGCAGTGCAGAAAAGTGTTTAAGTGAAGGAAAGAATCTATAAAGTCATGCGATCGATATTCCCTCGATGAGACCGCACCTAAATAAATGAAAGAGTTTGCAATAGAAAGTCTGAGTTTCTCTAAGGAGTTTAGAATCAATCTGAAGGACTGCTAAGCTTCTAGGGACACATCAAAGTATTACCGGATTGACTTTGCAAGTATGTGGATCCAAAAGGAGTGATTACATCTGTTTTGCTTAGGGACAAACAAAAAGCTAAGTCTAGGGGAGTTGATATATCATGGTTTTTACTTGTTTTTAGCCATGATATAACTCCGTTTTAGAGTCTTTTCAGTGTTTTCGTAATGTTTTAGATTTTTTGCAGGTTTTCAGGTTTTTGGAGCATAACTTGTGGTTTTGGAGCATATTGGCGCAACGAGGAATGAACAGTCAAAGAATTGAAGTCGGATTGTAAATTCAACCTTGGTGTCGATCAACACCATCTCTGGGTATCGATCGACACCCGATCGTGACGAGCAAAAATAATAACTTTGAAGATTTCAGTTTTGGTGCGAGAAGTTCCAAAGTTTACAATTATGTTCCAGTTGTGTTTAGACCTTGTATAAACTGTTTTTACACCCATTGTTAGGCTGTATGCTTTATTCTATTGAGACCTAGAGAGAGATTTGATCTAGAGCTTTTAAGGAGACAAGTTTAGACTCTTTCCAGAGAATTCTTTGAACCTTTTTGTATCTCTTACCATTATCTCTTTAATGCAGTATTATTCAGTTATTATGCTTGTTTGAATCATCATGTGTGAATAATCTACTAGTTAGGTTTATGATTTTTCAAAGGCTGATGATAAATTGTTAAGAATTGGATTACTGTTGGGTTCAATCAATTTATGTTCTTAACCTTGATATATAGTTTTAACTCTTGTTTAGGATTGATTACCCAAAATTTAGATATGTTAGGTTGATTGATAGATGCGAAAGCATTATTAGTTAGCTAGAATAATATAATAGGTGAGCAAAGAGACTATTCGCAAAGAAATTTGGTTTAGTATCTTTGTGAACAAATTGGAACAGTTTTTAAAGCTTGACTAATTTTATAGAACTCGCAAAGAAATTTGGTTTTCTAGAACTTAGTCATAGGTAGCTTCTGCAACAAAAGTTGCAATTGTTTGTGACGAAAATAATAGTCACAAATTAACTGTTTTCTTGTAGTGACGGATTGGAACCAATTATTTTTGATTCTAACAAATCAAGGCATCAACAACCTTACTCTGTTTTTATTTCATTATCTTTTCCAATCAACGATAGTAGAGATGAAACGGAATTGTTGTCGTCATGAGGAGCTCCCGAACACATCAGCCACCATCATCAAAATTGTCGAAAAAGAATTTGCGTGACCACCTATGCTCCATTTGTGCTAGGGGAGACCAATAGTTTGGAACTCGATAATTTTGAAAATCTAAATATCCTTCTTTATCTCTTTTTAAAAAAATATGTCAAAACAATTTTATAACAGTACGTGTACGTAAAACAATTTTTTTATATGTTTAAATACAACTTAGCATTCATTGCAAAAAAAAGCGTCAAGCTTAGGTTATTTCTTTAAATATATTAAGACTTTATAATAAAAATTGCAAACATTATTCACTTTTATAAATATTGTATATATCTCATTGAACGAGTAGTATACACAATACTTGCGATTGTAGCCAAACCTTGAGAAAGATTCTCCACCCATGGGAGATCTCTTCTCATTTTTGAGTACTAAACACAAACAAAGATTGTCAAGCCATCAAGCTCGGTACTACTCCACTCTTCCCATTCAGAAAAGACGGAGATGTTGTGGGAGTCGAAACTAGTACAATTAGATTTGTCAAGGGTTTTGAAGGGAGAAGACATTTATAAGTTAAACTACGAACGAGAATAGAATTGTTGTAAAAAAATCTTTTATTGATGTTTTACATAATTAGTTGTGGATACCCTTCTAAAAGAAAATACAGACGTATATATAACATCCTAAGTCGGCTAAGTCTTCTCTTAAACAATAAAGAAAAATATCTCTAAGTCTTCGACAATTTCCATTATTCTTCGGATTTACTACGGTGGCGTTTGTACGGGACTGTCGCCAATTCTGGAATCTTCTTACGTTAAAGCCTCAGCCCAATAAACTTCGGCCCATATGTGCGACATTCGTTCACTATAACATCTCTTAGCTTCGTCGATTTGAAACCGCAGCGTCGTCGATATTAAGAAGACTTAGGAATTTTCCCTGCAAAAAGACATAAAGACTTGGAGATTACCCTGCAGGAGTGACATTCGTATTTTCCTGCATAAATGACAATCAGATTTTCCTGCAGAAATGACATTTAGATGTTCCTGCAGGAATGACATTCGTATTTTCTTCCAGAAATGGCGTCGTATTTTCCTGCGGGAATGACATTCGTACTTTTCTGTAGAAAAGACTTAGGAGTTTTTCTGCAAAACGACGTACGAATTTAGTTATGTATAACGACTTAAAATTTGATTGTTGATCTCGAGGGATGAAACCCAACCCCAACAGATGTACTATGAGGCGGAGACAAATATAGTATTTGCATTTGATATGACAATAAAAGCGGGGTACATACGAAGATGACAATTTTTTATAAAAAAAAAAATGATTTGATAAAGGTTTATTCGCATCATCTAAGTGTAATCAAACACATGATTTTTACTTGTATTTTTCTATGTTACATCTAATTTATAACATGGATTAATAATTTCCGGCATATGGAAGAGTTACGTATTATTTTTGGTCTATCCATATACTGAGAAAATCATTTGTACCCAAATGTGTGATCCTAGAAAGAAAGTTAAACTCATAAGATAGGCTTCCATCTCTGCAGGTTAGTTATTTTGATTTACCTTATACAAATAAAATTGTATGTAACAAGGAGACTTATATATGATACCAACTAGATAAGGAGTTATCTTATGTGATATTAACGTATTAAGCGTGAAAATATTTGGTCTAATATCTATAGCTAAATGTTATTAACATTTTTCACCAAATTTTGAAAGATCTATAGCGTACGTAGTGGATGTAGCTGTTCTTCATTAAATATAGTTGTTTACCGTAAGCGTGATGCAATTACTACCGTCTATTGTTGATTCTTTTAAAGGCAAATATATTTTTAATATACAGTAAAAACCAATTTTTATATCCTTTTAGAAAAAACAAAATGGATTTAGATAAATAATATGTTGTTTATTTCATTTATCAAATTTTCATACCAATTAATACAACATCTTAACGAAGTTCACTGATAGAAAATCGGCAAACATAACCATGACAACTACCCAAATTCCTGTTCTTCCTATAACAAGCATGTGCACAATCATAACAAAAACCAAGTCGGTTGTCACCGGCAGAAATTCCAAGGTGCTCGTCCGGTAGAAATTGAAATATCATCGAGAAATCAGTTGGAGGTTTCGCTCCTAGATTAGGCACATAATCATTTGTTTCTTCTGAATTTGATTTTGCCATAATATTTAATGTACCTGTAGAATTTAAAAACATATATCAAATTATTTAATTAATATTTCAAAGAAGACTAGTATATAATATTGTAAATATCATTCTGATGAACCACACACACAAAACTTACATGATGCAAAAAGAGATAGAAAAGTTAAAAACACAACAATTGTCTTTATTTTTATTGAATCTTTTCTTTTGTTAATCGTTTTTTTGAGTTTAAGATGTGAAGTTGTTAAAGCTAGATATTGTCATATTTATATATATATGTTATTAAGGATGTTATAATATAGTTAATGTTCTAATCAATGCTTTTATGTTATAAATCAGTTTTAGAGAGAATATGCACTTTCAAATTGTAGTTTTTGTTTCTAAAGTATTCATGATAGTATAATGATCATATAGAGTAATTAACGACTCATTTTAAATGAAAATTGAATTTCTCATAAACTCTTACTTGATGGTCAAAATATCTGAAACCGAAAACCCAAACCAATCCCGATCCAAAATTATCCAAACCAAACTAAACCCGATTTTAAAAAATACCTAAATGGATTCAAAATATATAAAACCAAAAAACTGAAACCGAAACAGAACAGAACCAAAACGAGAACTGAACGGGTACCCGACATATTCGAAACATTAATTGATATAATGATATTTAGATTTAAAGCTAGATATGTTCATATATGTTAGGCATTTTTAATAGTTTTTTTTTGTTTTCTGGATCTATCTGGTATTATGAATATATTCGGCTAAAATAACTAATTTAGTTAGATATATTATTTAAATTTTAAATTTTTTGTTATTTTTTTCTCCGATAACCCGATTAAAAAATAATTAAATCAACTCAAATCCAAAAAATCAAGTAACTATGAGTATTTCGGGTAACTTTTGAGTATTTTGAGTAATTTTTGAGTATGTTGGGCAAAGTTTTTGAAAATATTCGTACCCGGAATTTGTTTCGGATATTTTTGAGTTTTTTACATAAATCAAAACAACCCGACAACTAACCAAACCTAATCCAAAATATTAAAATATGGATTTTAGATATTCCAAACCGAAAATCCGAACCTATTCCAAAACTAATCCAAAATATTAAAATATGGATTTTAGATATTCCAAACCGAAAATCCGATAACCGAATTAATCGAATTGAAACCCGAATGGTTACCGAATGTTAACCCCTAGTTTAGAATATGGAATAGAAGTTAATCCAAATGAGATCATTATGAAAAGATATTTAATTTTACGGTGTTGTCATTTCAATAAATTGATTTAAGTTTTTGAATATATGTGAAACTTAAAGGTTTATATATAATTATATAATTATAGAACCATAATTTCAATTTTGGTACCGCTTATTTTCTTATTGTTAAGAGTTAATGTAACTCTTACGTTATTCTATAAATTTGTGTTTTTTTTTTAAACGCCTCGACTGATTTATTATTTTATTGTAAACTATGAGAACTGTTAAAAAAACGATTCTACCACAGATAATATACTTTGACCCTATTAGATCCATGACAAACATCACTTCCTATGCTCCATATTTATGATGGACACATTCCACCTTCAATGTGTGGAATCGCGGTGAACGACTCTAATTGCACAGCGCTGGAGATCTCCGGTAAATTTGCCTCCACTCATCTACAAATTTATTAATAAATTGTATAGTCTGGAAATCGAACCGCAAACATCCAGAGGTAGAAGCATTAATTAAATTTTATTGGACCACTGGGCCAAAGGTCTTTCTACATAAATTTCACTTTATTTTAATGAATGAGACTGATAGGATACTGGAAAGGAATTTTGAAGAAAACATGGAGATATTAATTTTACTATCTTGTTCTAAAAACTGTCTCTCCCTTCTCTCTACGATCTCAAAACTTCTAGAGTAAGCCAAATGTAAATTTCTGTTGATTAACTCGACGATCGGATTTTGCCGAAGTCGTGGTTGTAAATACGGTTTTAGTAATGTCGACTTGTCTGATTTTTTTTCCGCTTAGACGGAGCTCACCCTTCTGTTTCGACAGATTTGGTTTTCAGACTAGATCAGATAATATTTTCTGCTTCGACCGATTTTATCCTCCGACTTTGTTCGGATCTATGGTCGTTATTTTGGATTATAAAGTTTCTTATTCCTTTGTTGATTGTAAAATTTAGTTTCTTTCCTTGGAAAATTGTAAAATGTGCCATAAATCACATGTGACCTTATGAAATTTGCCATAAGTCCAATGGGCTTTTAAAATTTGCAACAATCTGTACGGAGGTCCACGCGAAAAGACAATATCACATTTAATGAATTCGAGTATTTACGAAAATGCCACATTCAACTATTCATCATCTTCTCTAGTTTTTTTATGAAACCACTCTTCTACTCTCTCTTTCTCTCGTAATCTCTCTCCTCTCTCCCTCTTTGCTATCTCCTTCTCTCTTTGTCTCTTTCTCTCTCAAAGATGATTGACGTCTATTTTGTATTTCTTGTCCTCGTCTTGTATCCCTCTCCCTCTCGTACTCTCTCTCCGCTCTCCTACTTTTCTCTCTTTCTCTCTCCGGGACGATGGACGTGTGTTTTGTATTTGATGGACGTCTGTTTCGTATTTCTTGTCCTTGTCTTGTATTTTTTGCCCTCTGTCTTGTATTGTTTGTCCTTTTTGTTATATTTGTTGTCCTTATTTTGTATTTATTGTTCTCGGTGTATTTATCCCATCCACCGTCTCCGGTTATGTCCACCACCATCACCTCCACCATTTCTATAACCGTATGTGGGGTGGATATCGAAGAACAAAATGTCACCAAACTAGACACCCGTCTCTGAGGACAAAAAAATGCAAAATATGCAAATCAATTTCTTGTCCTTCGATGGTCATTGTTTCGTCCATCGTGTTTGGCTATGTTCACCACGGTCTCTAACCACCGAAAGACGTCGATTTCGCAGAGAAAGAGTGAGAGAGAGAGAGAGAGAGAGAGAGAGAGAGAGAGAGAGAGAGAGAGAGAGAGAGAGGAGAGTAAGGAATATTCCGATAAGAAAAAAGAAAGAAATCGATATTCCGACAAGAAGAAAGAAGAAAGAGAGAAAAAGAAAAGACACATAAAGAAGGAATAGAAAGGAAGAAGAAAGAAGAAAAGGGTATAATTGTAAATTTGTCTTTCACTACAAGACAAATTTATGGCAGATTTTATAAGAAATATGATTTATGGCAGATTTTATAAGAGTCCCCAATTTATGGCACATTTCATAATTTGCACTTCTTTTTTCTTCGGTGTTCTAGTGTTTAAATTTCAATCTTCTTTCTTTCGTTATTGGCAAATTTTGCAGGACGTAAATCTTTACTTGTTGTATGGCTAATTATGAGTAAAGTGCCCCGATCAAGGCCGGGTTCGGTTGTTATTTCGGGAATTCCTTAAATCATTACATTAACGTCAAAGGAGAATTGTTACATCTGATGGGAGGAAGAGGGAGATTAATCAAGCGGGTTCAAAGATTTGGGTTCAAGAGAATTATTTTGATATTCAAATCTGTTCTTCATCTCCGGAGCTCTTTCACCGGAAGTTGGTTTGTCGGTGAAAAGTTAATCCTAAAAGTAACTCATCATCGTTTGCACGTTTGAAGACACGTGGTTGTCATTGGATAATCGATATCTTAGTTTCTTAATGGTCTTCACATGGGCTTTTAATTTCATTGTAATGAGTTTGGATTTGAACCCCTTTGTATAATTTGGCCTTTGTGGCTTTCTTAATAACATGTTGTCGGGAAAAAAAAAACATGGATATTATTAAGGCTTCTAATGAATGTTATTTCTCGGGGTTTGCATAGTTAATCTTCTTATTTCCTCCTCTAGCAAAAGTGCTAAGTACCTGAAAAAAACATTTCTAACTTTGGTAACATTTACGAAAACAACGACAAAGATATCAAATAAGAATAAAACTGTATATAGAAGATTGTTGTTTAATTAAAACATTGTAGAAGTTATATAAATTAGATATTATAGGAATCAAATTTTGTAAACCAAATATGTGATCAGTCAATTTCAAATGAAAATAAAAATTTCAGATCTATTTTTATTTAATAGGAAACTAACAAAGAGGTTCAAAAACAAGAAAATGTTAAATTTTAGAACACAATTGAACATATATGGTGTTCAAATAAAACACATATGTATATATCAATATATGGTTCATTTCATATTTTGATTTTAAAAAATATAACTTGTGAGCATATATCTTAAATATCACTTCTGTATAGTAAAATAATTTTCAATTTATTTCAATAATTTTTTTCACGCTAACACGTGAATTTTTTCTAGTTATATATATTAGAAACTTGGAATTGAATTTTTGTCTTTACTCTCAGCATATTTGAACTGAGTAAACTCTTCAGATTCAGAAAATGCCAATGCTTTCTTTCGGGTAAAAACTTTAAGCTTTTCTTCCCAACAACTTTTTTTTTTGGTAATGGAGTGGGAGACTTTGTCTCCTACAATTTATTAAATTAAAAACCGATTACACTCGGATAGTTCATGGGTACGCAGTCCCACTAACATTCTCCAACACAATCAGATCAACAAAATCAAAACTAGAATTAAACATATGAAAACTTAGCGGTAATGAAAACGTATAATTCGCTAATCCGTCTGCGAGACGATAAGTTTTCCTTTACACGTGAGATATACGAACTATCCAGTCCCTCGAAACGAAGAAATGGCACAACCTTACCAGGAATGACAGCGGATGCGAATCACTTATCCTTGTCCTTAGAAAACCGACCACAATCTCCAAGTATACCTCCAGCTCTAGACACGTGATCCCCCGTTCCCAGGCTATATATAACCCATAGTAGACTCCCTATAACTCAGTTAACGGTGTTGAACATATTCCTATATTCCAAGCAAAACCGCCAAGCCTAACTTCTCCACAATCTCTCAAAATCCCACCGACTGTTATTAACCCCATGTTTCCACGCGATGCGCCATTTGTATTCAATTCCACCCATCCCTCTCTTGGCCAGACCCACTAACCCATATGTTCCTCCCGACCACTACCATCAGACTGACCTCCCAAAGCTGAATGTGTTAGTGACACCTCCTTCACAAGATCTGTAATGAACCGAACACGATCCCTGCATCTCTCATTGCTATCAAAGAAATTGCCACACCGCCACTTCCACCTTCACCATACCACCATCGCAAATCTCGTCGACCATGAACTCTCTTCTGTAACGATATCAATCCCCAAATTACCATAAATCAACTCCAATAACGATTTACCAAAGAAAAATTGATGATTCCTCAGCGAGACTAACAGAGTCCAAATCACCGCCATTGCTGGGCAGTCCCGAATAACATGATGATTGTTTTATCGCCACTTTTACAAACTTAATATATTCATGAATCACACATGTAACGCACATGAACCAAAAATGTGATTTATGTTGATCGACACAAGGAGTGTGTTGATCGACATAGCATGTATTAAACCGATTTGGTTTGATTTTGATTATCTGTTTTTGGTGTGGTTTAGAGAATGAAACCCTAGAGGCTTGTGTATATGTCGAGCAACCTCGGTTTCTGAGCCCAAAAGTGATTTTTGAAAAGAAAAAAGAGAAAAAGAGAGAGTTTGTGAGTTATGTTGAATCTTTGCAGAAAGAAGTCTCTGATTCTTGTGTTCTTCCTTGTTCTCGGTTTCATTCAATCCAAAAGCCAAGGTGAGTGCGCGACCATAGCTTATAAAGGTGTGGCCACAGGAGTAGCTCAAGGTTGGGATGATTGAGTGGCGGATCTACTCACTTTGCTGTTGGAGTAATTACCGGGTGCAGTAGCAGTGCAGGCTCTAGTAGTGCCACAAGAGGTGGCATATGTGCAGCCGAGAGTTGCGTTTGCAGAAGAGGTTCCCTCTTGTGTGGCTATGATGAGTCAGATGTAGAAGATTAGCACGGGATTCTTCTCGGGTGGTGTCGGTTCTGAGGAGGGTGATAAGTGGCGGATGCGGTTAGAGAGGAATTTCTGCTCTAGCAAATGCCCGGAGGAGTATCGAGTAGATACGGTAATTCACTATCTCGATGGTGATGCGTAACTCTAGTGGAGAGGTGTGGAGGCTAGGAGAATGCAGACAGTTTGGACTTGGGAACAATTCTTGGTTGAGGTTCAATGCCAATTATTTTCCTCAAGAGGCAGTGGACCGGTTAGAGATGCAGTTTATGGAGCTGGATCAGGATGATCGGTCTTTGCGGCAGTTTGATGCGGAGTTAAGCCGACTCTTGGTTAATGCAGGTCGAGGGATGGAGGACAAGCACTCAGAGTGAAGAGGTTCTTGAGAGAACTTCTACATGATCTTAGGACGCAATGTAGAGTAACTAGGTACACCTCAAGGGCGTAACTGATCGAGACAGCTGCAACTATTGAGGAGGGCCTGTGGAACCAGATAAAAGTAGAAGTTGTTCCTAATACTCTAGCTATTCAGCAACAAAGGCAGCATAAGCAAGTGGTTCCTAGCAAAGGCAGCAAGCATGCGCATGGACAGAAGAAGAAGTGGGAGGACACTTCCAAGTCAAGCCGTAGTGGTCGTGGATGCTTCAGGTGCTGGAGGATGCTTCAAGTGCTAGAGCATAGAACATTGTTTGGTGAGATGTCCTAGGAGGGTTAAGTCTTAGGATACGTGAGTGTGCTTCAACTTTATAGAACTGGTCATATCGAGCGGAAATGACCCAAGCTTCAACAGATGGCAGTGTCAGCAGTGCAGTCGGTGGCGTCGATACCGGCAGTGCAGATTAGATCAGCGCGGTGTATGTACACGTTGGTGGAGTCTGGTGGGCCTTATTCCACACTGATAACAAGTAAATCTCAGACTAATACTAGGTAATTATGTTCTTTTTGAATTTTTTTGTTTGTTTCTGTTATTTACCTGTGATAAGATGTTAGGGTTCTCAGCACATATGGTTTGTGCAAAGACCTAATTAGTGGGCGGTTTTGAGTCCTACATTTTATTTTATTTTAGAGCTTTGAATTGCTTTATTACTCTAGAGTGTGTCGAGAGCAACGGGGCGATGCTGGGGAGCAGTTGGGAAAGGTCAAGATTGCTGGAGGGAGGTTTATAACGACTCTTGGGTGTCCGAGGGGTATAGATATTTAGGTGGTTGGTGAGTCTATGCCAGCCGACTTGGTGATTAGCCCAGTAGAGCTGTACGATTGAATCATGGGCATGGATTGGCTAGATTTTCATCGAGGTCGAGTTGCGTTTGAGCGTGAGGGAAAGAAGTTGGTCTATGAGGGTGTGAGACAGACTTTAAGGAGTATCGTGATCTCAGCGATTCAGGGAGAGTAGATGATCGCGGAGGGTTGCGAGGTGTATTTGGCGACGATTGCGATGCCAGAAACTATTGGAGAGGTTACGATGAGTGATATTTGAGTTGTCCAGGACTTCGTAGATGTGTTTCGCCCGTTGCAGGGGTTACCGCCATCTCAGTCTGATCCTTTCACAATTGAGCTAGAGCCTGGGATAATTCTGATATCTAAGGCGCCTTATAGGATGGCTCCAACAGAGTTAACAGAACTGAAGTACCAATTGGACGATTTGATGGGTAAGGGTTTTATCCATCCGAACAGTTCAGCGTGGGGAGCACCAGTGTTGTTTATGAAGAAGAAAGATGTGAATTTCTAGTTATGTATCGATTATCGGGGATTAACCGAGTCACTATGACGAACAAGTACCCTCTTTTGCAGATTGATAATTGTTGGATCAGCCGAGAGTTACTACTTGGCTCTCCAAGATTAACTTTGCGCTGAGATATGATCAGATTACGATTGACGAGGTAGATGTCAGGAAGATGGCTTTCAGGATGAGATATGGGCATTTTGGGTTTGTAGTGATGCCTTTCAGTTGGACAAATACACAACCGGCATTCACAAGGTTAATGAACAGAGTATTCCAAGAGTATCTGGATGAATCCATGAGCATCTTTACTGATGATATTCTGGTGTATTCGAGGATTCCTGAGGAGCATGATGTCCATTTGAGATTGGTCCTAGAGAAGCTTCGAGAGCAGAAGTATTTGCTAAGTTGAGCAAGTGTAGTTTTATGCAGCGAGAGATAGGTTTTCTCAGGTATATTTTTTCTCCAAAGGGAGTTTCTATGAATCCGCCGAAGATAGAGGCAATTAGGGTGTGGCCTAGACTGTGTATCGCCACTTAGATTATGATTTTTCTAGGTTTAAGCAGGTTATTACTAGAGATTTTTCTAGGGGTTTGCGAGTATGGCTCAGAGTATAATGAAGTTGATGGGAAAATATGTCCTATTTGTCTGGTCTTCAGAGTGTGAGGAGAGCTTTGCGAACCTGAATGCGATGTTTATAAGTAAACCATTGTTGGCATTGCCTGAGCTGGGTGAGCCTTATGTGGTGTATACAGACGCTTCTAGAGTTGGTTTGGGTTGTGTGTTAATGCAGCAGGGGAGGGTTGTTGCTTATGTATCGATGCAGTTGAGGAAGCATGAAGGCAACTACCGAGTTCATGATCTGGTGTTGGGTGCAGTGGTTTTCCCCTTAAAGATTTGGAGATCTTATCTTTATGGTGGAAAGGTTTTAGTGTTCACATATGACAAGAATTTGCAGCATATATTTACTCAGCCATTGTTGAATGTGAAGCAGAGGTGGTGGTAGGAGTTGCTGGCAGATTACGATTTGGACATAGTTTACCAATCTCATAAAGCTAACCTGGTTGCGCATGTTTTGAGTTGAAGGCGAGTTGCTTTGGCTCAGGAGCAAGATGTAGAGGCCTTGCTGAGCAAGATTAGTACTTTGAAGTTGTGTGCTACTTTGCTAGAGCCTTTGGGGTTGGAGGCAGCTAATCAATTAAATCTTTTGAGCAGGATCCGAGTAGCTCATGAGAGCGATCAAGGATTGTTAGATGCTGCTAAGGTTGATGGTTCTGAGTATTAAGTCTCTTCGAATAGGAGTATTCTAGTGCGTGGGCGAGTTTATGTACCTAAGGATGAGATTTTGAGGCAGAAGATTTTGAGAGAGGCTTATGCAAGCAAATTCTTAATTCATCCGGGAGCGACTAAGATGTACCGTGATCTGAAATGGTAATATCACTGGGTTGGGATGAGGAAGAATGTTGCTTACTAGTTCGCATCCTACGATACTAGCCAATTAGTGAAGGTTGGGCATCAGGTTCCAAGTGGATTATTGTAGAGTTTACCTATCTTAGAGTAGAAGTTGGATATGATCATGAAGGATTTCGTAGTAGGATTGCCATTTTCTCGGACCTCGGATGCGATTTGGGTGATTATGGATCATCTGACTAAGTTTGCACATTTTCTGGCCATCAAGAAGACCCATGGAGCAACGGTGTTGGCTAAGAAGTATGTGAAGGAAATAGTGAAGCTACATGGAGTGCCATCCAGTATTGTGTCAGATAGATATCTCAAGTTCACTTAAGAGTTTTGGAGGGCTTTTCAGGTTTAGATGGGCACTAAGGTGCATATGAGTACAACCTATCATCCTCAGACGGATGGGCAGTCTTAGATGGCGATTTAGACACTGGAGGTTTTGCTGAGGATGTGTGTTCTGGATTCAGGTGGTCATTGGGCATATCACTTATGCCTCACTGAGTTTACGTATAATAACAACTTTCAGGCAAGTATTAGGATGGATCTTTATGAGCGTTATATGGGAGGCCATTTCGTACACCTTTATACTGGCCCCAAGTGGGGGAGCGAAGCATTTATGGTGCTACTTTGTTTAGAAAAACGACAGAGAAGATCCGTGTTTTGAAGCCAAACATGAAGAAGGCTCAGGATCGGAAGAGAAGTTATGCTGATAAGAGGGGAAAAGAGTTGGAGTTTGAGGTGGGGGATCATCTGTATCTCAAGATGGTTATGCTGAGGGGTCCTAATATATCCATTTTGAAAAATAAGCTGTGTCTAAGGTTTATGGATCCGTTCAGGGTTGTGGAGCGGATTGGACCGGTGGCTTATCGGTTGGACTTGCCTTAGATTATGAAGGCATTTCATTAGGTCTTTCACGTGTCGATGCTGAGGAAGTGTATGTATAAGTCTGAGGAGGTGGTGGCTAGGATTCCCGCGGATCTTCAGGCAAATATCACTTTAGAAGTGAGACCTGTGAGGATTCTCGAGAGGAGAGTCACGGTTCTACACCGGAAGAAGATACCATTAATGAGAGTCTTGTGGAACTGTGATGGTGTTGAGGAGGAGACTTAAGAACCGAAGGCTAAGATGAAGGCAAAGTTCAAGAAGTAGTTCGACAAGCACGTCGTGGCTTAAGCTTTGTGTCTTGGGGGTTTTGAATTTCAGAGTTTTAGCTTGGTGCTATGTTGTTTTGGTTTCATGTATTTCATTCGGGTTGTAACGATTATTACATTTTTATATTTATAAGATGAGCATTTCTTATATTTTTTAGAGTTATATGATGAGTACTTCTTGTATGCTTTGTGTTTGAGTTGACCTGTGTATTGGTCATGATTTGAGTTGATATTCTGGAATAGTGGAATGTCATGTTGAGGTAGTTCTAGTCGATAGATGGTTATAGACGTTTAAGAATTGATTACTCTAGGGGAAAACGGTTTTCCTCAAATAACTCATTTGGAGATGATTAGTTCTCCATAGGGGAAGATTAGTTCTCCTGCATAATTATTTGGGATGAGTAGTTCTCTAAATAAGTATTGAGAGATGATTAATTCCCTCGAGAGGATTATTAGCTCGAAAGATTTGTTCCTATGAGTGTGAGTGGTATGATGCACCGATAGCTCAAAGGATGTGTTCCTGCGAGTATGAAGCTTGTGGAAATGAGTTAAGAGTAATTAATATCTAAAAACATGGTTATAAGCATGATACTGGATCTGGGCCTCTAAGATCAGGGGAGATGGTCTCTAGTGGTGCTGGCCTGGTTGGGTCAAGGGTATAGTTCATGGTGGACGGGTTTTTGCAGGAATCGAGGTCAAACCCATGGTAGTGGGAGAGAGTTGTAACGCCAGTGAACTAAAAATATGATTTTTGGTGCGTGTGTTGATTGACACATCTTGTATTGAATGAGTTCGGTTCGATTTTGATTATCGGTTATTGATGCGGTTTCGGGAAAGAAACCCTAGAGGCTTGTTTATATGTTGAGCAGCCTCGGTTTCTGAGCCAAAAAGGTGATTTTTTAGAAGAAAATAGAGAAAAAGAGAGTGTTTGTGAATCCTTAGAGAAAGAAGTCTCTGATTCTTGTGTTCTTGTGAATCCTTAGAGAAAGGTGAGAGAGCGACTATGGTTTATCTGGGAGATTTAGATTGCTTTTATGCGTTATTTGGTTGATTTGTAATGAATTGAGGATTGTGTTAGATTATTATGTGTTGTTATTGCTGTTTCGTGTGGTTTTTGGTGTTTTTCAGTGTAGGTGGTCGCTTGTCAAGACCTGAAATCAAGACATGAGAAAATAGGCTCGATTCTGGGTTCTTTGCGACCTAGTGTCAATCGACACAAAGAGTGTGTCAATCGATACCATTGTTGTGCTTGTGTCGATCGACACAAGGAGCGTATCGATCGACACCAGCGTTTAATTTATCGTTATTTAGCTTGTTGCGATTGCTAGTTGGTTTGTGTTGATTAATTTTATGAATTATTGGTATCTTGGCATTTCATTTATCATGTGTGTATAGTTGTAGATGAAATGACCATCTCACTGAGTATTTATGATAATACTCACGCATCTCGTTTTTCCATATGATACAGGTATAGAAAAAGTGTGATCGTGGAATCATGGCATGAAGAGAAGGATGATATAAGCTTGGTTTTATGTGGTTTAGAACCTGGTTTAGTTTGTTGGTTATATGGTATTAATGAATTGATTTTTTTGTTGGTTTAATTAGATTATTGAATTTATTGGTTAATTCCCGGTTTAGTGGATTTATGTTTCCGCTGGTTTATGTTGATTTGCTGGTTAATTGTGATTGAGTTGAGGATTAGTATTTATGGGAATACTAATTCGGAATTAAATTTTTTTTAAAAAGGGTTAGGTTGTTTCAGCACAGATGTTGTCGATGTCTCCCCACTACTCTTGTTGCACAACTAATTAGAGAAACACTCTTACCCTTTCGTGTATAACTACTCGCCATACTCTCTTGAACATCTTGCTCATACTCTATTTTGGTTTCTCATCTTTAGTTAACAATGAGTAAGCCGACTTCACTGTAAACCTTCCATCCACATTAGGATCCCAAGATATTTTATCCTTCGCCCCCGTGAAGTTATCTAGCACCACCGCCGCGAGTCGTAACTTGATATTGTGAGAAACATAAGTCATAGTTTGAGTAAGGTCCCAACCTGACCCATTTTGCCATAGGTCACATGCACATAAATTTTCATCCTCATCTGGTAGTGGTCCGATGATCGTGTTTACCAACGGCACATCCAACAACAACTTGTCCGTCCAGAACCGGACTACTTCCCCATCACCGATAATCCAACTTATCCCTGGTAAAACTACTTCCCTTAACCCCATTTCGACACCTCTCTAAGTCGATGACCAATTGCTATTACCTATCATGCATGACTGATCCGAGACTTCTCCCACTTTGTATTGATGTCTTAGCACTCTTGCCCACAAACTGACCTGATCAGGTAACAATCTCCAACCCACTTTTTCGAGTAGAGTTGTATTCATTTCACGCGATGATCGAATTCCCAAGCCAACTTCCGATTTAGGCTAACATACCTGATCCTAAACCACTAGATGTTGTTTCTTCATCTCCATTTTGCTGCCCCACCAAAAAAGATTGTGATACCTTATACAACTTATCCAAAACACTCGCCGGTAGTGATATAATGGACTGGCATCGACTATAAGACAACTTTGGTAAGCGTCATTTGCTCCGCAAAACTCAAAAACTAGTATATCCAACCCGATAATCTTGACGCAACCTTCTCAAGAACGTCTTCGAACGTGTCCTTATTAATCTGTTTATGTAATATCGGCATGCCCAAATATTTTCCAAGTTCCCGTGTAGCTTTAATGCCGCTTTCATCACTTATCAACTTCGCTAAATCCGAGTGAACATTATCCAAAAAAAAAATATTTTAGACTTCACCAAACTCAATTTTTGTCCTGAAGTTGTACAAAACTTCTCTAAGACTTTCCTAATGATCTGTATTTGTGCTATTGAAGCTTCAACAAAGAGTATAAGATCATCCGCGAAACATATATGTGATATCTTAGGACCACCCCGTGATAAGCTAATCGGCTTCCACTCCGTAGATGCGATTGCTATCTCAATTTGATGACACAACAGTTCAAGGCATAAAACAAACAGATATGGCGATAAAGGATCATCTTGTGAGAGTCCTCTCGATGGTATAAACCCTCTATCTTTTTGCCGTTCCAAAATACATTCATTGATGGTCATGTGACACATTGCATAATCTAGTGAACCCACGTAACCGGAAGCATTGTCGCCATGAGAGTGTCCTCTAAAAAATACCAACGTATGCGATCGTAAGCCTTCTCAAGATCCAATTTCAGGAGCATTCAACCTTTCCGTCCCTTTTTATGTAGCATAGAATGTAATGCCTCTTGGAAAACTATAATATTATCCGTGCTCAACCTTCCAAGAATAAAAATAGATTGAGCTGGACCAATCAGCTTAGGCCAAGGGCATTTATACCATCGAGAGGACTCTGCTTTTGCCGCGTCAATATAATACTATTTACTAAGTTTCTTGTAACGCTCCGACCGCCCTATCCATGGGCTCCATGTCCACTCTCAGCCCGTGGGCCCACACTCTCCGACGGTCGGTGCGTTAGGCCGGGAGGCTCTAAAGTCATATTTACTGACCCTGCAAATCACCACACAATCTTTCCTCGTGTTTTGACCTCACTCACCTATCCCACATGGTGCGTCTGAGACTATGACACATTCATAGCATTCGCAGCCCCGCTACTGGACGACTTAAACATGCGCCCCTGGCTACAACCTCGGCCCCTACCATGGCCTTTACCTCTACCAAGACCTCTAGCTCCAGTATCCATCACTCTTCATTTCCCAATATTATAGAAAAGGATACTATACTACTGAGAATAGAAGTCATAACCAATCACAAATACTTACCGCAGAATCTTTTTAAAGGCCGAAGAAGATGATTCTAAGAATCTCTTAAATTGACTAAGCACAAGAAATCAATTTAAACACATAGTCCAATCATCCAAGTCTAACCGTCCTAAAACCGTAAAAGCTCTGATACAAAAATGAAACAACCAACACTTTTTTTTTTAATACTAAGAATCTACTACGGAAGTAAACATAAACTAGATAAACTAATAACTCAAAACAATAACAATATTCAAGAATGATAATTCTAGCAACTTAAACAACCAGGTTCGCTAGACCAGGCAATAAACAACTCAATCCTAATCATCATCTTCCTACGCCATGATTCTGCGATCACACTTTTCCTTAAACCTGCAACATGTGGGAATAAGAGTTGCGTAAGTATTTCATAAATTCTTAGTGAGCTGGTCATTCCGCCTACTGGCGTAACAAGCAGGCTCAGGTAAATCAATAACCATTCATTCTAGTACAAAACGTCACACATTTCAGACCTCGGAGGATCATCAGAACCTTGTATCGAGCGACACCACGAAGGCGTCGATCGACATGATCAAGTGCCTTGTGACGAGCGACACCACAAAGGTGTCGATCAACATGCCAACAAGCACTCGTGTTGCCCAACACCCTCCTGGTGTTAATCGACAAGCCTCTATGTTGCACTGGAATCGTGTTCATCCTCACACGACTCGATTCTAGTGAACAAGAGTCACAAACCTGCAATGACAACACAATGACCCAACACATACAATAAAAAAAAATCAATATCACACATCAATAAACGAATCATGCACCAATCATTCACGAAAACATAATCAATCTACCTTCATTGCCTAGAAACTGCGGTCACAACTCACCTTAGCCTAGAAAAAAAGGAAAACGAGACTTGAAAAAGAAACCAGTGACTCGCCGTCTATGCAGCCTTTGATCTCACACGCAAACACCGAGAAACTCCTCCGCTATAGCCCTAGAACACAATACTAGGGTTTCCCCACAAACCCAATTCATATTTCCAGAAATCAGAACGATGCACTGACCTAAAAAGGTCACAACGATCGGATTTTACCTCCGAATTCAGATATGAAACCTAATCTGAAAACTAGACCGTCAAGGCTTTCGAACGGTATCTAGATCAGCTCCTGATTCCTTCTCAAACACCAGGAAAACCCTTTCTAAGAAGACTGATTGAATTCTTCAACTGCACAGACCACTCACGGGAAAACAATCATAACTCAAAAACTATAGATCGAAACGATGCTTTTGTTTCTCCTATATATAGCTAAGAGGAAGAAGAACACACTTACAAAAAATTACAGTGATCCGACTTGACTCGATCATCTATTCCTCTGTTCTACCAGAACAGCCAAAACTGTCTTCTCTTTCCTCTCAACCTCCACACACAAAATCACCTTTTCGTTCTTTAATTCACAAAACCCTTTTCCTTCCACTAAAAAACATACGGCTGCAACATGACAAGGGGGGCTTTTATATGGCTCCTAGGGTTTTAAACCCTTAAACTGAGCCAAACCGCAATTGAAAATCTAAACAGAATCAACCAAAAATAACTAGTGTCGATCGACACCACCGAAATTCTACAATTTCAGTTTATGGTTGTTACAATTCGCCCCCACTAACAATGGATTCGTCCTCGAATCCAAACAAACTGGCCACCAAAGACCGAAGAATCCTAACCCAACCTGGCCAGTACCACTCGTGGTCACCACACTCGAACTCCAAACTTCGCAAAAACTGACTACCATAACCTCAATCTCCTGGCTCACCGGACAACACCACTTGAGACCAAACTTTGATCCCAGAAGCTCATGTCCATTCCTATGCTCACGGCTACGTCTCTAGACATTTATTACTCTTAACTCATCTACACACCTCGTACTTGCAGGAACACAATTCCTTGAGCAAGAAATAACACAGGGACTACCGTCCCAACACTCATACTGGGGAACACAATCCCAATCAGTATACTAGAGAAAGCAATCTCCTAAAAGTATACCAGAGGTCACAATCTCCACAACCCGGAATATCATCACAAGAATGACCCACCACTGGTCCCCACTAACCAACAATAAGAATCACACATCTTATAATATAGATATATAAGGAACACTCTCTTATAAATTTCAAATATGCATGATTGTTACAACGGAACAAAAATACAAATAAAAAACCCCTAACAACGGCACAAAGCCCGAATTAAAACTAGAACCACAAAGCAAGCAAAGCTCAAATTGCGACCTGCTTGTCGAACCACCTCCTGAACTTTAGCTTCATCTTTGCCTCAGGTTCCCAAAACTCCTCCTCACAACCAGCACAAACTCATAAAGCTCACAACAATGGAAAAGTTCATCTGCCGCAGCACCTTGACTCTCCTCTGGAGAATCCTCCCCGATCCCGCCGGTAAGGATATAACAGGCTTAAGATCCCCAGAATCTTAGCATCAATTCCCATGCAACCACTTCTCGATCCAACCGTCCTGAGACACGCTTTATTTACGACCCGAGGTATCTATAATGCAATGTTTCCTAATCCTTACTAGGACTGCCCAATTGATTGCGCAACAAACAAACAAGAACATGCACAACCAAATATAGACCCAGAATTGGATCAATCGATCACACAACAATCAAACAAGAACATGCACGACCAAAGATGCTACATCCGATAACAGGGTCATTGGAACCAAAATCCCATCGCAATATATCCCTGAGGTCCATATCTCGTCTCATGCTTAAGCCATAATCAGACATTGATTACTCATACTCTTACCGACATCATCACACTCTCAGGACGTCTCATTCGAGGTAATGATGCCGATGCCACTCCACTCTTGGGACGTTGATGTGCTAAGTTTTAATCCCAAAATAATTCTGCAAGTGCACAGACAATCGCAGTAGTATAAAGGGTATCGAATCCACATAGACCAAGGTTACACTATGAAATTATGGATTTTAACTTAAAGCTAAGATAAAATATTGTTTTTGGTTGTAACGAAATAGTGAAAGCTGCAATTTAAATGATATGAAATTCAATAAGGAAAAGCACTAGATCAAGGTTATTCTCTGGTGATCTCGGATTAAGGACAGAGCTACTATTCAGGAATTAAAGCAATTCGGTCTAGAACTAAAACATGAAGATAATATTGCCCCACTGTCGTGATGTATCAATATCTTTATCCAGCAACCTAAATGCCTAAACTGTCGTTTGGATTTAGTAATGATGCAGACAAGCATTAAGAGTTTGTTCAATTCGTTCACAATTGATGGTAACAATCAACTGTCGTTGGTTACACACCAACTGCTCATCAATGGGTTATCTAGCAACCTAGAGCACTGTCGTGAATAAGTTAAACTTGAAATCATAGATTAAGTGATCAATATTAATCTAAGCATGAAGAACCCCTATTGATGAAGAGGTATGAATAATACAATCCTATTTGGCTCAGTCACTAACAATCCTAAATCACCATCGAAAACCTCGATCTAGCTAGAGGACTACTCAATCATGGAGGAGACAAACACATCAAAACAACAAAGAGAATTCATGATGGAATTGAAATAGATGAGGGTTTAGAATTCTTCTCAATAGATGTTGTGAAAATGAATCTCCAATCTTGAATCCAAAAGCAAAAGAACAAAAGCAAAGAGTAGCCAAGAGAATCTCCAAAAAGTAATGAGTGAAAATAAAAATGAATCGTGATCCTGTTTTCAGAGGCGGCTAATCCTTATTTATAAACAAAAATAGGTTACATCGGATCTGGGTGACCGACCGGTCGGTCTGGTCTTGGACCGGTCGGTCCGGTCTTCGGGTGTGGATGGTCTTCGAGCGTGGACCGGTCGGTCCTGAGGTCAGACCGACCGGTCCAGTTTCCAGAGGGCTCCAAGTCTTCGAGTCCTCGGGCGAGCAGGTGCTCGCACCAAACCGAGCTGGTGCTCTGTGTTGGGAATGTCCTGAAATCACACTTGTATTCACTCTAATGATAGTTGTATTGTCGAGATTAGACAGTCATATGATACTTGGTGATCATTATGTTTTGCTAGAAGCCGCTTATGATCTATGAGTTATGAACTCATTGCTAGTATTATATGATCCTACAGGGTCACACACCTAAGCAAATAGGATTCACTTTATAAGGGAATGATCATTAATGTAATTATCTGGATAATGTGTATTTGATACACATTATAAACATGTTTTAAAAGTAGTGTCGATCGACACTATAGTAGTGTCGATCGACACGAGGGTTTGACCAAAATAGGATTTCGGTTTAATGACTTAATTGATTCTGAATCGGTTTAGAATTAATTAGGTTTTCTCCAGGACCTATATAAAGGAGATATAGGTCACGACGTGGAGAGAGAGAGAGAGTTATTGAGAAAACCCTTTCTGACAGCCGCCTTTGAGAAACACAGAAATCCCTGAAAGATCCGGTTCCAGGAACTAGCATCCCTGCGGATTCCTATTTGTGTGTGTGTGGACTATCGGTAGAGGCACTACATTTGAAGTGCTCTAAATCTTGGAGTCCCTGATCTATTTCCGCTACATAACTCCAGGTATATTCGAGATCTGTTCTTGTAGATTCATTGTTTACAAACCCTAGATCCTAGGTAAAAAAACTTTCGTTAGGTTGTTTAATAGAGAATAAACTTGTGAAAACCAGAGTAAATTCCTACAGTGGTATCAGAGCCTTAGGGTTTAACATGTAATCTGCTAGAACGTAATTGAATTACAGAATTCAGTTTGATAGATCAGTTTTCTGTCAAAATCGTTTGTTAAAATTGATCAGAGCTGATCGTGTCGATCAACACAATGGTTGTGTCGATCGACGCGACTTTGCTAAAGTTTTAGGGTTTTCGATCGTAAGATCAAAGTCCCAGAAACCCAGGTGTCGATCGACACAAATGGTTGTGTCGATCGACACGACCT
The DNA here is from genome assembly GCA_963576765.1 of Draba incana. NCBI lineage: Eukaryota > Viridiplantae > Streptophyta > Magnoliopsida > Brassicales > Brassicaceae > Draba > Draba incana. The sequence continues at coordinate 33,974,649 of OY755204.1, read as the reverse complement.
TGAGAAGTGGTTAACCGGTTCAATTGGATTGAATCGGTTATCTCACTTGGTTCGATGCGATTTGGTTGGCGTCGATCGACATAAATGTTGTGTCGATCGACACCAACCGATTATCGACCCGGTTCAATTAGATTGACCGGTTATCGATCCGGTTCAATTGGATTGACCGGTTATCGAAAATTGAATTTGGTTTAGTCTATGTCGATCGACACAAATGTTGTGTCGATCGACACAGACCGGTTATTGAATTGGTTCTGTTGGTTATCGAAATCGGTTCAATTGGATTGATCGGTTTTTGAAGAACTGTGACAGAGAGGTAAGTGTCGATCGACACTAAGGTAGTGTCGATCGACAGCCTACTAAGATTATGGTTAGTGAACCTAAAATCTAATAACCGAACCAGATTTAATAAGATTAGGTTCCTGAATGCATATATGATATGTATTAAGGATTGAAAATTCAATTCCTCAACTTAATATCAAGTGTTCTGGATGTCTTTCCGATCTTGTCAGCTGTCAAGACTTGTTTCATTACGTGATGGGCTTGCAGTGCAAGGTGTCCGCAGTTACATGAGTAAGGTAGTAAGTAATTGTGTTGATGGGCTTGCAGTGCATGGCATCAACTATTACATGACTGAAGAAATTGGTTTGCTTGAATGGGCTATCAGAAGTTCTGGGCCCAGAGACATCAGGTGGATAAAACATAAGATGTCTTATCCACAACCAAGAGTCATATTGGATATGATTAGCAAAGTGTTGCTTACCTATATAACTAAAATTTGAGTGACAGCCAGTGGCTCGCTCGAGTTTTGGTAAAATATGGATCTTGGATCATTATATTCATTTGAGGAAACATTGTTTTGAATATAATGCGAGTTTTCTTAATTGTTAAGATTTCTCATTTCCTGAATATCATAACTGATTTTTCCTTTTCTTATTACAGTTATGTCTAATCAGAATTTTTCTCGTTGAGATCCGTCCTTGAGAAGGACAAGTTAAATGGATCCAACTTCCTTGATTGGTATCAGAACTTGAGAATCGTTCTCAAGCAGGAGAGAAAGGACTATGTCCTTGAGAAAGCTCTCCCCGAGAAACTAAGGTCCAATGCCTCACATGCAGTACATGATGCTTGGAATAAGCATTATTATGATGTGGTCGATGTGAGCCGTCTGATGAGGGATACCATGAACTCTGAATTGCTGGGGCAATATGAGAACATGGAATCGCCTATCGAGATAGTCACTAGCCTGAAAGCTATGTTTCAGGAGCAGACTCGAACTGAGAGATACCAGTCAGTTAAATCTCTGTTTGAGTGCAAGCTACCAAAGGAAGCTCCAGTAAGTCCTCATGTCATGAAGATGATGGGTTATATTGATAACCTGAGGAGACTGGATTGTCCTATTAGCCAAGAGTTGGTACCTGACATCATTCTGCAGTCACTGCCGACGAGCTATGATGAGTTCATCAAGTACTACATCAAGAATGTCTTGACAAAGACGTTGACTGAACTGCATGATATGCTCAAGACAGCTGAGCTCAATATCAAGAAGGGCAAAAGGTTTGTGAAACCCAGTAAAGACAAGGGTGAGAGAAAGGCCGTCCAGATTGTGAATCAGGATAAGCCCGAGTTTCTCACTAAACCCAAGTCTGGCCCATCTGATGATGATACTTGCAGCTACTGTGGGGAGCCAAGGCATTGGAGGAGAAAATGCAAGAAATACATGGAAGATTCTATGGAAATAATGGAGATGTATGACACTCCTTATTCAGGTATTTGTGTTATTTCAAGTTCTATCTTATGGGTATTAGATACCGGTTGTGGTGCTCATGTTTGGTTAAATATGCAGGGCCTAAGCAAGAGTAGAACGTTGAAGAAGGGACAAGTGGAGATGCTCAACAGGAATGAAGCAAGAGTTGCTGCATTAGCTGTAGGAAGTTTCCATTTGTATTCGCCTTCGAGCTTGGTTTTAGAAACTATATTATTGCTATTGTGTATCTGCTATGAGCAGAAATGTCATTTCATTTTCTTGTAAGGATATGAGTGATTTTATTTTGATAAAAGACAAATGTTGCTCTTTTGATCTTAATGAGAAGTTATATGATAGCACCCCATTAGAGAATGGGTTTTATGTCTTAAACCAATTTATGCCTGTATATAACATAAATACCAAACTGTTCGAGTAAAATGACTAAGAACCCAATTTTCTCTAGCATTGTCGTTTTGGGCTTCAGCAGATTCAAAAGTTCCATAGTGATGGGATTTTGGGCTCATTTGATTGTGAATCATGTGAGAAATGTGAATCCTGCTCATTGGGCAAAATGACAATGGGCCTTTTATCAAACCATATGAAAGGGCCAATGACTTATTGGGCTTTATACATACAGATGTGTGCGGCCCGATGAGCACAAGTGCTAGAGGAAACTTTCAGTACCTCATTACCTCTACTGATGAATTAAGTAAGTATGGATATGTCCATATAATGAGACACAAGTCGGAATCCTTTCAAAGGTTCAAGGAGTTCCAGATTGAAGTACCGAAATAAATGGGTAAAAGTATTAGAGCTCTTCGATTAGATCGCGGAGGAGAATACTTAAGTCAAAAGTTAAGTGATCATCTGAGAGAGTGTGGAATTGTTTCACAACTCACTTCTCCTGGAACGCCCCTTTGGAATAATTAGTTAACACAAATATTTATTGTGTCTTAATATATGTGAAAAAACTCAAAACATCAATTTAAAAAAAAACAGAGGTAGTAAGTTTTATCAAGAGATTAATATAAATATTGTCAGTGATAGTTTTTTATTTGAACAACAAAGAATCACTGAATGTTACATGATAACCAAAGTAAATTATAAATCTGCTCATGAAGAGGAAACAACCTCGATGACCATCCCACGATCTGTTAACTCATAGAAATTTTTTTTCATATTGTCTAATAAGGACATCTCCCAAACAAATTTGACCATTTCGTAATAATCATTAAATGCAGATGAACACATAACACAATCCAACATAAAATGCGAATGTGTCAAATATGAACTATCATTTACTTCAAAGATGTGAACAAAGTATTCATGCTCTTACAATGAGTTTGGTGATGATGCTTTATCCATCGAAGCAAGTGCAACATGTGATTAAATTTATATTTTTATCCAGTCATAAATCTCTATCCAATCTTCACATAATACTGTTACATGGTAAAACGAATTAGTTCGACTTCATAAACCGGGCTCATAAACAATGTCATGTATTTTACGGAAACTAATTTATTTCAGACAGTGAATGCGTTCTACAATATTTTAAGTTAGTCTTGTGCAAACTGAAAAGTGTTAGATCTTTCCCAAATTTAATCCTGTTCTCTACTAACACTTTTCACTAACGATTATTTCATCATCTTTCTCATACACGTTTGTGTGGCCTACATATACTTTTTTTCGCCTCTATATTATTAATACCAATAAAATATATCATATTATTGTATTTCCAACTTTTATTCATGTATTTACGTATTTTGGTTTTTAGTTTAATTTTAATTTCCAGTAATTGTAAATAACAGTAAACATAAATAAGCATGAATGAAATGAATATTTACTATAAATTAATTAGAATCTAACAATCATATATATGAAATGAAAGTTATCCCTCTCCATCTATGTGACACTTGGCACTCTAAATTTTTAATCAAAAAAAAAACAAATTTATGATAATACCTCTTCACCTTCCCCACTCTCTTCATTCCTAATCAAACCGTTGTCGTTCACGCTTCTTTTTCATATTATCAGTTCCACTGAACAAATAGATTCATGATTCTTCGAATTTCGTTAGCGTAACCGCTCAATTTGAAAAAATGAATTTGTGAGTATAACTACAGTTTAAAACAAAGTTGCTCTATGTCTCAGGACTATAATTTCAATCATCGAGATCATTTCCTACATTCTCTAAATATCAAGTGCATTCATAATCTCTCTAGGTATCTTCTGTTTTTTCAGGAATTCATCTTTCATAAGGTCAGTTTGGTTTCTTTGATTGTATTTGATTTTTTTATTTATATTATTGATGCGTACTGAATTTAGAATTTTTCAGATTTCTGTTAAACTATATTAGATGTTTGGGGGAAAAGTTCTTGTTAAATCAGATCCATTGCAAATCAAATATTTCCATTGGGATGCATATTAATCTCTTATGATTACTACTTTACTGAATTTCTTTGTATATTACTATAATACTCTTCATTCTTGGTTTCTCTGTCTTTTGCATTTAAAGAGACATTCGTCAAAGATATTATATGGATAGTTATCACAACAAATACTGGGTCCACAATAACTAAGATCAGTTGATCATTTAATCTTATATCGTGAGGGATTGATGACAGAGGTTTTAACCCTATAAAATCTACTACAAGTGCACAGCAAACGAAGTAGTAATTTAGGGATCGATTCCACAAGGACCAACTATTACACTACGAATTTATAAGAACAAAATTAAGCTAAGGCGAAAATATGAATGTTGAATGCGATAATGTAAATGAGAAACTAAATAAACGATGAAACTAATGAATTAACAAGCGTAGGTTTTAGGGATATTCGCAGGAATTAAGAGATCATAAACCAAACAATTATTCAGGGAGTAAACAAGCACAATCTAGAACTCAAACATGAATATATGATTTTTCCACAGTCGTGGTTCCAACCACTTTATCTAGCAACTTAAAATCCTAGCTATCGTTGAACTTAGAATTGTAGACAAGCATTACGAGCAAGTTCAATATGTTCACAAACTGCCTTAGCATCAACTTTCGTTGGCTAAGGACAATTTGCTCATCTATGTTCTTTTCTAGCAACCTAACAACACTTTTGATGAGTTAATTCACTTAAGATCATGAGACTAGGTGATCAATCTAGTTCAAGCATTATAAACGACTATAGATGAAGATAACAAAAGATATAAATCCCTATCTATGTTTGATTCAATGATTCATAAAATCCCTTGAAAACCCTAAAACCTAACTATGAAATTACTCGGACATGGATGCAAATAAACAAAAGAGAGATGAATAAAAACTCATGATCAAATAAATAGAAATCCAAAGGGGTTCAGAAATCTTCTCAGAGATGTAGAGTCAGAGCTTCGTCTCCCCCAAATATTACAGAAACAAAAGTATGAATAGAAAATAAAATCTTGCTGTCTAAACTGGCTAAAAACATGTATTTATAGGTCTAAATTCGTGCTTGGTTGAAATCCCTAGCTAAACCAAGTCAAATTAGGAAATATTGAAGTTTTCCTTTATTTTCGTCGGTTTAGCCAGATTGACATGTTTTCACGAGAATTGGTATAACTCTCTGACCGTTGATCCAAATGACTTGAAACTTCTTCTGGATGAAAGCTGACTCAATTGTATTTCTCGTGGCCAAATTTCAGATCGATCCAATGTATTTAAGGTCTCCGAAGGTTGCTTGACATTTGATGCTGCATAACTGTCCAATATCTCAATTTCTTGTCCTTTTCTCCAATTGACCTGCAAAAGACTCTAGACACTACAAACACACTAAAACTACCACTTAAGGCATAAAACCCAATAAAAACCAGTATATATAATATTAAAAACTAATTTAAAAACCATAAAACCATGTTACATCAACTCCCCCAGCAAATACCAAGAATAGGGTCGAAGTTTGAAAATCACAGAAACTTACCTTCCCTTAGAGCACCGAACCGTTCTTTTCAATTTGTAATCCACACTCTGCAATATCAATCCAAATAAGACCACCATGTACTTCTCCGCAGACATTCACAACTTTCCAGATTCAACCCACAATTAAACTGATCATTCCACAAGCCCTTCATCGCCAGGTCATCGATGATCTCAATGCCAAGAACCTTCTAGAATCATTCCTGTACAATACCATGACAAAAAATCCATTCAACCCTTTGTACTCTTTCTCTCCCCAAACTTATTCTGTTTCACGATTTTTTTGTCATTTTTGTTTTTTTGTTTTTTTTGTTTTTTTGTGATCAATTCTTGGGAGACAATCATCGAACCTTATCCTCATATATTCCACAAGAATATCCTTTCACGTGGTGATCATTTCTTTAGAGACAATCATCGAACATTATCCTCATATATTCCACAAGAAAAATCCTTTCACCGTTTTATTTAACTTAGATTAAGGGAGAGGAGTACCATTACTTTTCCACACGGGATGTATTTATCAGGTATGAACGAGGAGTCAAGCCCTTGAACACCAATCACAAAGAAGACCTCTGAACTAGCTCATGCTTAGTGGATTCCACTGTAAATAAGGGCCGTCTCTGGTTAACTGGTCAGCTTTGGATTTTTCATTAGTCTGATTCTCAAAATTGATTATGCAAGAATGGTCACTCGGCAGAAAAAGACAATCCAATAAACTCAAAGAAGGGTCATAGTTTCTAACTTCTTTGACTAAATAAAAGGACTTAGACTCACTCAAATAGTAAACAAAAGAAAGAAAAATATGTTAGTAAAGGATGAATACCTTCCCCCAGAGTTACTTCATACCGTCTCGGTGTGAAAATAAATAAAGAGAAAGGCAAAATAGACTTAAAAGAATAAACATAAAAGATTTTTTTTTTTTGTTTTTTTTTTTTTTTTTTTTCAACACTCATAACTGATGTTGTAAAGTTTTAACCCAAAATAATATCCGCAAGTGCACAGACAAACGCAGTAATATAAAGGGTATCGAATCCACAGAGACCAAGGTTACACTATGAAATTATAGATTTTGATTTAAAGGTAAGATAAAATATGGTTTTGGTTGAAAATTTCGGAAGAATAAAACGGCAAATAAACGATATGAAATTCAATAAAAACAAGCACTAGATCCAGGTGATTCGCCGGTTATTTCGGATTCAGGACTGAGTAACTATTCAGGAATCAATTTAAGCACGGTCTAGAACTCAAACAAAATAATATTTTTGACCCACTGTCGTGATGTATCAATAACTTCATCTAACAACCTAAATACCTAAACTATCGTTTGGACCCAGTGATGTTGACGAGCATTAGCGAGTTGGTTCAATTTGTTCACAATTAATTGTAACAATCAACTATTGTTGGTTACACACTAATTGCTCACCAATGGTTTATCTAGCAACCTAGAGCATTTTCGTGGATAAGTTAAACTTAGAATCATAGATTAGGTGATCAAATTAATCTAAGCATTATAAATCCCTATTGGTGAAGACATATAATATTCGGTCCTATTCGGCTCAGCCATTAACATCCTAAATCACCATTGAAAACCTCAACCTAGCTAATGGACTGCTCAAGCATGGAGAATAAAAACACAACAATCAATGAAAGAGAATTCATAATGAAATTAGTGAAAGAGATAAAGGTTTAGGATTCTTTTCAAACAAATGTTGTGGAATGATCCTCCAATTCTTACAAGCAATACCACGGAGGAAGAAAACAAATCGGAGCAATGAAATTGCAAGAGTTTTCGAATCCCAAAAACAATTGAATGAAAATGTCTCAAGCCTTTAAAAAGAGAGGAACGTGAGTTTTTCGGTCTCTGGGGGTGAGGAAGCGTGTCCCCCTAGGCGGCTGGGCCCCCCTTATTTATAAACTTCACTTAAAAAAAATAGGTCAAAGTCGGAGCCTCTGGCGAGCACCCTGGGCGAGCATGCGGGCGAGCAGGTGCGAAAAGTCACCCTTTTGCTCCAAATTCTTCTCTTTAGCTCCAAAAAGCTCCAGCAACTCAAATCCATGCTCCAATGCCTCCTAGAACCTGAAAATACACAAAAAGAACTAGAAAGACTCGAAAAACAATAGAAAACAATAAGCAAAATAGGCTAAAATCCTAATATATCAACTCCCCCGGACTTAGACCTTTGTTTATCCTCAAACAACACAAAATCAAGAATGGAGAAGTGCCTGAAGATCGCATGGAATTCACTTGGGCATGTTGCTTTGATTAAGGAGAGGAGAGTTAGAGAGTAAAGAGTACACTTGTTGGAGAGTTGCGGTGTCTTGTATGGATAGAAAAAGTCTTGCCCAATGAACCTCAAACCCCTGAGAAAGAAATTAAAGATCAAGATTAAATACCAAATAAAAAAAATTGAGATGATATTGGATCAACCTAATTTCCGACAAGTGTAGGGAATATTTAATTCACAATCTGCCCATAACCTTTCCAAAACAGAACTTTGGCCAAGTAAGTCATACAAGTAATCCTTAGTCTGAAAACAAATCCAATAGATCAAGTTCATAATTCCCTAGAACTTCTTATTGACTCGATAAAACTCAAAAACAGACTCAAAAATCGAAATAAAATGGATAAATAACCGCTCCCCCGGACTTAAATCACACCGTCTCCGGTGTGAAAAAGTTGAAGAGATTGGTGACACAATAAAAAGAAACACAGATAGTACAATAATGGATAGAAGGGATAGAAAAGACATCACCGAGTAGAAGCGTCGTCGTCGTCGTCGTCGTCCGTCTTTTGCTTCTTCCTTCTCAACGGCTGTTCTGAGTAGTTGCTGGAGTGTGAAGGAGCAGGTGCTCGATCGGCTGGAGCAGGTGCTCGGTAGCACCCTTTTGAGAGGGCTTGCATGATTTTCTGCATGAGGCTGTTGTTCTTCTTTGTGGACTGGATCATCCACTTTCTGTATTCGGCACCCTCAGCATCAGAGATAGGATTAAGATCAAACTCACCTTGGGAAGAGGTGTCGTGGTACGGTTGTGCAAGGCGCGGGACTGATGGACCAGCGTCCGCGGAGTCATGTTGCGGTTGACGTGAAGTGCTCCTACGAGAGGTGCTCTGTCGGGCGGCTGAAGAAGTCCGGCTCGGATTAGGGACAAGATAATCCATAGGCGGTTGAAACGCGAGATTGCTCATGGAGGAGAGTTGTGTGATGGCTGAGTTCGGAAGCTCAATAAAATTGGCTTCTCCGGTCGTAGTGATGAAGTGGTACATGCTTGGCTTGATGATGATCTTGGAGTGGAGTAGGTGCTCCATGTCAATTCGAGACAGCTCGGTGATGGAGGAGGCTCCGGATAAATCCACCTTGAGATAGCGGAATAACGTGGTAAGCAAGCTTCCAATACGCTCAACTCTTGGCCTCTTGTTAGGCGCGGTTGGGCTGTCCTTGATCGTGCATATCGTCTCGGCAAACAGGATGCCCAAGTAGGAACAATATCCCTCATATTGCTCCGAGTTCCCGTCTCCTAGAATGGGGGACCAACCTAAAAATAACAACAATAACTCGTCAATGTGGACCTTGTTACCCACAGCTCGGGCAAACATCATATTGCTGAGGATGCGTGCAACAATGCGGAGGGCGGGATGGCGGAGACGGTTCTAACTCGCCGAGTTGGAAGAATATTCTCCTGATGCAATAAGACTCCAAAATGTCTTGGACTGTGGAAACTTCTTTGGGCCCTCCAAACTCTTATCGGTCTCGTGGAAGCCATATGCTATGCAGAAATCGTGCATAGATAGCTCGTACCTCGTTCCTCCAGCAAAGAACGAGAAAGAGGCTTCATCGAAAGTTGGCTTCTGCGGATTGGCATAGGTGAGTGTCGCGGTGGCAAAGCACTGCCTAGTAACATCCGGGAAGAGAAAGTCCTCCTCTAGAGCGAAAGCCATGCACCGCGCATTAAAGAGTATACTACGAACTTGGTCTTGGAGAGCCAATTGGATCAATGTCTGGTCACACATGAACCGCGTCGGTTCAAGCTTTAGGTCCAAGAGCTGGTTGTAGAAATAGGCATCGCGTGTGTCCCACGCGTCCGGTTAGTTGATCGGAAGCTCCGTTATGCCGAGATCGAAAGGCCTATGCTCAGGGCAAGGCCACGGATGAGTGGGGGGTCTCTGAGAAGTGGCAGCCGGATTGGAGGAGGTTGCTTTGCCCTTGCCCTCGTTGGCAAATCCTTGCTTGGGCGGCATTTGATCGGCGGGAGAGAAACGCGGCGATTGAAGCGGCGAGGAGCGACGGCGGCGGAAAGGACTCGGCGTTAGATGGAGTGGCGGCAGAGTGAGAGGCGAGTGAGGCTTGGTGGATGAGGGAGTGAATTCGGCGGGGGAGTTACGCCGTGAGAAAATCAATCGGCGATGGAGAGTGAACCGGTAGATGAAGATCGAAGATTTGGCGAAAGAGAAAAACGGCGGAGGAAAAAGACTTGAAAAGTGAGGAGAAAGTAGGGTTTCTCGTGGACTTAAATGAGTGGAGGGGGAGGTCTCAGTTTCTGCAAAAAGAAATGAGGAAGAATTGTTAGTGAAAAAGGAAAAATTAAAAGAAACATTTTTTTTTAGGTGAATTCAAAGTGAGCGCCCTGTCCCGATGTCCTGAGCAGGTGCTCGCGCCTGGTTCCTAGGGTGCTCGGCGAAAAATTAGGTTTTTTTTTTCGCAGAACAAAAGTACTGAAAACACAAGTAAAATGTCAGTAACAAAAGGAAATTAAAAATTGAATTATGTACAGGAAACCTTACCGATGGGTTGCCTCCCATCAAGCGCTTATTTTAAGTCATTAGCTCGACTTTGCAGACCATCTAGGCTCGAGGAGGGTCACTGAAGGGGATAGATCCAGCTTCTCCAATGCATGTGTCAACGAGATATGGCTTGACCCGCTGACCATTCACTACAAACTCACCTCCTTTAGTGTCCAGCAACACTATGGCTCCATGTGGTCTTACTTCTTGATCATAAACGGACCAGACCATCTCGATTTCAGCTTACCCGGAAACAACTTGAGGCGAGAATTGAATAACAAGACTTGATCATTAGGAGCAAAACCCCAAGAGATAATCCTCTTGTTGTAGTAAGCTTTGGTCCGTTCCTTGTAGATTCATGAGTTGTCATAGGCGAGATGCCTAATCTCCTCCAACTCATGCAGCTGCATGGATCTCCTTTCAAATGCGCTAAGGACGTCGAAGTTGAGCATCTTAATAGCCCAGGCCGCTTTGTACTCTAGCTCCACCGGAAGATGGCACGCCTTCCCATACACCAAATGAAAAGGCGTTGTTCCCAACGGAGTCTTATACGCAGTTCTGCACGCCCACAAAGCGTCATCTAACTTCCTTGACCAGTCCTTGCGTATGACGCTCACTGTCTTCTGCATAATACTTTTTATCTCCCTTTTGGAAATCTCAACCTGACCACTTGTTTGAGGGTGATAAGGAGAATCTACCTTATGCGTAACACCGTTCTTCTCTAACAAGTTTTCAAAAACCTTGTTTAGGAAGTGTGAACCTCTATCACTTATCACCACTCTCGGGACTCCAAACCTCGGAAATATCATAGATGTGAACATCTTGATAACCACTCTAACATCATTAGTCGGGCTAGCCAGCGCTTCAACCCACTTGGAGACATAGTCAACAACCACTAGAATGTACTTATTTCCATAGGAGGATGGAAAAGGTCCCATGAAGTCAATACCCCATACATAGAAAACCTCCACTTCCAGAATAAAGTTCTGAGGCATCTCATTACGCTTGCTGATATTCTCTTGCCTTTGATTGGCGTCACATCTAGATACAAACCTATTCGCATCTCGGAACATCGTCGGCAACCAAAAACCGGCCTGTAACACCTTCGAAACCATCTTGAATGTGGCAAAATACCCAGCATAAGACGAACCGTGACAATGGTATAAAATCCCAGGGATCTCTGCCTCTGACACGCATCTCCTATAGAGTCCATCTGAACACTGCTTGTACAAATACGGCTCATCCCAAAAATACCGCCTAACATCACGGAAAACTTCTTCCTTTTGCTTCCCGTTAGGTTATCAGGAACCTTATCAGCGGCCAAGAAGTTAGCAAACTCACCAAACCATGGGAAACTCGAAGATTGAGCACTCTGAACCATTTCGCGAATGATTTCCCGAGCAGGTGTGATATATCATGGTTTTTACCCATTTAAAGCCATGATATAAGTATATTTCTAGAGTCTTTTCGGTGTTTTTCGTGTTCTTTCAGAGTCATTACAGGTTTATAGGAGTTTGGAGCATAATGGGAAATTTAGGAGCATTCTGGAGCATTTCGGAGAAAGAGATCAAAGTGTCAAACTCGGATTGGAAAACAGAGTCTGGTGTCGATCGACACCATCTCTGGGTGTCGATCGACACCCTGTTTGTTACAATAAAGAAGCCCAATTTGAAGAACCCGTGAAAAGCCCAGAAGTTCCTGAAGATTATGGTATTGTTCCATGACAGGTTTGGAGTCCTTTATATAGTTTTTAACAACCATTGTTAGGCTTTATGCTTTATTCTATTAAGACTTAGCAAGAGATCGATTCAGAGCTTTGAGGGAGATAAGTTCAGACTCTTTTCAGAGATTTCTTCGAACCCTTTTGTATCTCTATCTTTATCTTTTTAATGCAGTATTATTCAGTTATTATGCTTGTTTCAATCACCATGTCTGAGTAATCTATTAGTTAGGCTTAGGGTTTTTCAAAGGCTGATGATAAATTGCTAGGATTTTATTACTGTTGGGATCAATCAACTTGTGTTCTTCACCATGATAGTTTTAATTCTGCTTTAGGATTGATCACCTTGATTTAGACATGTTAGGTTGATTGGTAGATGCGAAAGCATTATTAGTTAGCTGGAACAACATCATTGGTGAGCAAAAGAACTATTTGCAAAGAAATTTGGCTTAGTGATTTTGTGAACATATCAAAACTACTCGTTAATGCTTGATTAAATTTATAGAACTCGCAAAGAAATTTGGTTTGCTAGGATTTAATCATAGATAACTTCTGCAACGAAAGTTGATTAGTTTTAAAATTGATTTCGAGTTTAAGAACAGTTCTTAAGAAATATCCCGACAGTAATTTAATTCTTCGATTTTGAATCATGCCTGCGAATTACCTGAATGCCTGACGCTTTAGTCTTATCGAATTTAAAGGACATCAATCAATCATCTGCTTGCTTTACTTAATTGCTTTTCAATACAACTTTGTTAACTTAGCTTAATTGGAATTTGAAATTTTATTGTGTGTATCTTTTCCCTAAGAATTCGATCCCTAAGTACTATACGATCTCTTAATTTGAGAGAGTAGCTCAGGGTAAATTTGAGCATATCAAATTTTGGCGCCGTTGCCGGGGAATTTGATTTCACCATTAGAATTTCAATTTTAGAGTTTTGTCTAAGTCTTTATTTTTGTTTTTAATTACTAACTAGTTTCTTTTTGTTTGCTTTTGTTTTGGGTTTTAGGTGTATGCCTAAGCACATCACTAGAAGCAATACAGACAAGGAGTTAGTTGGATTTGATCTTAAAACATTAGCTCTCTTAGAACACGAAATCATAAGACTAGTAAGAGAAGCTAAGATGGCTGAAAGACAGTTTGTGGTTGTGACTCAAGGAGAGGACGGATTTATGCGCGATCTAGCTGGGCAGAGATACAATGAGGCTGGGCAGAAAGTTGACGCAGCTGGGGTCGTGATACGAGAGCAACCGCCTGTTGCAGAAGCTGGTGTCGAGCGACACCAGCAGGGTGTCGCTCGACACCCTGTCCAGAATCCGAATCTTTTGCTTCAGAACGCGAATGGTGGACGTACTTTGGGAGATTACAACAGGCCATACCAGTTTTATGCAAATCGAGCTGCGATTCGACTCCCTGCATTCCAGAGAAACGACTTTGAGTTGAAGCCTGGCTACTTCACTCTCGTTGCTCAACACACCTAATGTGGTCTCCCCCATGAACACCCTATGGACCACATTGAGCGCTTTGAAGATTTGGTATCTAGCATAAAGGCGAATGGACTGTCTGAAGACTACCTCTACTGCAAGCTCTTCCCGTACTCCCTTCATGGAGATGCAAGTCATTGGGTGAAGATGCTACCTCCTGGATCACTTACTACTTGGGATGACACCAAGAATGCGTTTCTGATTCACTTCTTCGATGAATCAAAATCTGAAGAGCTCAGATCAAAGATCACTGGTTTCAAGCAAGGAGACTTCGAGCCGTTTAAGACTGCATGGCATAGGTTCAAGGGGTACCAAAGGGACGACCCCCATCATGGTTTCACTGATGTTCAGCTGCTCAACATCTTCTTTAGAGGAATTAACTTGAGATACTCTACAACTCTGGATGCTGCGAGTAACGGAAACTTCAAGACCAATTCTCCAGAGACTGCTCTTCAACTTATTGAGAACTTGGCGAACAGTAACAGCACTAAGAGTGTAGATTTTGAGAGAAGCCAGTACAGTCTGAATATGAGCAATGACAAGCTTGATGCAGTCACAAAGAAGCTTGATAACGTGATTAGTCTTTTTGCTCGAAAGAAGTCAGTTCACTTTGCTCAGGAAGTTGAGACATTTGAACCAGCGGTTTGGAATGAAGAAGAAGATGTGAACTACGTCAACGGAACTGGATTTCAGAGTAAGAGGTATGGGAATCAACAAGGGAATAGAGGCTACCAGAGTAACTACAACAGCAGCTATCAGAGACCTTCAAGCCCACAGTACCAGAAGAACGACTTTCAGAAGCCATTCCAAAGCAGCAACAACAACTACACAAGGACATACGGTTCATCTTCTTATCAGACGCCTCGTGCTAAGACTCCGGATAGCGAGATGAAATCCATGCTTGAACAACTCTTGGAAGGTCAGCAAAAGATGACCGTTAGCTTTAACGGGAAGATGGATGAAATGTACCGGGATCTGAATGGGAAATTTGAAGCTCTCAACACCCATGTCAAGAAACTCGATATACAAGTTGCTCAAACTGCAGAATCAGTGAAGAGACAGGATGGATTTCTTCCTTCAAGGACGGATGCGAATTTCAAACGCAAAGCTATGGCTATCATGACACGTAGTGGAAAGAAGCTGGAACCGATTCTAAAGAAGAGTGCCGATACTGAGTAAATCGACGAGCTAATCGATGTCGACGATGATGAGATTGTTGATCCAAAGTTGGTGTCGATCGACTTTGATTCAAGGCATCGATCGATACCACTCAGGGTTTCAGATTCTGGGCCGAATGAAATCGAAGAGGTTTCGACATCAAAATCTAGTGTCGATCGACACCCATCTGGGAGTGTCGATCGGCACCAGTCGCGGAGTGGTACCGAAATCGCGAAATCTCCGGTTCTTGCTGAGGAACGAGTCTACAAGCCTAAGCTTCCGTATCCTAGGAGCAGCAAGAAGTCTAAACAGGAGCTAGAGGATGCTAGGTGCAAGGCTATCATGGATAAAATCATTGTTGAGCTTCCTTTGATTAATGCGATACGATCAACTCCGGTGATTCGAAGGTATGTGAAACGGATGGTTACCAAGAGCTTGAGTCTTGAGGAGGGATGCGCGATGATCTCAGAACAGGTTAGTGCAGTGATTCCGAACAGAATTCCAGAGAAACTCACAGATTCAGGATGTTTTGTGTTGGATTGCTTCATCTTCACGGAAAGGTTTCCGCGTTCGCTGTGCGATTTGGGTTCTAGCGTCAATTTGATGCCACTTTCAGTTGCAATCAGCCTTGGGATGACTGATTTTCAACCCACTAGGATCTCTCTTATCCCTGAAGGAATCCTTGAGGATATTCCGATTAAGGTTGGACAATGCATGATACCAACAGACTTTGTGGTTCTGCAATATGGTGAGGAACCCAAGGACTCTCTTATCTTGGGAAGACCCTTCTTGGCTACAGCTGGAGCAATGATTGATGTCAAAGGAGGAAGGATTACGCTGAATGTGGGTGATTTAGAGATGATGTTTGACATGGATAAGCTCATGAGGAAGCCTACAATAGATGGTCTGACCTTCTATGTTGATACTTAGGATCATCTTGCAGAGGAATACTTCCATGAGATGCGCTGTAAAGATCCCTTGGAGAGGGCATTGGTCAATTCTACATCAGAGATAGAGTATCTGGATGAGACTGCTGAGGGCTATGCTTCAATGATGGACGCTAATGAGCAAGTACTGCAAGTGGAAGCTACTAAGGAACTGGTTCAAATTCCTGTGAAAGCTGCAAAGCTTAGCGATTGGATCGAGATAAAGGCTCCTAAAATCGATCTCAAACCACTTCCTGCAGGGCTAAGGTACGCGTTTCTTGGTGCTAATTCCACGTATCCTGTCATTGTTAATGCTTCTTTGAATAACGTAGAACTCACGTTATTGCTATTAAGGCTGCGCATGTTTCGCAAAGCTCTTGGCTATTCTCTTGATGACATTTCAGGTATCGCTCCAGATTTGTGCATGAATAGGATTCACTTAGAGGATGAATCGAAGTCATCAATAGAGCATCAGAGGCGACTGAATCCGAACCTGACTGAGGTTATTAAGAAGGAGATTATGAAGCTTTTGGAAGCAGGGATTATCTATCCCATCTCAGACAGTGCTTGGGTTAGTCTGGTTCATGTGGTTCCAAAAAAGGGAGGTGTCACAGTGGTGAAGAATGAGAAGAACGAGCTGATTCCTACAAGGACAGTCACTGGTCACCGGATGTGCATCAATTACAGGAAGCTTAACGCAACCACTAGGAAAGACCATTTTCCTTTGCCGTTCATTGATCAGATGTTGGAGAGGCTTGCAAATCACCCTTATTACTACTTTCTGGATGGCTACTCAGGATTCTTCCAAATCCCTATTCATCCAGACGACCAGGAGAAGACCACTTTCACTTGTCCCTATGGCACTTTTGCATATCGCAGAATGCCTTTTGGATTGTGCAATGCCCCTGCAACTTTCCAGCTCTGCATGATGTCTATCTTCACGGATATGATAGAGGATTACATGGAGGTTTTCATGGATGATTTTTTAGTATATGGTTCCTCTTTCAAAGACTGCATGAACAATCTGGAGAAGGTTCTACCTCGATGTAAGGAAAAGCACTTGGTTTTGAACTGGGAGAAATGCCACTTTATGGTAAAAGATGGTATTGTGCTTGGGTATAGAGTTTACGAAGCTGGGATTGAAGTGGATCGCGCGAAGATCAAGGTTATGACAAGTCTTCAACCGCCCAATGATGTTAAATCTGTGAGGAGTTTTCTTGGACACGCTGGTTTCTACAGAAGATTCAACAAGGATTTCAGCAAGATCACGAGGCCTCTAACTGCTTTACTCTGCAAGGATGTCAAGTTTGAGTTTTCTGCAGAATTTCTATCTGCTTTTGAGCAGATCAAGAAGGCTCTAGTGAGTGCTCCTATAGTGCAACCTCCAGATTGGGATTTGCCATTCGAGATCATGTGTGATGCTAGTGATTTTGCAGTTGGGGCTGTTCTAGGACAGAAAAAGGACAAGAAGCTTCATGCCATTTACTATGCAAGTCGAACACTTGATAAAGCACAGAGGAATTACGCGACTACTGAGAAGGAGTTGTTAGCTGTGGTGTTCGCCTTTGAGAAGTTTCGTCCCTACTTGATTGGTTCTAAGGTCATTGTGCATACGGATCATTCAGCACTCAAATATTTGATGCAGAAGAAGGATGCAAAACCGTGATTGTTGAGATGGATTTTGCTTCTTCAGGAGTTTGATATGGAGGTTAAAGACAAGAAAGGGGTTGAGAATGGCGTAGCTGATCATCTCTCACGGATCAGAATTGAAGATGAAGTCCCTATTGATGATTTATTGCCGGAAGAATGCGTTAATTTCGTCGAATGTGGCTCGCAGGACTCAGTGTCGATCGACACTACGAGTGAGTGTCGATCGACACCCATATATCAGAACTGTCCCGATATTATAAAACGCAAGGTGTCGATCGACGCCATCATTAGTGTCGAGCGACACCAGGTCCAGAACTTGGTAAAACTTCCGAAAATGATCAACAAGGCTTTCCACGAACTTGTCTTTGCTGTCACGATGTCGAACAGACCCTGGTATGCCGATATCACCAACTACTTAGCTGCAGAGGATATGCCTACTGATCTTAAGGGATATAAGAAGAAGAGGTTCATGCGGGAGCTCAGAAGGTATTATTGGGATGAGCCTTATCTTTACAAGCATTGTTCATATGGGATCTACATAAGGTGCATTGCAGAGGCTGAGGTTCAAGATGTGTTGTTTCATTGTCATGGTTCAGAATATGCTGGTCACTTTGCTACGTTCAAGACGGCTGCTAAGGTTCTACAAGCGGGATTTTGGTGGCCTACTATGTTTAAGGATGCTCACGCTTTTATCTCTAATTGTGATGCTTGCCAGAAAAAAGGGAAGATCAGCAAGCGACATGAGTGCCACAAAACTTCTTCCTTGAAGTTGAAGTCTTTGATTGTTGGGGTATTGACTTCGTGGGTCCTTTTCCGTCGTCGTATGGGAACGAGTATATACTTGTCGCTGTGGATTATGTCTCCAAGTGGGTAGAGGCGATTGCCAGTCCGAAGAATGATTATGCTGTGGTACTTAAGCTGTTTAAGACCATCATTTTCCCTAGATTTGGAATCCCCCGGATAGTAATCAGTGACGGAGGTCCACACTTTATCAATAAAGTGTTCGCTAATCTG
The DNA here is from genome assembly GCA_963576765.1 of Draba incana. Taxonomy (NCBI): domain Eukaryota; kingdom Viridiplantae; phylum Streptophyta; class Magnoliopsida; order Brassicales; family Brassicaceae; genus Draba; species Draba incana. The sequence goes on along the minus strand of OY755204.1, from coordinate 33,956,228 downwards.
CTCAGCAAGTACGGTGTTTAAGATCGTGTGGCTTCTCCCTATCATCCGCAGACAAGTGGTCAAGTCGAAGTTTCCAATCGACAAATCAAGGAGATTTTAGAGAAGACAGTGGGAGTTACAAGGAAGGATTGGTCAACTAAGCTGGATAACGCGATTTGGGCTTACAGGACAGCTTAGAAGACACCTTTGGGAGCAACGCCGTTTCATCTACTATATGGGAAAGCTTGTCATCATCCAGTAGAGCTTGAGCACAAGGCAGCATGGGCAGTTAAACGAATGAATTTCGACTATAAGCCGGCTACAGAAAGGCGATTGATTCAGCTGAATGAACTGGACGAGATATGGCATCACGCTTTTGAAAACTCCAAGTTATACAAGGAGAGGACTAAGGCGTATCATGATAAGAAGATCATCTCCAGGAAATTCGAACCAAATGACCAGGTACTCCTATATAACTCTCGTTTACATTTGTTTCCTGGGAAATTACGTTCTCCTTGGTCTAGTCCTTTTACCATCAAGGAGGTTAGGCCCCATGGAGCAGTTATTCTGATCAGTTCAGAAGGCAAGGAGTTTGTTGTCAATGGTCAAAGGGTGAAACAATATCGGGCGAAAGCCGAAATTCTAGAAGGACACATTGTTCCTCTGGATGATGCACCCATCGCCTAAACCCGACACAGTCAAGCTAATGACTAAAAATGAGCGCTGAGTGGGAGGCAACCCACTGGTAAGTATAGTTATTTTGATTTATTTTCGTTTGTTTACTGATTACTGTTAGTTTAAGTGTTTCAGGAATTTATTCAAAAAAAAAAAAAAGAAAAAAAAAATATCACTTTCTAAACCCGAGCCATTGTTCATAACTTTCTAAAAACCGAAAAGACAAAATTTTCTTTCAAAATCATTTATCTCCTTCGATTCTTCACCGAATCAAGTGGGTTTTGAGTCGATTTCACTCGGTTTTGCATCCTCTTTTCGAATCTACCACTCGTTTTCTCGATCTACAAGGTATGTGTCTCGAAATCTCCTCTTTTCAATTTTGGCGCGAAGGTTTGAAATTCGAAATCCATCCCTTTTCACTTGTTTATCTTGTTAAATTCGGCTTTAATAGGTTGTTTGATAGTGAATTTGATAAACCCATGAGATTGAATTGAGTTGTTCATCACTTGTTTTGGAATTTTGATGATTTGTGATGAAAATTTTGATGAATCCTTGATTTAGTATGAACTGGGTTGAATTGGATGGTGAATTGTGGTTATAAATGATGATTTGGTTGAGATATTGGAGTTAATTGTTCATGAATCGAAATTCGGATTCGGAAATTGTTGAACTGTGACTGTGACTGATTTTCAGAGGTGTCGATCGACACCATCTCTGGGTGTCGATTGACACCACACGGGCAGATTCCGATTTTTGGCTGATTTCGGGTTTTGTGTTTGTTTCTTTTGTGTTTTGCATATGCCACCAAAGACGATGTTTTGCCCAGCAGGAACTCATGCAACGCCTATTTTGATCAAAGCAAAGGAGGCTGGTTCTAAAATGCCGATTCGCAATGCTCATCCTTGGCCTAGAGACGAAGGAGCCCCGATTAGGATTAGGAGGCGATGGAACGATGAACCAGCGGTAGAGGCTCTCAAGCCAGAGGTTGAGCGTCGGGTTATTAAAGAGGAGTGGGATGACTATGATAGTTTGTTCAACAATGCTTGGCTAAAGGAGGAGTTGAAACAGACACGAGTAGCTAATGCTCGAGCGATAAAAAGCCTCAAGATCAAGGATGACGTGATAAGCTTGTTACAGAATGCTAGTTCAGAGGGTCGCGTTCGTGGTTCTCTTCCGGAGCATCTACCAGACGTACGTGAGTTCTGGGCTATGTTTGGTACCCGCGTTTATGACAACAAGAGCGCGACTCACACAGACGTTCGTCATCCTGCTATCCGCTACGTGATTCGATTGTTGTCTACTACGCTTCTCTGCAAGAATGAGCCAGGGAAGATGAGAGTTGAGGAGCTTGCCGTACTTTACCATGGTCTTCGCAGGGATTTTCCTCAGGAGCTGCCTGAGATTCCTGAGGATGTGCACTATGGAGCAGTGTTTGCGCATCATTTGGTCGCTTTGAAGGAGACGCCATTCGAGAAGGCCAGCAGCAAACCGGTTACCGTAGGTAGTGTTCTTACTCCTATCTTCCGTTTCTGCGGTATTGGTACTTCTGGCGCCACTGAGGAATGCAAGATTTGCACCGTTGATATCGCTTACTTGAGGCAGACTACTTGACTCAAGAATATGTCTTTCTGGACTTACTGCAATGTTGCAGGCGAGCGTGTCCAGGTTGAGTTGCCTTTACCAGATCAGGTTTCCATAGCTGGTAACTTGGAGGCATTGCGTTTTGACCCTGATCCGAGACTTGTTCGTCCACTTACCACTCATTCTACTAGTGGGAGACGGTCTGCTCAGTCTACAGGAGAGGCGAGTTCATGAGCCTCTCCCTGGATTTCCAGAGACTCCCGAGTTCCCAATGGATCAGGCAGATTTTCAGCGCTCGGTTTTTCAGAGCCTCCGGGCCATGTGGCAGCATATAACTAGTGGATGTGTCCGTCCTCGTTCTCGTTCGCCATCTCCACCAGCTACTTTTGCTGAGTCAGAGGAAGAGGATGCCTAATTCTTTCGCTTTTCCATTTTATCCCGGTTTTATGTTTCTTTTTCTTTTCTCTTTTATTTTCTTTCTTTTGAGTCAGCATTGGATTTTATTGAGTCAGTTTTTGTTTGTTTCAGTACTTTGGTAAACTTATGAGATTATATTATTTCATTGCTTTTAATCGTGTGTTCTATGAGTGTCTAACAGTGCTAACTTTGAGAGGCTAATCTAACTTTGACGAGCTCCGTTGACAATCATGAAAGAACCGAATCCTTGGAAGATTTTCGGATTTCCAGAGCTGGTGTCGATCGACACCCTCGACAGGTAACACTTTCTCATCGTTTTTCAATTACGTTTCATTTTCTTCTCTTTTCTTCTTGCCACCTTCGGATTTGTTTAGCACTGGGGACAGTGTTACTTAAGTCTGGGGGAGGTAGTCGCTAACTTTTATGTTCTATTTTGAGTTTTAATTGAGTTAGTACAAGTTTTTAAAGTTTTTATTTCGGGTCAAAAACTGTTGGGAATGTCCTGAAATCACACTTGTATTCACTCTAGTGATAGTTGTATTGTCGAGATCAGACATTCATATGATACTAGGTGGTCATTATGTTTTGCATTAGATACACATAAGAATCATGTTTTAGAAGAGGCGTCGATCGACACCACATGGTGGTGTCGATCGACACCAGGCTTTGACCGAAATAGGGATTTCGGTTTAACGACTTAATTAATTCTGAATCGGTTCAGGGATTAATTAGGTTTTCTCCAGGGCCTATATATATGATATGAGGCACGACCTGGAGAAAGAGCTTTTAGTCCAGAGCCGCCTCTGAAACATAAATTCCCTGAGAGATCCGATTCCAGGCTCTAGCGACCCTGCGGATTCCTGTTTGTGTGCGTGTGGACTAACAGTAGAGGCGCAACGCTTGGGGCGCTATAGATCTCGAATCCCTGATTCAATTCCGCTGCATAAACTCCAGGTATATTCGAGATCTGATCACATAGATTCAAAGTTTACAAACCCTAGATCCTAGGTCAATTGGAATTCTGTTAGGTTGATTAATAGAGATTAATCCGGTAAAACCTAGTCAAATTCCTACAGTGGTATCAGAGCCTTAGGTTTTAACTAATCTGAATCTAAAGCAAAATCAAATTAGTTGAATTGATTAGAGGATGCTTGATAGATCAAAATCTGTTTCAAAACGTTTTGCAAAAATTAAAAAAATTAGGGTTTTCGGCCAGCGTCGATCGACACTATGGTAGTGTCGATCGACACGGGCTAATCTCATGATTTAAATTTTTTCCAGAGAGGTTGGTGTCGATCGACACCGTTGTGCTGTGTCGATCGACACGCTCTTTCAATTACCGTCAGTTTGATATATTAATCGATATCAAGTTGGTGTCGATCGACACAAAAGTTGCGTTGATCGACACGACCAAGCGATTGGTTAACCAGTTCAATTGGATTGAATCGGTTATCGTGCTCGGTTAACAGATCGATTAAACCGAATGTCGGTTTAATGCGGTTTGGTTGGCATCGATCGACACTAATGTAGTATCGATCGACACCGACCGGTAATCGACCCGGTTCAATTAGATTGACCAGTTATCGATCCGGTTCAATTGGATTGACCGGTTATCGAGAATTGGATCTGGTTTGATCAATGTCGATCGATGCTAATGTAGTGTCGATCGACACTGATCAGTTATTGTATTGGCTCTGTCGGTTATCGAAATCGGTTCAATTGGATTGATCGGTTTTCGAAGAACTGTGACAGACAGGTAAGTGTCGATCGACACTAAGGTAGTGTCGATCGATTCCCTATCTTGTCAACTTTCAAGGCTCATTTCATTGTGTGACAGGCTTGCAGTGCAAGGTGTCTGCAGTTACATGAGTGAGGCAGTAGGTATTTTAGATAGTGAACCTAAAATCTAATAACCGAACCAGATTTAATGAAATTGGATTCCTAAATGCATATATGATGTGTGTTAAGGATTAAAAGTTCATTTCCTCAACTAAATATCAAGTGTTCTGGATGTCTTCCCGATCTTGTCAACTGTCAAGACTTGTTTCATTGCGTGATGGGCTTGCAGTGCAAGGTGTCCGCAGTGACATGAGTAAGGCGGTAGGTAATTGTGTTGATGGGCTTGCAGTGCATGACATCAACTATTACATGACTGAAGAGATTGGTTTGCTTGAATGGGCTATCAGAAGTTCTGGGCCCATAGACATCAGGTGGATAAAACATAAGATGTCTTATCCACAACCAAGAGTCATATTGGATATGATTAGCAAAGTGTTGCTTACCTATATAGCTAAGATTTGAGTGACAGCCAGTGGCTCGCTCGGGTTTTGGTGAAACATGGATCTTGGATCATTATATTCATTTGAGGAAACATTGTTTTGAATATAATGCGAGTTTTCTTAATTGTTAAGATTTCTCATTTTCTGAATATCATAACTGATTTTTCCTTTTCTTATTACAGTTATGTCTAATCAGAACTCTTTCTCGTTGAGATCCGTCCTTGAGAAGGACAAGTTAAATGGATCCAACTTCCTAGATTGGTATCGGAACTTGAGAATTGTTCTCAAGCAAGAGAGAAAGGACTATGTCCTTGAGAAAGCTCTCTCCGAGAAACTAAGGTCCAATGCCTCACATGCAGTATATGATGCTTGGAATAAGCATTATTATGATGTGGTCGATGTGAGCCGTCTGATGAGGGATACCATGAACTCTGAATTGCAGAGGCAATATGAGAACGTGGAATCGCCTATCGAGATAGTCACTAGCCTGAAAGCTATGTTTCAGGAGCAGACTCGAACTGAGAGATACCAGTCGGTTAAATCTCTGTTTGAGTGCAAGCTACCAAAGGAAGCTACAGTAAGTCCTCATGTCATGAAGATGATGGGTTATATTGATAACCTGAGGAAACTGGATTGTCCTATTAGCCAAGAGTTGGCTACTGACATCATTTTGCAGTCCCTGCCGACGAGCTATGATGAGTTCATCAAGTACTACATCAAGAATGTCTTGACGAAGACGTTGACTGAACTGCATGATATGCTCAAGACAGCTGAGCTCAATATCAAGAAGGGCAAAAGGTTTGTGAAACCTGGTAAAGACAAGGGTGAGAGAAAGGTTGTCCAGGTTGTGAATCAGGATAAGCCCGGGTTTCTCACTAAACCCAAGTCTGGCCCATCTGATGATGATGCTTGTAGCTACTGTGGGGAGCCAAGGCATTGGAGGAGAAAATGCAAGAAATACATGGAAGATTCTATGGAAATAATGGAGATGTATGACACTCCTTATTCAGGTATTTATGTTATTTCAAGTTCTATCTTATAGGTATTAGATACCGGTTGTGGTGCTCATATTTGTTGAAATATGCAGGGCCCAAGCAACAGTAGAACGTTGAAGAAGGGACAAGTGGAGATGCTCAACAGGAATGAAGCAATAGTTGCTGCATTAGCTGTAGGAAGTTTCCATCTATAGTCGCCTTCAGACTTGGTTTTAGAAACTAAATAATTGCTATTGTGTAATTGCTATGAGCAAAAAATGTCATTTCATTTTCTTGTAAGATTTTGAATGATTTTATTTTGATAAAAGACAAATATTGCTCTTTTGATCTAAATGATATTTTATATGGTAGCATCCCATTAGAGAATGGGTTTTATGTCTTAAACCAATATATATATCTATCTATGACATAAACACAAATCGGTTCTCCAACATTATTGTTTGGGCCACAGAGGATTCAGAAGTTCCATAGTGATGGGCTTTTGGGCTCACATGGTTGTGAATCATGTGAGATATTTGAATCCTGCTTATTGGGCAAAACAATTAAGGCCCATTTTATCAAACTAAAAGAATGGGCCAATGACTTATTGGGCTTTATACATACAGATGTGTGCGGCCCGATAGGCACCAATGCTAGAGAAAATTAGGATTCAAGACTTCATTATCTATACTGGTGACTAGAGTGGGCATGGCGATGTCTATCTAATGAGTCACAAGTAGGAATCCTCTTTTGAAATTTTTCAAGGAATTCCAGAATGAAGTACAGAATCAAATTGACAAAAGTATTAGAGCTCTTCGATCAGATCGCGGAGAAGAATACTTAAGTCAAGAGTTAAGTGATCATCTGAGAGAGTGTGAAATTGTTTCACAGCTCACTCCTCCAGGAACGCCCCTTTGGAATGGGTTTTCCAAGAGGTGGAATCGGACCTTATTGGATAAGATTCGATCAATGATGAGTCACACAGATCTTCCATAATCCCTTCTGGGATACGCTCTAGAAATGTCTGAGTTTACACTAAATAGGGTTCCAACAAAATCAATTGCAAAGACTCCACATGAGATGTGGATTGGAAATGTTCCAAGTTTGTCTTTACTAAAATTTGGGGTTATGAGGCTTGTGTAAAACATTTAACAAGCTCGCATCCAAATTTGATAAATGCTACTTTGAATGGTTATCCTAAGGAAACCAAGGCTTATTACTTCTACAACTGTTCTGATAACAAAATGTTTGTTGCTAAGAACTATGTTTTCTTGCGAGAGATTGTCTTTCCAAGAAAAACAGTGGGAGTAAAGTGTATCTCGAAAATGTTCGAGAATCACAGGAGACTGCTCGACCTGTTAAGGAAGAGTAGTAGCTGGGTCTGCAAAGGGTTGTAGAACTTGCACCTGTGGTGCCTGAAGTTCGTAGATCCGAAAGGATTCGTAACGATCACGAGAGATATGGATTTCTTGTGACCGATTGTCATGACTTGTTGATCATTGACAATGAAGACCCTACGAATTTTGAAGAAGCAGTGTTAGGCCCGGACTCCGAAAAGTGGCTAGGAGCCGCTAGATCCGAGATGGGAATATCCAGATATTCAAAGTTTAGCTGGTGGCTAAAGGTTTCAAGCAAATCATGGTATTGACTATGATGAAAACTGTTCCCATTCGCTATGCTTAAAGCCATTTGGATTATACTAGCAACTGCCATTGATCATGGTGATGAGACTTGGCAGATGGATGTGAAAAACAGTTTTTCCTTAATGGAATTCTGGAAAAAGGATGTGTACATGACACAACCTAAGGTTTCACAGATCCAAATAATGCTGGGAAAGAATGCAAGCTTCATCGATCCATGTATGGAATGAAGCAAGCATGACGGAGTTGGAATCTTCGTTTTGATAAAGATGTCAAAAGGTTTGACTTCATCAGGAACGAAGAGGAACCGAGTGTTTACAAGAAGACTAGTGGGAGTGTAGTTGCATTTCTCATTATGTATGTAGATGACATACATATTCTCGGAAATAACGTTCCGTTGCTTTAGTCTCTAGAGACTTGGCTTGGAAGTTATTCTTTCAAAGAAAGACATGGGAGAAGCCGTGTGAATTCTTGGAATATAAATCTATAGAGATAGATTGGGTAGGCTAATTGGATCGTGTCAAGATTCTTATGGTGATAAGGTCTTGGACAGATTCAATATGCATGATTCCAAGAAGGGCTTCATACCAATGTCTAATGGCATTAATCTTGGCAAGACGCAGTGTCCCTGGACACTGGCTGAGCAAGAAAGTGTTTGAGTAGGATTTCCAGGCGTATGCAGTGGAACCTATCATAAATGCCATGACCTGCACTCGTCCAGATGTTGCTTGTATTTTGAGCAGGACGAGTAGGTACCAATATGACTCAAGTGAAAGTCACTGGACAGTTACCAAGAATATTCTCTAGTATTTGAGGAATACTGAGGATAGGAGCTTGGTGAACTGAGGAAGTAATGGTTTCTGATGAGAGTGGTTAGACAGACAAAGACAATTTCTGGTAGGAACCTGATTATGTCTTGTGTCCATACTGCGGTGCGGTTTGTTGGAAAGAGTTCCAAGCAAAGCACCACAGCCTGCGGTTTGTTGGAAAGGGTTCCAAGCAGATCACCGCAGCCTCTCCCACGACCTAAGCATGAGTTTCACTCTCCTGCTGTAGGTATTGGATATATTAAGATGTGATCTTAATTCTAGTGGGAGTTATAAAGGATTTAGTTATGTTATGATATTCATGTTGACATACTTTGGTTATGTCATAATGAAATTGTTTCATGTATTATTTGATTATTGGATAATTGAATAATAGTCCAAAAGTAATTTATGGCATTTTATAGGTCATCAAGTTGAGGACTTGATCATGAAACCCTATAAGTGATAAATGACATAGATTATATTTGTCCCTGGTCGAGGTTGTTAAAGTGGGACACTAACAACCGCGTGAGACTGGCATGTGAGGTGACTGATGACTAAGTTTCATGGAGTCATTAATAAGAGTATTAAAGTCAATCACATAGATATATGTTGGAGAACATATGATCGGGCATGACCCGCTAATGGAAACTCTATAGGATAGTTATATAAGTGTCATAAGAGTTTCCCATTACGACTATAGAGTATAGTCCTTAGACCTGAGTTCATCATGATTTCTTACATATGAATTGGTCCGCTTTGACTTTGTCAAACGTTATCCGTAACAGGTGACTATAAAGGCATTGATTGGGCGTATCATGAAGTGTGTGAAGGAACAGGGATGGAACAAGATGGGATTTGTCCCTCCTATATAACAGGAGATAAATATCTCAGGGCCCATCGAAGATTTGATACTGAGAAATGCGTGGCCGCGCTCAAACGAGGTGATTGTCAGTCGTTTGTTTTTGTTCAGTATAAATTGGAGTTCGATGAACGTGATAATGGCTGTAATAAGGATGACACGGATCTTGCCTTATGCCATATCGAGATATAGACGAAGGGATTATGGGAATAGATGATTCCAGTACAAGTGGGAGATTGTTGGGAATGTCCTGAAATCACACTTGTATTCACTCTAGTGATAGTTGTATTGTCGAGATCAGACATTCATATGATACTAGGTGGTCATTATGTTTTGCTAGAAGCCGCTGATGATCTATGAGTTATGAACTCATTACTAGTATTATATGATCCTACAGGGTCACACACCTAAGCAAACTGGATTTACTTAATGTGGGAATGATCATTAATGTAATGATCAAATGATGTGTATTAGATACACATAAGAATCATGTTTTAGAAGAGGCGTCGATCGACACCACATGGTGGTGTCGATCGACACCAGGCTTTGACCGAAATAGGGATTTCGGTTTAACGACTTAATTAATTCTGAATCGGTTCAGGGATTAATTAGGTTTTCTCCAGGGCCTATATATAGGATATGAGGCACGACCTGGAGAAAGAGCTTTTAGTCCAGAGCCGCCTCTGAAACATAAATTCCCTGAGAGATCCGATTCCAGGCTCTAGCGACCCTGCGGATTCCTGTTTGTGTGCGTGTGGACTAACAGTAGAGGCGCAACGCTTGGGGCGCTATAGATCTCGAATCCCTGATTCAATTCCGCTGCATAAACTCCAGGTATATTCGAGATCTGATCACATAGATTCAAAGTTTACAAACCCTAGATCCTAGGTCAATTGGAATTCTGTTAGGTTGATTAATAGAGATTAATCCGGTAAAACCTAGTCAAATTCCTACAAAAACTCCCCTGAAACTTGCTTTGAACAGCACTCGACGAACCATTTCCAATATAAGTTGATCAGCGGTTTTACAAGGTGGGTAACTGGAAAGGGATCGGTTTTCTGGAGCGAGTTCAGGTTTCTGGAGAACTCAGAAAGGATGTCAAAGACCCTGCCCCTAATGAACTCTAATTTCTTGTCTTGGGCATTGGTAATCACAGGATTTGATTCATCTTCCAACACTTAAACGCAAGGATGGACCGCTCTGAAACTTCTTCCCATATGATGATTACAACTATTCCTAGACTAAAAGAAGCGCAAAGGACCCTGTTCTCACAAGGAATAATAGTACTAAGCGCGGTCTAGTGATTCATAGAGATGCCAAGGTATAAAAATAAAATAAAAAATTTGCGCAAAAACATCAAAGCAACATGCCCTAGTAGCCAAGGGATGATGCGTAAACCCGTGTCTCCTTTGTGACCTCACGGAAAGCATGTTGTAAGGGAAACTAAAAGTTTCTAAGTGAACCAAGGGATGATGCGTAAACCCATATCTCCTTTGTGAACTCATTAGATTCGTCCCATAAAAAATCAGGAATGGCATGCATCTCTATGATAATCCTTAATTGGATTTACTGTTACGGAGGGAAGAAAAAGGGTAAAACGCAGGAAAGTGTTAAAGGAAGGTTAAGAGTCTAGAACTTCCAGCAATCGATATTCCCTCGATGAGACCGCACTTAAGTAATGAAAGGGGTTTGCGACTGAACATCTGGCGTTTCTCTAAGGGATTTAGAATCAAACTGGAGAACTGCTCAGCTTCTAGGGACACATCGAAGTATCACCAGGTATTAACTTTGAGGGATGTGGTTTCTAAAGGAGTGGTTACAACTGTTTTGCTTAGGGACAAGCAAAAAGCTAAGTCTGGGGGAGTTGATATATCATGGTTTTTACCCATTTAAAGCCATGATATAAGTATATTTCTAGAGTCTTTTCGGTGTTTTTTGTGTTCTTTCAGAGTCATTACAGGTTTATAGGAGTTTGGAGCATAATGGGAGATTAAGGAGTATTCTGGAGCATTTCGGAGAAAGAGATCAAAGTGTCAAACTCGTATTGGAAAACAGAGTCTGGTGTCGATCGACACCTTGTTCGTTACAATAAAGAAGCCCAATTTGAAGAACCCGTGAAAAGCCCAGAAGTTCCTAAAGATTACAGATTGTTCCATGACGGTTTTGGAGTCCTTTATATAGTTTTTAACAGCCATTGTTAGGCTTTATGCTTTATTCTATTAAGACATAACAAGAGATCGATTCAGAGCTTTGAGGGAGACAAGTTCAGACTCTTTTCAGAAATTTCTTCGAACCCTTTTGTATCTCTATCTTTATCTTTTTAATGCAGTATTATTCAGTTATTATGCTTGTTTCAATCATCATGTCTGAGTAATCTATTAGTTAGGCTTAGGGTTTTTCAAAGGCTGATGATAAATTGCTAGGATTTTATCACTGTTGGGGTCAATCAACTTGTGTTCTTCACCTTGATAGTTTTAATTCGGCTTTAGGATTGATCACCTTGATTTAGACATGTTAGGTTGATTGGTAGATGCGAAAGCATTATTAGTTAGCTGGAACAACATCATTGGTGAGCAAAAGAACTATTCGCAAAGAAATTTGGCTTAGTGATTTTGTGAACATATCGAAACTACTCGTTAATGCTTGATTAAATTTATAGAACTCGCAAAGAAATTTGGTTTGCTAGGATTTAATCATAGATAACTTCTGCAACGAAAGTTGATTAGTTTTACAATTGATTTCGAGTTTAAGAACGGTTCTTAAGAAATATCCCGACAGTTATTTAATTCTTCGATTTTGAATCATGCCTGCGAATTACCTGAATGCCTAACGCTTTAGTCTTATTGAATTTAAAGAACATCAATCAATCATCTGCTTGCTTTACTTAATTGCTTTTCATTACCACTTTGTTAACTTAGCTTAATTTGAATTTGAAATTTTATTGTGTGAATCTTTTCCCTAAGGATTTGATCCCTAAGTACTATACGATCTCTTAATTTGAGAGAGTAGCTCAGGGTAAATTTGAGCATATCAAGGTACTCGGTCTATCATAGCAGGTGCTCGGTCGGGAGCTCGAAAACTCTCACTAATGCTGATCAAATAAATGTGCTCATCCGGTAGATTATCCTCCATAGGTGTCTCATTTTCAACCTGTAGCCTACTAAAGTGATCTGCAACTCCGTTTTCAGACCCTTTCTTATCCTTAATCTCCAGATCGAACTCTTGAAGTAACAAGATCCATCTCAACAACCTGGGCTTCGCATCCTTCTTGGTCAGCAAATACTTGAGTGCAGAGTGATCAGTGTGAACAATTACCTTAGACCCGACGAGGTAAGATCTGAACTTCTCAAAAGCATAAATAATTGCTAGCTACTCCTTCTCGGTAGTAGCATACCGACATTGAACATCATCCATCGTCCGACTAGCATAATATATCACATGGAGCTTCTTGTCTTTCCTCTGACCTAGAACAGCTCCCACAATAAAATCACTCGCGTCAGTCATAATCTCAAACGGTAGATCCCAATCCGGCAGTTGAACTATCAGTGCACTTACAAAGGCGCCCTTAATGGTGTGAAACGCTGCCAAACAGTCACTATCAAAGTCGAACTTCACCTCCTTGCACAGCAATCTTGTAAGCGGTCTAGCAGTGTTTGAGAAGTCCTTGATGAACCGACGGTAAAACCCATCATGTCCCACAAAACTGCGGATTCCCTTAACCGTAGTAGGCAGTTGTAAACTCATCATAACCTCTATCTTAGCCTTGTCAACTTCAATCCCTTTCTCTGATATCCTGTGCTCCAGCATTATCCCATCTCGGACCATGAAGTGACACTTCTCCCAGTTGAGAGATGCTTTTCCTCGCACCTTTGCAACACCCTGCACAAATTAGATAAACACACAGAAAAAGAACTCTCATACACAGAAAAGTCATCCATAAAAACTTCCATAATATGGACATCATACAACGTTGAAACGTTGCTGGGGCGTTACACAAACCGAAAAGCATGCGGCGGTACGCGAAAGTGCCATAAGGACATGTGAATGTCGTCATCTCTAGATCGTCCAGGTGGATAGGGATCTGAAAGAAACCTGAATAACCATCTAAAAAACAGTAATAAGGATGGTTAGCTAGACGCTCTAGCATCTGATCGATAAATGGTAAAGGAAAATGATCCTTTCGAGTTGCATCATTCAATTTCCGATAATCTATACAAATCCTATGTCCGGTTACTATCCTAGTCGGTATCAATTCGTTCCTATCATTTCTAATTACTGTGATACCTCCTTTATTAGGCACAACATGCACAGAACTGACCCACTTACTGTCAGAGATCGCATAAATTACACCAGCATCTAGAAGTTTCATTATCTCTTTCTTGACGACATCCTTAAGATTCGGGTTTAACCGTCTCTGATGCTCGACATAAGTCATTGATTCATCTTCTAGGTACATTTTGTGCATGCATAAGTCAGGGGATATTCTAGTAATATCATCAAGTGAATATCCTAGAGCCTTCCTATACTTTCTCAATTCGCATAAAAGCAAGGTGATCTCTACATTGTTCAATTCTGCATTCACTATAACGGGGTACGTGGAGTTAGGACCAAGAAATGCGTACCTGCTGGAAGGGTCTTCAACTCAAGCTTTGGAGCTTTCAGCTCACTCCAAGAACCATAAACAGTAGAATTTTCGGGAGCAGGTGCTCGTTGGGGTGCTCGCTGACCTTCGATTTTTGTGCCCTCTCCCAGACTTAGGAATTCATCTCCCTTCTCCACTCTGATGTTAGAATCTAGAAACTTAGCAAATCCTTGGGTGTCCTCACTCAGAAAAAAGTGTTCACCCTCGGCTTTTGTCAATGCGACTTCAAGCGGATCACTTGCTAAAAACTCTTCAACCTCATCTTCTAACATCTTGGATCCATCGGGGACAACAAATGTGTGGCCATCTATCATTGGTTTCTTGAGAAGCTTGCTCATCTCAAAGCGAACTACCATGTCTCCTAGACGGAGATCCACTATGCCTTCTTCGACATCAATAATAGCACGTGTTGTGTGTAAGAAAGCCCTGCCCAAAATAACCAGATCCTTTGGTTCTTCATCAAGCTCTAGAACCACAAAATCAGCTGGGATTAGAGTATCCCCAATTTGGACGTGCAAATCTTCGATAATGCCCACCGGAAGCTTTGTAGACCGATCCACAAAAACCAACGAAATCTTAGTGGGTTTGAACTTGGTGAAGCCCAAACGCTTAGCCATAGAATATGGCATCAAATTGACGCTGGAGCCTAAATCACACAATGAACACGCAAACGTTCAAGGCCCTATCTTCACGAAAATCACAAACCTTCTCGGATCACCTTTCTTTGTCAACACTTTACTCTGAAGTATGGCGCTGCACTCTTTAGAAACCATCATCACACTTTCTTCTTCAACAATCTTACCAGCAACCAATTCCTTCATGTACCTCTTGAGTGATGGTATCATTTGAACGACATCAACCAAAGGGAGTTTCACAGTCAAATCCATTAGCATCTCCTTACACTTAGCATCCTCCAAATCTTTCCTAGATTTCTTAGTAGGTACTGGGTAAGGCACTTTTGGTACATAAACTCGCTCAGGCAAAGTTTCTGTAATTTTTGTGGGAGCACCCTGTACGAGCAGGTGCTCGGCAGCTCTGGGGTGCTCGGAAAGTTTTTTCTCAACATTGATTGGGACAGAACCCTGAGGTGTCCCTGAGCTTGAACCAGTCTCCTTATGCTTATCTTTCTCTGCAAAAATCAATATCTTGAGCCCGGTGCTCGGTAACCTTCTCCTTAGCCTTTACGTGGGAGCTTGTGATTGTAGGTGGTACCAACACCCTTCCACTCCTCAACTCAACCGCATTTACTTGATACTCCTTTCTGGGATTCACCTCACCATGTCCGAGAAGTGTTCCAGCCGGTCTCTTGATAGCTTCGGCCGTTTGAGCCACTTGTGTATTCAATTTCTTCACATGCGCGGTGACAGCCTCATACTTAGCATTTAAGTCATTGTACATGTAATCTACCTTGGCGTTAATCTCAGTGGACGCCTTCTGTTGGTTGACCATACGTTGCTGCATAAGACTCTTCAATTCATCTTGAGATGTAGGCGCGGAAGTAGCTTGGGTGGGTTATTGTTGGTTGCCTCCTTGGAAACGATTTTTATTCTGGTTAGGGATGAACTGTTTCCCTTCAGTATTGCTGGAGTAATACTTCTGAAATCCTGGACCTTGTGTGTTCTGATTTGTACCTCCTTGTTGCGGATAAACTTGGTCTTGTGGGTTTTCGACATTTGTGCTTTGGATAAAATTGGGATTGAACCCACGGTTCTGGTATCCTTGACCACTCACAAAGTTAACTTCCTATACTCCAGCATCTTCATCATCTTGAAAGTCGTGAGAAATAGGGGCAGCCCCATTCTCTTCCACAAATTTTGACCGGTCTTTGATTCTCGCGTAGAAGTAGATTCACCCTCGCCGTTAGCTCATCAATTTTCTGAGTGTCCACACTATTAACTTTCCTTGACCTATCATACTCGGGAGCCTTGTTGTTAGAGCTTGAAGCAAGGTTCTCAATAACCTGAAAAGCACCATCTCTAGTCTTCGTCATAAAGTCTCCATTACTCGCAGCATTTAGGGCATTTCGATAATCCCATTCAACTCCATCATAGAATATCTCCAGAATCTATTCATCCTTAAAACCGTGATGAGGACACTCCCTACGGTACTCCTTAAGTCTTTCTCAAGCTTCACAAAAAGATTCACCAGAATGTTGTTGAAACGATGAAATCTTGTTTCTCAAAGATGTCATTTTGGACTTAGTGTAGAAATGGTTCAAGAACGCGGCGCTAACCTCATCCCATGTCTTCGAAGAACCAGCCGGCAGCGACTTTAACCATCTAAGAGCCTTGTCCACAAGTGAAAAAGGGAATTGCTTGCACTTCAAAAACTCATTCGGAACCCCATTCGAACCCGTAGTGTTGCAGATTTCTTCGAAGTTCTCGATGTGATCCATAGGTATCTAAGCAGGTAATCCGTGAAAGAGGTGTTGTTTCACCAATGAGATCATTTAAGGTTTGATCTCAAAATCTTGCCTCTGAATGGTCGGAGAAACAATGGCCGAATGGTTCTGATAAATTGCATGGGGATTATCCGAATCCCCTATACCCGGCTGTACTTGCGGAGCTTGTGGTTGATCTCTTTGCAACTGAGCAATCTAATCCCTTAACAACTGTGACTGGGCATTCATATCTTGCTGATCAGCCATAAGGACCGGAGCAGCTGTGTTTCTTCGTTGACGGTTTTGACGTTCAAGGCGAGCTAACTCTTCGTTCGTGACACTAACTAATGATTCGGTAAGATTTCTTCTCATTCTTCTACTGGTCATTCACCTGACACATAGCAGAAACAAATAAAAACAAAATAAAAAAAATTCTTAGACTATAAATAAAATCAAAAATTAAAGGTAACGCTATTGGTCCCCGGCAACGGCGCCAAAAACATGATGTTGTAAAGTTTTAACCCAAAATAATATCCGCAAGTGCACAGACAAACGCAGTAATATAAAGGGTATGGAATCCACAGAGACCAAGGTTACACTATGAAATTATAGATTTTGATTTAAATCTAAGATAAATTATGGTTTTGGTTAAAAATTTGGGAAGAATAAAACGGCAAATAAACGATATTAAATTTAATAAAAACAAGCACTAGATCAAGGTGATTCGCCGGTGATTTCGGATTCAGGACTGAGTAACTATTCAGGAATCAATTTAAGCACGTTCTAGAACTCAAACAAAATAATATTATTACCTCGTAATGTATCAATAACTTTATCTAACAACCTCAATACCTAAACTATCGTTTGGACCCAGCGATGTTGACGAGCATTACCGAGTTGGTTCAATTTGTTCACAATTAATAGTAACAATCAACTGTCGTTGGTTACACACTAATTGCTCAGCAATGGTTTATCTAGCAACCTAGAGCACTTTTGTGGATAAGTTAAACTTAGAATCATAGATTAGGTGATCAAATTAATCTAAGCATTATAAATAACAGTGGAGCGGTCATGCCGCAATAGGAAATACATAAAACAAATATCAACGATTTCGATTTAGACTTTCTAGTTAATTACCGATTAAATGAAATAAACCAATTTCCGGTTAGATAAATTAACACAATTCCAGTTTATCACAAATAAATAAAATCAGACCAATAAAATTGGGTGTCGATCGACACGCCACCATGTTGTCGATCGACACTCGACCAAGTCGAGTACCATCTTCCTCACAGGGTGTCGATCGACACTGCCGCAACGATTCGCGCAAAAACTCTCTTTTTCCTTCACTCACGATTTCTCTTTCTAAATTCCTGTAACTCCCCTCGGCTACTCGACCAAAACACTATAAACGGCGATCCCTAGGGTTTTCCTTAACCCAAATCGCGTGAAATTTGCGGTTTAACTCAAAACTTCGATTTCTTGACCTTAGTGTCGATAGACACTACCTATTGGTGTCGATCGACACCTCCCAAAATCATATGGAAAATGGGTTACGGTCGTTACAACTAATATCCTAAATCACCATTGAAAACCTCAACCTAGCTAATGGACTACTCAAGCATGGAGAATAAAAGCACAACAATCAATGAAAGAGAATTCATAATGAAATTATTGAAAGAGATAAAGGTTTAGAATTCTTTTCAAACAAATGTTGTGGAATGATCCTCCAGTTCTTACAAGCAATACCACGGAGGAAGAAAACAAATCGGAGCAATGAAATTGCAAGAGTTTTCGAATCCCAAAAACAATCGAATGAAAATGTCTGAAGCCTCAAAGGAACCGCCGGAACCGTCAAATCTGGCTGAAGATCTGCAGGGATCTCCGCCACTAACTCCTCCGACTCATGCAGGCACTTTCGCAACATCGAAACATGAAAAATCTTATGAAATGCCTTCATGATCGGAGGTAACTCAAGCCGATACGCAACCGGTCCAACACGCTCCACCACAGAAAACGGACCCATAAACCCCGGCCTCAGCTTGTTCTCCCTAATGGATCTGTTAGGGCCCCGCAACATATCCATCTTGAGATACACACGATCTCCAACCGCGAACTCAAGCTCCCGCCTCCGCTTATCAGCGTAGCTCCTCTGACGATCCTGAGCTTCTTTCTTGTTCAATCTCACGACCCGGATCTTCTCCGTCTTTTACTGAACATAAGTAGCTCCATTCATACTGCGCTCCCCCACTTGGGTCCAGCATAACGGCGTCCTACATGGCCTCAAAAGGAGCCATACCGATACTCGCCTGAAAACTTTTATTGTAAGCGAACTCGACCAAACTCAAATGATCCGCCCAATAACCACCCCAATCGAGCACACACATCCTCAGCAAATCCTCCAATGTCTAAATAGTCCTCTTTGACTGACCATCAGTTTGCGGATGATATGTTGTACTCAAATGTACCTTAGTGCCCATCTCTGCCTGAAATGTTCTCCAGAACTCTGATGCGAACTTGGGATCCTGATCAGACACAATACTGGCTGGCACTCCGTGTAGCCTCACTATCTCATTCACGAAGCTCTTAGCCAATTTAGCCGCTCCATCGGTCTTCTTAATGGCCAAAAGTGCGCCGACTTAGTCAACCGATCCACAACTACCCAAATAGCATCATATGTCCGTAAAGTAGGCAACCCAACCACGAAATCCATCGTAATCATATCTAACTTCCCCTCAGGAATGGGCAAACTCTGCAGAAGACCACTCGGAACTCCATTCTCGCCTTAACCAATGAACAAGAATTGCACTTAGAAACATAAACCGCCATGTCCCTCTTCATCCCGACCCAGTGATAATACCGTTTGAGGTCTCAGTACATCTTAGTCGCACCCGGATGAATCGAGAACTTGCTCAAATGAGCCTCACTCAGAATCTCCTGCCTCAATGCCTTATCTCGAGGTACACACACTTGACCATGAATCAAAATCGTCCCATTTAGAGAGACTTTAAACTCAGAACCTGCCACTCTCGATAACCCAATCAGACTCTGATCACTCTGCTGAGCTATTATGATCCTACCGAGAAGATCTGCCTGCTCAACTGCCTCTAAGTCCAAAGGTTCCTGCGAAATAGCACAAAGACGCAGAGTGCTAATCTCGCCTACCAGATCCTCGATATCCTGCTCGCGGGCTGAATCGAACCTCCGTCGACTCAAGGCATCTGCTACCTGGTAAGCCTTGCCCGGATGATATATGATCTCCAACTCAAAATCTGCCAACAACTCCACCCAGGGCCTCTGTTTCATATTCAGCAATGGCTGAGTGAAGATATGCTGCAGATTTTTATGATCTGTGAAAATCTGCACTCTGCCTCCATACAAATAAGACCTCCAGATCTTCAGAGCGAACATAACGGCTCCCAACTTTAGATCATGCGTAGGCCGATTATGCTCACTACCCTGCAACTGCATCGAAGCTTAAGCAAGAACTCGACCCTCCTGCATCAGAACGCAACCCAGACCAACTCCTGAAGCATCGGTATACATAGTGTAAGGTTTCCCCGGCTCGGGTAATGCCAGCACCGGCGTACTAGTCAACATCTCCTTGAGCCTCGCAAAGCTCTCCTCGCACTCCGGCGACCAAACAAACAGAACCTCCTTACCGGTCAACTTTCTCATTGGCTGCGCCATACTCGCAAAGCCCTTGACAAATCTCTGATAGTATCTTGCTAAACCCAGAAAACTTTTAATTTCGGGAGCACTACTCGGTCTCGGCCAATCTCGAATCACCTCAATCTTGGCCGGATCCACATAAACTCCCTCTGCAGACACAATTTGACCCAGAAATCCCATCTGCCTCTGCCAAAAACTGCACTTGCTCAACTTTACGTAAAGCTTCTGCTCCCGAAGCTTCTCCAAAACCAACCGCAAATGAGCCTCGTGCTCCTCGGGACTCCTCGAGTAAACCAAGATATCATCAATATAAATGATCACGAACACGTCCAAATACTCTTTGACCACGTTGTTCATCAATCTCATGAATGGCATAACTACGAACTCGAAATGCCCATATCTCGTCCTGAATGTCGTCTTGCGAACATCTACCTCATCAATCAGAATTTCATGATACCCTGAAGCCAAGTCTATCTCGGAGAACCAGGTCGCACCCCTCAACCGATCCAACAACTCATCAATCCTCGGGAGAGGGTACCTATTCTTTACAATAATTCGGTTAAGTCCCCGGTAATCGATGCATAACCGGAAACTACCATCTTTCTTCTTCACGAATAAAACCGGCGCTCCCCACGGCGAAACACTCAGACGAATAAAACCCTTCTCCAGAAGGTCCTCTAACTACTTCTTCAACTCTGCTAACTGTGTTGGAGCCATTTTGAAAGGAGCCTTAGATATCGGAGCTATTCCGGGCTCTAGCTCAATCATGAAAGGATTGGACAGAGATGGTTGTAATCCCTTCAACGATTGAAAAACTTTCTCAAAGTCCTGAACAACTCGAATATCCTTAAAAGCAACCTCACTACTGTCCTCTGACATCACGATCATCGCCAAAACGCCTCACAACCTCGCTATATCATCTGCTCTGCCTAAATAGCCGAAATCACAAGGCTACTGGAAGTCGGTCTCAAGCCCTGAAACACCAACTTCTCTCCAGGATGCTCGAAGACCACTCTGCCCCGATAACAATCCAAGTGAACCCGGTTGAAAGACAACCAATCCATACCGAGAATCACATCATACAGCGCTACTGGACTAATCACCATGTCCGCTGTCATCGAATGCCCCGTGATCTGAACATCTACTGCTCTAGCATGGCCCGAAGTAGCCAGGAAACCTCCTCCAGCCACCTTGACCATACATGCGCGCTCTCCAGCTTTGCTCTGTATGCCACTGCTCTCGGCACACTCTTAAGTAATATAACAGTGTGATACTCCCGAATCAAACATCACGTGGGACTCAAAACCGCCCACTAACAAGGTCCCTACATAATTTATATGCGTTGAGAACCCTGATGACTTGACCACAAGTAAAATAAAAGAACACTAGCACAACAAAAACAAAATTCTACCATTAGAAATTTTACGAAGTTAAGTCTAGAATTTTACCTATGATCTGCCCGGCTCCACTGTTCTGGCCGAACTCTGCTGGCGAAAACACTCTCGGTGCCGGCTCGATCTGGCTAATTGGCTGCTGCACTGCCACAATCTGACCCATCGGCTGCACCTCAACTGGCTGAATCGCAGCTACAGTCGCCGGCTGCAATCTGGTACACATTGTCCGGATATTCCCAGGCTCCCTGCAGTGGAAACACGCTCTCAAATATCGCTGCTTCGACTGCGGCTGGGACTGCGGCTGCTGTTGCTACAAATGCTGGTGGTCACCCTTACGGAGGAAACTCGACAAACGATGCTCCAGACTCCCGCATCCATAACATGCTCCAGACTCCACCATCCCATTTCCGTTTTTGGCCCTGCGCAGGCTTATCGCCTTTATCGGAACTACTCTGCTGCTGCTGCTGCTGTCTCCTCGGATGAAGAGCAGGAACAACCGACATTGGTACGGCCACTGGAACGGCTACAGCTAACTGACCTCTCAGATCCTCCCCAATGCCTTCAACCAACTTAACCAGCTTCGCCCTCGAGGCGTAGTCCGAAACCCTGCAGCGAATCCTCAAATCTGCATGAAGTCCCCTCAGGAACCTCTGAACCTGCGTCCACTCGTCCTCCATGCCACGATCTGCAAAGATAAGCAACCTGCTGAACTCGGCATCATACTCTCGCATAGTACGATCACCCTGAACCAGCTCCAAGAACCTCGTCCCGAGACGATCTAAAGCCTCCTGAGGAAAGTACTTGGCGTTGAACTCAGCCACGAACTCTCCCCAGGTCCACAAAGCACCAGCCCTCCTGGCCTCAATCGCTCTCCACCATAAATGAGCGTCCCCAGCCAGATAATGGATCGCTATCTTAACCCGATAATCCTCCGGACATCAAACCGAACAAAAGTTGCGCTCCATGCCCATGCGCCACTCATCTGCCTCCTCAGGCCCAACACCGCCCGCGAAGAAAGCAGTACTAGTTTGTCGCATCTGACCCATCATCTCTAGATAAGTCGGACGCACCTCAGCCATCGCAGCCCTCGACTGCACCTCCGCCATAGGAGGCACCACAGGAGCCGGAACCGGAACCGCCACCGGAAACCGCTCCATCAACTGCGCCAGAATACCCTCCATACGATCCAATCGATCCTGAGCAAGAGCAGCACCCACACCTGGGCCCACTTCTCCAACAGCCAACCTGGCGCCTCTCCTGGCACCCCCAACACTCACGCTAGCACTAACACTCGTCTCGCTCACAGAACCCGAATGATGCGTAGGAGTCCCTAACGCATGCATAGCACTCGAAGACGACTCAACCACTGGTCCAAGACCACGACCTCGGCCTCCACGGCCACCAACTCTGCCACTCGGGGCTCCAGCTCTGCCATGACCTCTAGCTCCAGGAACCATACTGCACTGCATTTCCCAAAAACACAGGCTAAGCTACTAGAAGCCACAAAGAAACAATAACACAACATACCGTGGAATCACATTGGAGGCTCGGGAGGATGATCTAAGACTCTATACTAACACAGTAAATCACATAGTCTCAGATCACACAATCTATGTCCTAAAACCATATAGGCTCTGATACCAAAATGTAACACCCGCTTTTTTTTTTTTTTAATTAAATAAATAACCATAACAACTCAGGGTGAACAACACGCGGAAACATAAACAATAAATAATCCCAAGCAATTCCAATTAAACAAATAACCAAATTCCAACAATACCAATTCAGTAAATCCAAGTCTAAACAATTCCAGAACATCACTAGCAACCTAACAGGCTACTAAAAACCAACAACATAAACAAATAAATGACATCCTATCATCCTCCGTCGTCGCCTCGATTCCACGATCACATATTTCCTTTACCTGCAACTCAAAAGAAACTGGGAGTTGCATGAGTATTATCACAAATACCCAGTGGAGTGGTCATCCCGCAATAGGAAATACATAAAACAAATATCAACGATTTCGATTTAGACTTTCTAGTTAATTACCGATTAAATGAAATAAACCAATTTCCGATTAGATAAATTAACACAATTCCGGTTTATCATAAATAAATAAAATCAGACCAATAAAACAGGGTGTCGATCGACACGCCACCATGGTGTCGATCGACACTCGACCAAGTCGAGTACCGTCTTCCTCACAGGGTGTCGATCGACACTGCTTCTAGGTGTCGATCGACACTTTGTTCCAGAATCCAGAAACCGAGCCTATCCTCGCGCAGCTCAGTCTTGGTTCATCATGAATCAATACAGCGATCAATCAACACGCAATGAACAAATCACAGAGATAACCAATCATAATCAATACGAAGGAACCATCAACACAACAATCAGTCATCCCTAACCATTCCTAGTATTTTCTACTTGATCACGCACTCACCTCGCGAAACGAAGATGAACGAGAGGTTTGCTCACGGAATTGAATTGGTCGCAGCCTCTGCAACGCCTTAACATCACTGGTTCTCGCTGGAAACCGCACAAACTCGCACCACATATGATCCAAGGAAGCAATGAACGAAAACTCGAGAAAACCGCAATGATTCGCGCAAAAACTCTCTTTTTCCTTCACTCACAATTTCTCTTTCTTGGGTGGGTTATTGTTGGTTGCCTCCTTGGAAACGATTTTTATTCTGGTTAGGGATGAACTGTTTCCCTTGAGTGTTGCTGGAGTAATACTTCTGAAATCCTGGACCTTGTGTGTTCTGATTTGTACCTCCTTGTTGCGGATAAACTTGGTCTTGTGGGTTTTCAACATTTGTGCTTCGGTAGGAAAGGTTGGGGTGGCTCCGATAATTGGGATTCAACCCACGGTTATGGTATTCTTGACCACTCACAAAGTTAACTTCCTATACTCCTGCATCTTCATCATCTTCAAACTCGTGAGAAATAGGGGCAGCCCCATTCTCTTCCACAAATTTTACCGGTCTTTGATTCTCACGTAGAAGTAGATTCACCCTCGCCGTTAGCTCATCAATTTTCTGAGTGTCCACACTATTAACTTTCCTGGACCTATCATACTCGGGAGCCTTGTTGTTAGAGCTTGAAGCAATTGTTAAGTCGTTTTGGACTTAGTGTAGAAATTGTCCAAGAACGCGGCTCTAACCTCATCCCATGTCTTCAAAGAACCAGCCGGCAGCGACTTTAACCATCTAAGAGCCTTGTCCACAAGTGAAATAGGGAATAGCTTGCACTTCAAAAACTCATTCGACACCCCATTTGAACCCGTAGTGTTGCAGATTTCTTCGAAGTTCTCGATGTGATCCATAGGTATCTAAGCAGGTAATCCGTGAAAGAGGTGTTGTTTCACCAATGAGATCATTTGAGGTTTGATCTCAAAATCTTGCCTCTGAATGGTCGGAGAAACAATGGCCGAACGGTTCTGATAAATTGCATGGGGATTATCCGAATCCCCTATACCCGGCTGTACTTGCGGAGCTTGTGGTTGATCTCTTTGCAACTGAGCAATCTAATCCCTTAACAATTGTAATTGGGCATTCATCTCTTGCTGATCAACCATAAGGACCGGAGCAGCTTTGTTTCTTCGTTGACGGTTTTGACGTTCAAGGCGAGCTAACTCTTCGTTCGTGACACTAACTAATGATTCGGTGAGATTTCTTCTCGTTCTTCTACTGGTCATGCACCTGACACATAGCAGAAACAAATAAAAACAAAATAAGAAAAATTCTTAGACTATAAATAAAATCAAAAATTAAAGGTAACGTTATTGGTCCCCGGCAACGGCGCCAAAAATATGATGTTGTAAAGTTTTAACCCAAAATAATATCCGCAAGTGCACAGACAAACGCAGTAATATAAAGGTATGGAATCCACAGAGACCAAGGTTACACTATGAAATTATAGATTTTGATTTAAAAATAAGATAAAATATGGTTTTGGTTGAAAATTTCGGAAGAATAAAACGGCAAATAAACGATATGAAATTCAATAAAAACAAGCACTAGATCAAGGTGATTCGCCGGTGATTTTGGATTCAGGACTGAGCAACTATTCAGGAATCAATTTAAGCACGGTCTAGAACTCAAACAAAATAATATTATTTCCCCACTGTCGTAATGTATCAATAACTTCATCTAACAACCTAAATACCTAAACTATCGTTTGGACCCATCGATGTTGACGAGCATTAGCGAGTTGGTTCAATTTGTTCATAATTAATAGTAACAATCAACTGTCATTGGTTACACACTAATTGCTCACCAATGGTTTATCTAGCAACCTAGAGCACTTTTCTGGATAAGTTAAACTTAGAATCAGAGATTAGTTGATCAAATTAATCTAAGCATTTTAAATCCCTATTGGTGAAGACATATAATATTCGGTCCTATTCGGCTCAGCCACTTATGTAACACCCGCATTTTTTTTTAATTAAATAAATAACCATAACAACTCAGGGTGAACAACACACGGAAACATAAACAATAAATAATCCCAAGCAATTCCAATTAAACAAATAACCAAATTCCAACAATACCAATTCAGGAAATCCAATTCTAAACAATTTCAGAACATCACTAGCAACCTAATAGGCTACTAAAAACCAACAACATAAACAAATAAACGACATCCTATCATCCTCCGTCCTCGCCTTGATTCCACGATCACATCTTTCCTTTACCTGTAACTCAAAAGAAACCGGGAGTTGCGTGAGTATTATCACAAATACCCAGTGGAGCGGTCAATCCGCAATAGGAAATACATAAAACAAATATCAACGATTTCAATTTAGACTTTCTAGTTAATTACCGATTAAATGAAATAAACCAATTTCCGGTTAGATAAATTAACACATTTCCGGTTTATCACAAATAAATAAAATCAGACCAATAAAACCGGGTGTCGATCGACACTCGACCAAGTCGAGTACCATCTTCCCCACAGGGTGTCGATCGACACTACCTCTAGGTGTCGATCGACACTCTGTTCCAGAATCCAAAAACCTAGCCTATCCTCTCCCAGCTCAGTCTCGGTTCATCATGAATCAATACAGCGATCAATCAACACGCAATGAACAAATCACAGAGATAACCAATCATAATCAATACGAAGCAACCATCAACACAACAATCAATCCTCCCTAACCATTCCTAGTATTTTCTACACGATCACGCACTCACCTCGCGAAACGAAGATGAACGAGAGGTTTGCTCACGGAACTGAACTGGTCGCAGCCTCTGCAACGCCTAAACACCACTGGTTCTCACTGCAAACCGCACAAACTCGCACCACAAACGATCCAAGGAAGCAGTGAACGAAAACTCTCTTTTTCCTTCACTCATGAATTCTCTTTCTAAATTCTCGTAACTCCACTCGGCTACTCGACCAAAACACTATAAACGGCGATCCCTAGGGTTTTTCTTAACCCAAACCGCGTGAAATTCGCGGTTTAACTCAAAACAATGATTTCCTGAACTTAGTGTCGATCGACACTACCTATTGGTGTCGATCGACACCTCCCAAAATCATACGGAAAATGGGTTACGGTCGTTACAACTAATATCCTAAATCACCATTGAAAACCTCAACCTAGCTAATGGACTACTCAAGCATGGAGAATAAAAACACAAAAATTAATGAAAGAGAATTCATAATGAAATTATTGAAAGAGATAAAGGTTTAGAATTCTTCTCAAACAAATGTTGTGGAATGATCCTCCAATTCTTACAAGCAATACCATGGAGGAAGAAAACAAATCGGAGCAATGAAATTGCAAGAGTTTCCGAATCCCAAAAACAATCGAATGAAAATGTCTCAAGCCTTTAAAAAGAGAGGAACGTGAGCTTTTCGGTCTCTGGGGGTGAGGAAGCGTGTCCCCCTAGGCGGCTGGGCCCCCCTTATTTATAAACTTTACTTAAAAAAAATAGGTCAAAGTAGGAGCCTCTCGCGAGCATGCGGGCGAGTAGGACGAGCAGGTGCTCGGGTGCGAAAAGTCGCCCTTTTGCTCCAAATTCTTCTCCTTAGCTCCAAAAAGCTCCAGCAACTCCAATCCATGCTCTAATGCCTCCTAGAACCTGAAAAGACACAAAAAAAACTAGAAAGACTCGAAAAAACAATAGAAAACAATAAGCAAAATAGGTTAAAATCCTAATATACAAATGTAGCATATATCTTGAATTCCTCCTTGGTTAGATGCTGATGAGATTCAACTGTATTGAATGGAGAAATTAAGTCAACTTCAGGTTTAAGCGAGTTCTTCACAAAATAGTTAACTTCATCTCCATCAATCATGTAAAATACAAAATTCTCATCCCTAGAATCTATCTCAACTTTAGGCTCCTTTATCTCATTCAAGAGATAATCTATATCAACCACATCCCCTAAGTAAGATTTTTCTGGAAACGATTTAGATTCCTCTAGCATTGAAAACCTAAACTCGAGATCATGAACACTTAAACCACACAAAGAATTGATATCAAAGCATACTTCATGATAATCCCTAGTAAGTTTTTCTACTCTTTGTGTATCTAGTCTTTGAGTTTCACCTATCAAATCATAACATTCATCAATGAGCTTGAGAGTATCCAAACTAGAGGTTTCATCTCCACTACAAGGCATGTGACTATCCTCATTATCACAAAATTCAAAAGATGAATTGTATGTACCTTCTAGTTGGGTTGGTGGAACCCAATATATAACCTCTTCAAGAGCATTAGCTACCATTATTTCATCGAACGTGAGCTGCCTTCCTTCAAGTGATGCCCGGGGTAAGATAATATTCACCCTGATCAACATTGCTAGGTCTTCCCTTGTCAAAGTTGGATTTTCTTCGTAAAGCTCATCCAACTTTTCTTTTTGCTCAGGTGTTAGCACGCTCTAATCAAACGGTGGCTCCTCATTTGGCTCATTCTCCTCCTCTTGTGACCAATCATCGTAATCCATGCTCATCAACTATATAGAACCTATACAAAAGTGAAAAAAAATAAAAAAGTTAGTGTCTTAGACTAAATTTCAATCCGAAACTCGAAGGCAATGCAACTGGTCCCCGGCAACGGCGCCAAAAACTTGATGACAGAGGTTTTAACCCTATAAAATCTACTACAAGTGCACATCAAACAAAGTAGTAATTTAGGGATCAAATCCACAAGGACCAAGTATTACACTAAGAATTTATAAGAACAAAATTAAGCTAAGACGAAAATATGGATGTTGAATGCGATAATGTAAATGAGAAACTAAATAAACAATGAAACCAATGAATTAACAAGCGTTAGGTTTTAGGGATATTTGCAGGAATTAAGAGATCATAAACCAGACAATTATTCAGGGACTAAATAAGCACAATCTAGAACTCAAACATGAATATATGATTTTTCTACTGTCGTGGTTCCAACCACTTTATCTAGAAACTTAAAATCCTAACTGTCGTTGAACTTGGAATTGTAGACAAGCATTACGAGCGGGTTCAATATGTTCACAAACTGCATTAGCATCAGCTTTCGTTGGCTAAGGACAATTTGCTCATCTATGTTCTTTTCTAGCAACCTAACAACACTTTTGATGAGTTAATTCACTTAAGATCATGAGACTAGGTGATTAATCTAGTTCAAGCATTATAAATGACTATAGATGAAGATAACAAAAGATATAAATCCCTATCTATGTCTGATTCAATGATTCATAAAATCCCTTGAAAACCCTAAAACCTAAAAAATTACTCGGACATGGATGCAAATAAACAAAAGAGAGATGAAGAAAAACTCATGATCAAATAAATAGAAATCCAAATGGGTTCAGAAATCTTCTCAGAGATGTAGAGTCAGAGCTTTGTCTCCCCCAAATATTACAGAAACAAAAGTATGAATAGAAAATAAAAACATGTATTTATAGGTCTAAATTCGTGCTTGGTTGAAATCCCTAGCTAAACCAAGTCAAATTAGGAAATAATGAAGTTTTCCTTTATTTTCGTCGGTTTAGCCACATTGACATGCCTTCACGAGAATTGGTATACCTCTATGACCGTTGATCCAAATGACTTGAAACTTCTTCTGCATGAAATCTGACTCAATTTTCTTTCTCGTGTCCAAATTTTAGATCGATCTAATGTATTAAGGTCTCCGACGGTTGCTGCATAACTGTCCAATATCTCAATTTCTTGTCCTTTTCTCCAATTGACCTGCAAAAGACTCTAGACACTACAAACACACTAAAACTACCACTTAAGGCATAAAACCCAATAAAAACCAGTAGATATAATAATAAAAACCAATTTAAAAACCATAAAACCATGTTACATCAGGGATATGACGTAAACTCATCACACCTCTTTATGAACTTTAAATCATTGTTCTTGGTTCCTTTTATATAACCTTGAATAGTTTCTTGTATGTGTTGGAAACAGACTGATGGAACATGCTATGTTATCTCCGGAATAAGCAAAGCGGAGAAATTTTTCTGGGTCTTGTTGCGTTTGGGATTTAGAATTATGGTGAAGTTAATATTTGATTGCATATAAAAGGTTTGTATTGCCTCCACTCCAGTCTAGCTATGTGTTCAAGGATAAAGATATCATTTGGTTAGCTTTATCAAGTGATTCTACATGATTTCACAAGGAAAATAAAGGATATGAAAGTGAGTTTGAGGAAGATGAGCTCAAAGAAGCGAAAAGCTTCAAGTAAAAGCCAAAGCTCAAAGTAAAAATATAAGATCATAACCAGAACGCTTCTTAGTCATTTAAATAATTAGATGTCTATGTATTAGTTAATTACTTAGTTTCATTGATTTTCAGAAACTTAGAATACAATACTCTTGCTATGACATTCATGTAAATTATGTCTAAGGGGATTAGTTGAGACTGATAGCATGTTTTGAAGACGTAAGCTTATCGGAATTCTTATCTTATGAGAATGCTTACTTAAGTTGGGATTACCCACATTCATGTGCAGTTATGATTCATGCGTCAACATTACACTTGTTTGTTTTATTTTTCATATGAACCCTTGGACGAAGTTTATTTAATTTCTTCCCACAGACTCTCTGATCCATTT
Source organism: Draba incana (assembly GCA_963576765.1). Taxonomy (NCBI): domain Eukaryota; kingdom Viridiplantae; phylum Streptophyta; class Magnoliopsida; order Brassicales; family Brassicaceae; genus Draba; species Draba incana. The sequence goes on along the minus strand of OY755204.1, from coordinate 33,925,859 downwards.
TATCAATTAGGGATCAAATAGCTAATTCGAGTAAAATCAATTCCAAAAATTATACATGTGTTGTTCAATTAAATTTATCATGGCCATTGTGCACATACAACGCTATTTTGTCGACTTTATTAACAATCCTTGTGTGAATCATAATAGTAGAACTGCATCAAATAGATATATGATGGTATACACATGAGACAATTTTTTCTTGAAATTAAAGAAAGAAACATGAAGCACTATAGCTACATTAAACAACAAAGTTTAAGATATTTAACATTTTCCTTTAGTACATTTTTTATGAGTATATCTTGACCTTCTACTGATCATGTTACAGGAAATGGACTCAATTCATATATGATTTTATAATATTTTGGGTTTTTGAGAATCTTGCAAAATAACCGCCAAATGGTATTTGTAAGTTCTTTTTTATAAAACATACAATACATAGTAAATATAATTAAGATCTCCATTTCACGACTAATTGAAGTTACTATTGATCATGCATGTTTACCAAACAGTCTATAATAAGCTTTTGGGAAGCTCAAACAATATGCTCAATGTTTCTAACAACTAATCTATAACTAATCTTACTTTCTGAGAATTGTTTGCATGTGAGTGTGCATAGTTAGAAGCATATCAAGGGTTTAAATTTTGGTAAGTTTGCTAAAACAATTGTAGAGAAAATGTAGTCTTCTATAATTGGCCGAAGCTAGAGAAAGATTGGACAAGAATTTCATGTTGTTCTTTAAGACGTTTACAAGCTAAAACCAATGTCCAAATGCTCGAGCATTAATGGATGTGCAGGATTTATTTTAAAATATGTTAATGTAGCATAATATTTTTGTTTGCTGAAAAAGAAAACCAGCGCGTACGCACGGGTATCGGCCTAGTCTTATGTAATACTGTAAAGTTTTTCTAAACTGAAGTCATGAGAGGCTGTCATGTATAATCTATTTTTTTTTTACATTTCTTTTTATATATTTATTGAAAGAATGAAAGTTAATTGTCTTTTAATAATTTTTAAAATTAATTTTAACAATTTAATATGTTATTCTAATGCAAAGTAATCCCCATAAGGTACAACATATATTAGCCGTTAACTTTTTCCGTTCTTTGATATTCACCAAACAATATGATTTCAAATCAAATGTTATTGGTGGAACATGAGTTGTGTAAGCCTCCGCCTCCTCCAAACAAGTGAGATTCTAGGTTTATGAGAAAAATACGATCAAAAAGCTAAAGAACGATGTGAAGTGACCTTAGTGTAGTTATAGAAGGTAAGTCCACTGAGAGCAGACACCATCACACCAAGGATCGAGTCCCTCTACCTATTTAATATAGGAATTAGGCTAATGGGCCGGCCAGTTGTGGCCAATATTGACAAAAAAAAAGAGCTTAACAACGATGAAATGTTTCCAATGATGTCTATTATTATTCAGAGTTACGGATCTCCTTGTGGAAAAAATGTGTTACATATTTATACTCTCTCGAGTCAGTCCCAAAAACCCTAGAAAGTCATGGAAAATATCATAACTAAGAAGATTTACTCCATATTCTCATATATATTCTCCTATATCCCCAGCTTATTCCCCAAGTATCTTGAGGTCGGCAGGCCACAACGGATTTGGCCTCAACTCTTCATAATGGGCCGAGAACAGCTCTTTTTGGCCCATTCCCTTGGCTTTGGAGAGATATTCGCGTCGGTAAGACCATGGGACAAGTCATGGTAATGGGTACTAAACTCGGTAACATCAATTAGTTCCTCTGAGTTTGGCCAGCGATTTGAGATATTGCTGGTTGGACGTTGTGTGTGACGACAATTGATTTGACTCATGTATTGAATTGGCACGTTCATACATAGTCCACGTGGCATGTTTTGGAACATTCTATTCCAAAAGGCAATGAAAAGACACGATGGTTTTAATGCGAAACCTCTGAGCAGTTTAATTGAGGATTTAATGTGATTTATTCCTTCGAAATAAATGTGCTTTTAACACATTGGCGCCTTTCACGACCCTTTTCGCCGAATCGCAAAACAGACACCCCAGTTTCCTTTTTTCTCTTTCTTAGTTTTGCTATAAATAACGCAACCTAGGTGTCTTTTTCTCATATTCTCCGATACTCTGTATAAACCATAATTCTTACTCTCTTGTTCGTCTTTCTTTCAGAGGAGAACATGGAGAACAATGGTCTTTGCTGGTGTGGAAAAAGGAAACATGATATCAATGTTGTCCACGTTTTGATAATTAGATAGCCGAATCGTCTCACCAGCCGGCACCGCCTTTCTCAGATCTCTCAACCTATCCTTCGTTAATTAGGATGATTCCAAGACTCCGGAGAATGTTGGGGTCAAATCTCCCCTTGAAGAATCGATAGCCTAAAACGACTAAGTATATGCCGAACCAGTTATCCCACAAATTTGCTAACCGAAGATCGAACTGGATAAGCAAGAATTTAAGCAGTGGCCCAATTCGAGTCAGCCCAGTGATCAAGCCCAGAAGACTAAGGCCCATTTAAGGCCCAGTCGACCTGGTTGGTAATGGCTTAAATGAAAAACCTAGTGAACTTAGAAAAACTTCCTATTTTGTATTGTGCCTGGCCAAACAGACTTAAGGTATTATAAATACTCTTATACATCCTCATAACAAGAGGATCACAAAAATCATATAAAAAATCTATTACAGCTTTCCACATAAAAATAAAAAAAAAGAAAACCCTAATTCATATCTTGGCTTTTGTCTTTGTGTTTTCTAACCCTATAAGCTTTCTACTCTTCCAAGAACCTTCCAAATTTAATTATAGGAATTCACCTCCCACAATTTGGCGCTAGATGGAGGGTATCCTAATGCTTCATACACGAGAAAACCGCTTAGATGAAGTTAAGACGATGACCAGAAATAGTGAAATTACTCAACGGATGCGATAGATGGCAACGCCGGTCCAGAAGGGATGCCTCCCAACAAATTCGGAGCAACCAGACAGAATAACGAGCAGATGGCTCGTGACGACAGATGCAATGTGGAGCAGGCGCCTCTTAACCAATCTGGCACAACGGGCCCACAGACCAATACGACAGTAAGTTTGGACTTATTCAGCAAAGTCAGAGAAATGCTACCAGAACTGCTGAGGAAGTAAAAGGAGTAGGAGGCAATCAACAGCACCTTAACGGTGGAGCTGAAAACTCTGTCACCAGCCAGCCGAGTGCGCAAAGGAGGAATCTTCCGTTGGCCTACGCCTCGTATCGCCCCAACAAATCTCTTCTCGACACCAGTTGGCGCAACTACAAGTCACGAAACTCGCAACGAGTCGGTCGGGTTACGAACTAGAGACAGTAATATGCCACCTACAAAAAATAACAATTGGAGTCATCAAGATCGCCAAGGATACTGAAGAGAAGCGTCGTTCAGACTCTGGAGCTCCACGAGCTTCTCAAAGGGGTAGACAACCCAATTACGAGCAAAAACAAGACGAGGTTGAAGTCGAGGAAAACTTTTGATGGGTCGACCAAGCCGAAGCCGCAGCCATGCAGATAACGTTTATCTCTAGCCAGCAGAGGGAGATGGACGAGATTAAGGCTTCCCTGAGACAAAATGCGCTCGACCTAAAGGAGATGCGGTCACAAGTGCATCGCGCAACAAGCAAAGCTCCGGAGATTGACCGAGTATTGGAAGAAGCGCATACTACCCCATTTACAGAATGAATAACTCAAACTCGCTTGTTCGACCCTGGAAAGATCAAGGTCCTTATATACGACAGAAAGGGCGATCCCACTAACCACATCACCGCATTCTCCATTGCTAAGGGGCGAGCTAACTTCAAATACGAAGAAAGGGACATCAGTTACTACCTCCTTTTCGTGGAACATCTCAAGGGGAGAACTCTCCATTGGTTCACTGAGATAGAGAGAAATTTAATTGATAGTTTTATAAAGCTCTCCGAAGCTTTCTTAAAGCAATACGCCATCTTAATCGAACGCAGATCCTCAGAGGCAGACCTTTACACCATGTCTCAAGGGCCAACCGAGCCGCTTCAAAATTTCATCGAACGTTTCAAACTGGTGCTCACCCAAGTAAAGGGGATAGACGACAAATCCGAACTTGGTGCATTACAAAAGGCTCTTTGGTATAACTCGGATTTTCGAAGAGAGCTGACTGTTAACGAACCGTCATCCATCCAAGACGCGCTTCATCGGGCTAACGGCTTCTTTAAGAGCAAAGAGGAGATGAAAACTCTGGGACTAAATTATGAGAAGTCCAAGAACTCTCACTTTCAAGCAGTCCCAACCGGGGCTGGGGAGAAAAAACTGGAGGCGCGCATAACTACCACGTAGAAGATAGCCAAGAGAATCGCAATACTTACAACGAAGAGATTTACTGCGAATGGGTACATATACCCCTTCCTTTTAAAAAGGGGGGAGTGGGTACGTATATCTTATACTCCCACTGGATTGTCATAACATCAATAACATCCTTAGCAGATAGCTTCAAAGCGAATAACATCTACAACATCCTTCACATATAACTCATATCTTAAACATATATCTATCGTTGTTGTTGGCCACAACAACGATCTAGTACATCCTTTATGGATTTAACTATCACATCCTAGGGATTCAAAGCGCGTTATATAAATTTCTATGTTCATTGCTAAAGCGGATTTGTTCATGGGAACATATCCGTAGACAAAAATGTTCATCTCAAAACCCAGCTAACAAATCGCTGGTCTAAAAACTCTAAGTGTTCATTATTGGAGCAGACGTGTTTGCGGGAACACTCTTGTAAACCAAAATGTTCAATCTCAAAATTCTTGCTACCAAATCGCTGGTCGAAAATGTTGAATGTGAACCAAAATGTTGGATGCGAGGAACCCAGAGAGACACCTAGGAGGTCCATCTCTTAGCTTATCCCTCTAATGTAGTCGTCGTTGGTCTCGTCGATGTTGTTGTTGTAGTTGTTGTTTCAGTAGCTCGTCCGTCGCCACTCTTGTTTCCCTTTTTCTTTTAGAATGAGTTTTATTTTGTTTAACGACTTTGATAGATCAGTTTTTACGAGATATATTCTGATACTTTAGATTTTATTAATAAAACTAGCATCTTCTTTTCTGTTAATTACTACCTCGTTGTGTTTTTTTAAAAAAAGTGTGTTTGCCTTCATGAATATAGTTGACCCTTCTTTTTATGTAACCCGAAAGCGAAACAAACTTTTTGGTTTCAACCACCTGATTCATTCGAACTTTTTGTAATGAGTGCAAAGGAATGTACGGGCTTACCTCATCTTTTGATCTAGGTCGTTGGAAAAGTATGTGATCTAGGTCGGCGTCTGTTACTTTGACGTTCATATAATTTATGGGAAGAGCGCAGCATCAAGGAGAAAACGAGGAAGGCAAAACATAAGTCCCAGGTGGAGGCTCTGGTTCGTGTCCTTGTTTTTGGACCTGGGCTTGGTATCTGTCCACATATCGCTCTGGGCAAGCACGATGATATCTCTTCCACTTCCACTCGGGAGAGTGTGTTGCGGTGTGCCATGTCGGTCAGATGGTCGGACGTTAGCTTTCTCATCCTGGAGGCTCACGAGAGACCGTAGGGCCTCCAGTGGGTTACATCTGTCTCTACGAGTGTTTCTTTGATCAAGGGGGCTCTGCTTCCCTATTCCCTCTCTTATCTTAGAATATTATAGTCGTCGGAAGCTCTCGGTGTCTCAACTGACACACTCGATCTTCCGGAATTTCATGTGGATCCTAGCACTAACTTATGCGACAGCCCGGGTCATTTCTTGTGATTATTTTCAGGAGGCATGTTCATTGATGCGGATGAATGTCTTTGACTCCGGCCGTATCCAAGTGAAAATCAGAGCCGGACTCTCTCTCGTGCAGAACTTCATTGACAGACTTGACGGTGTTTGGCAACAGAAGTACTTCTTTGTCAAAATAAACAAATATTTGATCGGGAGCTACACCGGGCTTATCTGGATTGGTTGGAATAAGCATATTGAACCAACTGTTGATTTTCTTCTTGTTTGGTTGATACATTCTCGAGGATGCTTCTTAACATCGAGTTAACCGGTACCATCGGGATGTTGCGTCGGCACGGGCCTACTAATTGGGAGAAATTTCTTTCTAGTCGGATTTGCCGAGTCTACCACCGCATAATTTTAGGTTAAACGTGCTTTTAGGCGTTCTTGCTTAAATCTGTGCATTTTCTTTTATCCATTTTTTTACTTGCTCCCTGTCGGGCAGCTGCCTTCAGGTGGCCCGACACGCAGGTTAAATACCGGTCCGGGCGGGGTCCTAGCAAACCGTTTTGTTGACAATAAGAAGGCACATCTATCCCTCAAACAGCTGCCGCCTACCCGGATTAAGCGCAAAGAATCATCAGTTGGTCGAGCAAGTTGACTCCCTCAAAGCGAGTATGTTGGCCTCTGTTGCTCGGGAGGGTGATACTCCGAGTAGATCTCACCGAGCCGCATCTGCCGACCAGGAGACCGGGACCGTTTCTAAGAAGCGATCGAGGGACGAGAGCGCCCTTGTCACCATCCGGCACGGTCGAGGGAAAGATCTCAAGGGCATGTATGCCCATCTGGTGGACAAGCGCGCCCGTACTAGAGGTGGAGGATATGCTCGAGGCCCTGACAAGGAGGGGGATGATAACGAACCTGAAGACATTGGTGATGAAATTGTTGCTTTTGATAGCGGAAGGATCCCGGATGGGACAAAAGGCGCGATTGGTGGTGAGGAGGTTGTTATGGACAAGAGGACCGAGGAGAAAGGAGGAGGATTGGCCGGGGGTGCTACTTATGATGCTGGTCCGACCGGGCTCCCTATTGATACTCTTCCCATTGGCCCAAATTCGGCGGGTATGTCTGCTCACGACGAATTCGAAAATAGCTTCAAAGGCTTTAGGGGTCACATCATTAAGCATCCTCGAGAGTATGGGAGGCTACTCAACATGATCTGAGGGGACAAAAGTTCTGACAACATTGCGTTGGATGACGTGCCCTATCTGCAGGTTTACTGTAATGGAGCTAAGCACCTCGTTCAGGTACCCCGTTCATTTTTCCTCTTTCTTTCAACTCCCTAATTGTCAGTTGCTTTCTGACTTGCCATATGCTGGTCGGTAGGTACTCACCGACTGGAACAAGATGTGGAATCGTCTTTGGACTGCGAAGTGGAGGATCGTCACGTTGAGGACTCAGACTAAGGATGACAATGCTTAATCGAGTGGTTCCAGAAGAAAGTCGAGTCCTTAATGGGAGAGATTCGGTCATTGAAATCGTTGGGTGGTCCGGAAGCGGAGCTTGAGAAACTGAGGATGCGCGTGAGAGAGCAGGATGAACAAATTGATGCCATGCGAAAGTGCTCGACCGCAAGGGCTGAGAACACACGGTTTCTCCGCGTATCGATCGGGCGTGCAAATGCGGAGAAGTTTACGGCCGAGAAGAGATTTGAAGATGGTAGGGAGCGTATCAAGTCGGCCAAAAGGATCAATGCTGGGCTGGTCGCGCATGTTCGTAATCAGATGTCTCGTCTTCGGGTTTCCAGGGAGGGCTATGTTCAGGCGTGTGCAAAATTAGTCGAGCAGGCAAATGAATACATTTAGTTAGCCAGGGCTTACTTTGTGAAGCAAAAGGAGTATCAGCGTCGTACGAGTCTGGCAAGTCAGTCCAAGACCGAGGTTGACCTCCTGACGAAGATGGAGGAAGCTGGCTATAAGATTAACCATGACAGTCTGGCGGACGCTCATAGCAAATTCGAGGATTATTCAGACCGCATAACATCGATGGAGCTGATGGACTTCCTAGAGCGAGGCTACGTGTTTGTTCCCCAGCTCGGTACTTTCCCGGGCGGTTGTGATCAGCCTTCGTCCCCATCCGGAGATGGGGATTTTAGTCTTGAAGACTCCTGGATACTAAGGCCGTACATTAGTCACGACATGGTCGAACCCGAGGACGTCGATGACACTGCCGGGAACGAGGATCTCAACGTGCTTATCGATGGGGCCCTTAGAGGAGTCGACGAGGAACCTCTGAAGTTAGTTGACTATGTTTGTCAGTTTATTTCAAATCTTTCTTTGAATGCTAGTAAGAGGCCGACTGGAAAAAGTGTTGATAGGAGTGTGGACAAATCCGCTCTTCCCGAACAGGTACCGGTGGAGGAACCTGCTCGTGACGCGATGACTGGCGACGCTCTTCAACATCTATTGACTCCGATCTCGCCTCTCTAACTTTAAGGACTATGATATTAGTGGCCGATTTTAAAAGAATTCCCTCCTTCTTTTTTTTTTTTTTTTGTTGCCAGGCTGAGTGTGGCTTTAAGAACCCAAATCTTTGTAATAACCACTTCTCTTCGGATCTATGGAGGTTCGAGTTTACTCAGTTTTGCCCCGGGAAGGTTTTCTCGGGTTTTAAGTTAAGTACTTGTTCGTTATTTGTTTTGCGGCTAAGTGCGTTACCTAGGCAGATGTTGTCTGAAATGTGTGAAACCGACCAGGTTTGCGCGTTGGGCAGTCTGATTGGTTTGTCTACAGGTCGGAACCTGGCTTACGACAAACTCTGTCTCGTGGCTAAATTTGTGAGGATACTCGGCTTAACAACTACTTAGACGTTCCTAGGAAAACATGCAGGTCGGGGCCTAGCTTAAATTCCTGTTCAAGTTAACTTCCGATTTCTAGGAATTTGTAGATTATTTCACTACGACATTTATGAGAAACATGAAAGGGTATTCTTCTGGTCGAGTACTTGGCCAGAGCATCGATAGAGATTTTTGCTTTGAGCTTTTGAGAAATTAAGGGTTAGTTTTGTTAGCGTGAGACCGAGTAAGTATATAAAAAGTTTTGATTATCGCGGCTGGACTTCTGGGGAAGCTGCCTACGTACCCGTTAAATAGGGATCAAGCCAGACATAGTTCGGATTACAAGTGATAGATAGATAGCTCGTTCGGAACGAGTAAGAGTACAGGGTACATTGCCATTTTTTTATTTTATTTTTATGCTTGCTCGCGGGGAACGGCGTCGGTTATGGACTGCTTAAGTGACTCTCCGGGGAGAGGGTGGTGTCGGAGCGTGTGAACATGGCTGTTGGTGGCCTTCCTTGAGCGCCTGCGCACTCCAGATCAATCGGACAGAGGCTACACCGACGGTATCAAGTTTGTACAATCCCTGACGAGCTACTCTGGCTACCCAGTATGGTCCTTCCCAACTTGCTCCGGATTGGTTTGTGTGTGATCTGCTCGTATTGGGTATCTGGCGTAAGACGAGATCGCCGATGCTGAGCGGGCTAATCTGGGTGAGCTTTTGGTCGTTCGAAATCGGGTCGCTGAGTGACCTTGTCCGCTCTGGGGGGTGGAATAAATCCTATTCGTCACCGGGCGAGTATGATGGTTGGTTCTTCGATTTCTTGACAGATGGTCGGGGTGTCTGGTTCACGTCGTTCTGTTCCCCGACTCGCTCTTGTTTTTCTCTATCTGGCCTTTTCTTGGGTCGGGCATGGTCTATCCTCGCTCGAGTCTGTCGAAGATTGGTTGTGCCAGTCGGAGGCGGGGTATGGGTGTCTTGGTATTCAGTTGAATCGGTGGTCCGTTTAGCTCCGGTGTTGTTTCCTGAGAAAAGACTAGACTTTCTAGGCGGGCATTCGTCAGTCGAACCTTCTCATCTTGCTCGTCGAGGCGGCGCATCAGCAGTTGGAGAGATTGTTCGTACTCGGTCTGGCTTCCTGTTCTTGGAGTCGTTGGGCAGGGAGGGTTGTCCGATCGGGTTTGATCGTGCCGGGTTGCCAGGTGGAGTCTCAGATCCTTGGGATGATCGGGAGTCTATCGTGTTTTAGGGGGGGTCATCGGGAATTTGCACTAGCTCTGGAAGGATGATCCTGTCGAAGACGGACGTCGGATTTGGAGTACGCTCAGTTCCACCGAGGCGGCTGACGGGACAGTGACTGGGATGATCGGGTTTCCTTCATGAGCGTTCCTCGTGGTCGGGAAGGGTTCTCGCAGACACCTGCTCGGACTGTGATCAAGAGTTGGCATCTTTGTTGAGATCTACCATCTTTGGGGTGTAAAAAGAAATCTTCGAGAGGAGCCCCCTACCTGGCGCGCCAAATGTTGAACTCGGAGAGTGGGTTCTACACAAAATTTGTAAACGAGGTTCGAAATTCTTTGTAAATTAGATGGTAAGTGAGAGCAGGTTGAATAAGTATGCTGTTTCGGGAGAGTAGGCAATTACGGGTTCCGAGCAGGTTAAACAAGAGGCGATTAATCCGAGCAGTATAGACCAGAATATAATTGTATTATTACCCAAATGTGGTAAAAAAGCATAAGTTTTCCCCCAAATGTGATAAAACTATATATAGGACTTGTAATCTAGGGTAAATGTGTATATGGTTAAAAACTAACCATATACTTTACAAAAGTAACCCAAGATTAATTATAAAGTAACTAAACATAGGTTATATCTTATCCTCGGGAAATGGGCCTTGGAGCTTGCTGGGCCGAGAGCAGGATTTGCCTTGGGCTAAATCCGGGTGTAACAAATGAGCGATTGGTGCTCCTCCACTGCCTCGACAACACATGTAAACCCGTTTATGACATGTCTTTTCCCAATGTCTTGTCTCTTTTAGTTTCTCTTGGTTTGTGAAATCATAAAACCATGACCTTGTTTCTATTTCATTTCATCTTCATAAGAGACTCGAATTTGAAGTCCTACTTGCTTCTACACCACGGGTAAACTTCTAAGCCATCGCTTCCTGAAGATTTATATCCCGCTACTCTCCGACGGTTTATTTAGTTCATCTCGAAACCATGTAAGCCTTATACACATCTCTCCTTTGGAGCAACCTTATGTCTTCTCTTTTCATGTTAGCTGCAAAAACTCAAACCTCGTTTCTTAATTGTCATGTGCAATTGAGACCGAAACACTTCTCCACTTGCTTATGAATACCCAGGTAACAAGCTAAACGCATTATCGATATTGTTTAGCTCTGATTTCTTCTCATTGCACATCACATGAACTGACCCGATTTCTATTCACTTGTGTCTTCTCCAAGTGATTCCAGAGCTCAAATTTCATGCTGATACGTCACATGTAAATATTTATAAACTTAGTTTCAGCTTCAGTTTAGAGCCTAAAATTATCACATTCCAATAACTTAGAACAAAGGCTGAAACTCAATGCTCTCTTTACTGTCTTGCGAGATTCTAACCTCTTTGTTATCAACTTCAAGCCTCTGATTATACCAGCAACACTTCATAGAGACAGGTATCCTTCTAAAACCATGTAATCGTTGATCTTAGAACTTGACAGTACATCAAGTTCAACATCTTCTTAGATTCCCTTGTCTACTCTTCTTTGTACCTCATGAACATTATAGCTCAACAATAAAATCTTTATGAACCTTTCTTGATGTATAAACCGCCGTAAATAGAATCCATCTATTCCTTCCCTTTGCACTTTTATGAGTCAATGTTGAATATTCCATCTCTTACTTCTTTTGCAGCTCAATAACAAGACCTCGAGACCCTTTCTTGTTGCTTAAACCACTCCCATAAAGCTCAGGTAACTTCCAGCTACTAAACATTGCAACCTTTAGTTCATCAGTTCCTCATTTCAGCCTTTACGAGAAACTAACCCGCTTCTTTTGCTTGTCTAAGGTACCCACTGATCCTGAGCTTCTTTCCAAAGTTTCAAATGACTCTAAGTTGCTTTTCATGGGAAATCTCTTTGTCCTCTGATTCTGGTTTCACCAGGTAAAATCTTCTAACACCTGAGCTATACCTCTCTTCTTGTCTTTTAAATTTCCAAAGACTCCATGAAACTGTAACTTGGTTTCTTTTCATTTTCTGCAGCTACTCCACCTGCAACCAATGTCTCTTTTACTATAGCTTCAAAATTCTTCTAGGAAACGTCCTCATCCCCATAAACAACTTGATCTCCACAGCTCAAGAAAAAAAACAGCCAAACACACAGCTTCATCATGACTACAATGACCTCCATGATATTGTTAAAGTGATTAAAATAAAATATGTTTTTTTTTTCTCAGTCTTTGCAACTTGATTCCCTTCGATATCCTTTTGATTCTTCTCATGCTCACTGATCTTAGAATCAAATTTTCCTTGAATCAAATGCAGTTACTTGTGAACCATACAAGCTTCAATCTAAAAAATCCCTGATCCAATCTTCTATTTAAACAACCACATCTCCGAATCTTTATTGTACTACCATCATTACCGATGGAACACCCCACCAAACAAATCTTGTAGGGAAGACTTTCGACACAACCCTCAGTTCAGTTTCCATGTTTAAACAGGCCCTTCACTAGTATATTTTCTATACTAGTAAGCTCAAAACCAGTCTCTTGTCAATAATAGCTAAACTACGACACTTGAGACTTTCTTCTTCAAAAACTTCTTATCACATCTCAAGCTCGTGACAACCTTTCTTGCTATAAAACTAGACCACCTAATACTTGTTTTCCGTAATGGGAATTCACCAAATAATATTTGGTGCCTGCATCACAAGTCGCTTACAATCAGATTTCCTTTTGATTCATCAATACCTTATAAGCATGCTTTGATATTAATGCTTCTTCACGTAAGCTTTCGAATACCTCATTTGCCTTATCTTCCGGATTAAATCTCCTAATCCTCTTCTTGTGATGCCACTAGAAACAAGTTTGACCTAACTTGTTCATATTGCCGATGCGGTTTGCTTAATCCTGCTTTTCTTGAGAAACTCTCTCTACAACCATTCTTAGATGCAAATCCACAATTGAATTCCACTAGTTGTTAACTACCAAATGCAGAAAACTCCACCTGCATTTTGTCTTTTTCTACATACGTGTTCGCTTCCCGAATCTTTCCTTTTGAAGTAGATAACCTGAGACAACAAATGTATTACCCGCATTTGTCTCATAGATTCTCAGTAAGAGAAATAATCACTTCATTATCCACATTTTAAGTTCCAACACGTTAGTGTTCATTCTCACTTTCAGAAAAAACCTTCCATCTTACCATGAATCAACAATCTTGTTCTCTTTTATCTTGGAGTCTTCCTCACGTTCTCTTTGAAAAAATCTTAAATTGATATACTATCAATCTTCACCTCAATACCAGACATCACAAAACCATGATCTTTCTTCCAGCAAAATAACTTGTTCATGCCTTGTACCGCTGTTTGAACCAACAGAATACGCCGCCTAACACCGTTGTTAGGAAAACTATCGACACAAAACCTGAGCATAATCCATTGCGAAATAGCATTGCGAATAATTTCTTTGAGAACATGCAGTCCCTTATGCCTGAACTTTCCTCTAGGCCATCAAATGCTTCTTTGATGATTGAAGATTTGATCAACATAAGATATCTTCTAAACATGACTCCACCTTGAAGTAAACACCTTCTGAAATTGTTCCATCACAATCTGTCATCTGCATAAATTATAATTGCTTCTATACTTTCATTTAAGAGATCTTTAACCTTTTCACATGGTGGACTAGTGAAACTCCTTGATGCTTTTGAAGCAACAACCGGGAACGTTTTATCACCAAAGTCATATAGTCACTCACTCCACCTTACATATACCTTTTTATTTACTGTTTAGCAAGTAGCCCTTGATATATTAAGCCACTGCTAAGATGATAACACATCTTTCCGATAAATCCAGCAACTTTCTTTTTGAGGTTTTCCTTTTATCCTAGTTCCCATATGACTTTGGTGACACTTGAGCCTTTCATACCTCTGTTGTTCTTGTCAGAAACTCATCTGGTTTAGCACATGAAAACAAACTCAGTGCATCCAACAACAGATATAAAGAACCGACACCATTCTTTTTTTATCTTTCCCTTGAGACTTCAGGTCTCTTGATGATGCAACCTTTCAAGACTTTGATCATCAGACTTGTGAGCATCTTAAATTCTCTTGAACTAGATCATTAAACCCGAGACTGGCCTTTCATCTGTTTTTACTCAAATCTTCCCCATAAACCTGAAATATTCATAGTTCCATAACCTGTCTTGAAAACTAACAGATTACCCGATCTTTTTGTTTCACAACTGATCTGTAATATCTTTCTCTTAAACCCATGAGCCTTAATCAATATCCCAAGCCAACCATTAACCTACAGAAGTTTAAGTACTAAGGCGTCCCCTAATCTGTATCACTCAATTCCAACAGCTGCTCTTCATTGACTCATCGAACACCAACTGTATCAGTTTGTTTACAACCATACTTCACTAAGAAACCAGCCTTAAAACCAACACTGAATATTTACTGAAAGTTTTGTAAAACTTCCATACAATTCTTGTGTCCTTTACTCTGAGAATTGCAGAACATCAACAATAAGATCCTTACAAAAGTGCCTTTGTGATTGCAGCGGAAACTTGACAACAAAAATTGTCTTCTAGATTTGAACCATAAAGATGATGATTGATTCTTAAAAAACTCTTTTAGCCAAATAACATTTGACTATTGCCATTTCCTATCAGAATTCAATCGAACACTTTGTGATATCTTCCACCACAAAATCGTCTCGTAGTCTATTACAAGAAGAATAAATCTTGAAGAACCTCCTTCATTCTGATGCTTCTAAACTTCAGCCTCTAAATCCATGGTTCCTTATATATGCAGGTTCTTTAAACAGTTGGACATACATACCTTAAAAGCCTTTTGGTTTCACTAACCCGGAAATCTGCTTCATCCTCTTGAATCTGTCTTTCTCCAACTACCGTGTCTTTAAACAAGACCAATCGAATCCTCCTACATCTAGCTTGTAGTACTTCCTTGATCCCGTGAATCTCAGAGCCAAGGCTCTGATTCCACTTGTTAGGATCTTAGCGTCGAATCACACTTAGACAAGTTGATTGTTTTGCGGATCAAACACAAACATAAACGTAAATTGACACAAGTAGTCTGTTTACCCAGTTCCCTTTTGGTACCTTTGGGGAGGAGATCTCTTGCCCCTCAACATCCATTATCAATCAAAGGTTTACACAATGCACTAACTGGCGCTTTCCTTGTGTTTTAGGTACAAGCAATAGGAAGATACAACAAAGACTTAGAAAGATCAAAGAAACTTTATCCCACAAAGACATGCCCTAGGTTTGCCCTAGGTTTCTTCTCTGCCGACCTCTCTCTCAACTCTCATCTCTATGTTGTATTATTTAGGGTTAGAGTTCTTCTTTGTAGACTTCTTCCTTAAGTAACAAGCCTTCACCGACTTCTACAAGTCATATTCGACATGGGCTTTAAGATAGGTCCATTAATCCATAATGAACTAAGATTGAGGCCCAATATCTACAGTTTGATTGACGCACAAATTCGAGAGAAACATCTGGAACTATCTGATGAATAGGTCACAGCTAAAAGGGATGATGAGTTTCATAGTTGGGTCCTCCAATATGTAAGTATTCCTAATATGAATTAGTAAATTGTTATAACGCAATCGATAATTACACCATTAATATATATATGCAGGTCCAAGCAGTGAACCACGAACAAAAATTTCCAATGTGGTTGTACGATCTAGTTGAAGGTCTGAAAAATAAGGCAAGGTCATGGCCTATGTATTTTACAAGGGGAAATTTATTTCACACGCGTGACCACGGAGCACGAAGTAAAACAATGAATTATGGAGTATGTGCTCGAGGACAAAATTATTCTGATGCATCAAATGAAGATGATTTATACGGGACAATAGAAAATATTATTGAGCTCCAATATTCTAGGATTTTGGGTTTAAAGGTCATTCTTTTTTACTGTAAATGGTATGACCCTATGTTGGGAAAGGGACACGAAAGAGCGAGAGCGGCGTTGTCGACGTGCTTTCATCTCGGAAATATTCAAACTATGAACCATTCATATTTGGTACAAATTTTAAGTTACTTGAAATAATTGTCCATCCGTCGTAATAATCAAAAATTTAATTCATAACAGGGTCTCAAGCAGATCAGGTTGTCTATCTTCCATATCCAAATCTAAAACGTCCTCAGAAAGTATGGCTATCGGTTTTGAAAGTAAATCCAAGGAAGCGTATTCAAGGAAAGTACATCGAGGAAGAGCTGGTCATTTTGCAACAAACAAATGATGAGGCAGCCACGTATACGGTAGAAGAAATCAATGTCGATGGTTTAGTTGATGGAACGTACCCAGTGGAAGGTATTGCTTTCAAAATTGAAGACAAAGATCCTTACGATGAACGGCGTATTTCAGGAGTACCTGGATGTCTTCGTGATTATCTTTATCGACGATATCTTGGTTTACTCTAAGAGTCCTAAGGAGCATGAGGTGCATTTGCGGTTAGTTCTGGAGAAGCTTCGGGAGCATAAGCTTTATGCTAAGTTGAGCAAATGCAGTTTTTGGCAGCGAGAAATGGGATTCCTTGGTCACATTGTCTTTGCAGAGGAAGTTTCTGTGGATCCGGCTAAGATAGATTCAATTCAATATTGGCCTAGACCGACTAATGCTACCAAGATCAGGAGTTTTCTGGGTTTAGCAGGGTATTATCGGAGGTTTGTCAAAGGTTTTGTGAGTATGGCTCAGTCGATGACAAAGTTGACTGGGAAGGATGTCCTATTTGTTTGGTCTCAGGAGTGCGAGGATAGCTTTTCGAGGCTTAAGGAGATGTTGATGAGTACACCGGTGTTGGCGTTGCCCAAGCCGAGTAAGCCTTACGTAGTGTACACGAATGCTTCTGGGATTGGTCTGGGTTGCGTGCTAATGCAGGAGGGTAGAGTGATTGCGTATGCTTCGAGGCAACTGAGGGGCTCAGAGCGTAACTACCCTACGCATGATTTAGAGTTGGAGGCAGTGGTGTTTGCGTTGAAGATTAGGAAATCCTATCTGTATGGTGGGAAAGTTCAGATTTTCATAAATCATTAGAATCTGCAGCATATTTTCACTCAGCCATTGCTGAATGTGAGACAGAGACTCTGGATTGAGCTGTTGACAGATTATGAGTAGGATATTTTCTATCATCCTGGTAAGGTGAACCAGGTAGCAGATGCTTTGAGTCGGTGGCGAGGAGATTCGGCTCGGGAGCAGGATATCGAGTCGCTTGTGAGCGAGATTAGCACTTTGCAGTTATGTGCTATTTCAGAGGAGTCGTTGGGCTTAGAGGTGGTTGATCAGGAGGATCTTTTGAGTAGGATTCTTGTGGCTCAGGCGAGCGATTCGGGTTTGGTGGCTGCGTTGATCGTAGTGGGTTTCGAGTATCAGGTCTCATTGAATGGGGCAATTCTTGTTCGCGGTTGGGTTTGTGTACCCAAGGTTGAGGAGCTAAGGCAGGAGATTCTGCGAGAGGCTCATGCGAGTAAGTTCTCGATTCATCCGAGACTGACTAAGATGTATCGTGATCTCAAACGGTATTATCACTGGGTCGAGATGAAGAGAGGTGTGGTGGCTTATGTCTCTAAGTGCAACACGTGTTCGTTGGTTAAAGCAGAGCGTAAGGTTCCGAGTCGTCTCCTGCAGAGTTTACCCATTCCGGAGTGGAAGTGGGACATGATCACGATGGATTACGTAGTGGGATTACCGGTTTCGCAAACGTATAATGCTATCTGGGTGATCGTGGATCGGTTGACTAAATCAGCACACTTTTTGGCCATTAAAAAGACCGACGGAGCGACTAAGTTGGCTAAGAAGTTTGTGCAGGAGATTGTGAGGCTGCATGGAACGCCAGCCAGTATTGTTTCTGATCGGGATCCTCGGTTTGCATCGGAGTTCAGGAGAGCGTTTCAGGCAGAGATGGGCACTAAGGTGCATATGAGTACAGCATATCATCCACAGACTGATGGGCAGTCAGAGAGGACTATTCAGAATATGGAGGATTTGTTGAGGATGTGTGTTCTGGATTGGGGTGGCCATTGGGCCGATCACTTGGGTTTAGTCGAGTTTGCTTATAATAACAGCTTTCAAGCGAGTAGCGGGATGGCTCCTTTCGAGGCTTTGCATGGGAGGCCATGTAGGATGCCTTTATGTTGGACCCAAGTGGGGGAGTACACTATTCATGGAGTTACTTTTGTTCAGGAGACGACGAAGAAGGTCTGTGTTGTGAGGCTGAACATGAAGGAAGCTCATAAGCGGAGGCGAGAGCTTGAGTTCGCGGTAGAAGATCGCGTGTATCTCAAGATGGCCATGTTGAGGGATCTGAACAGATTTATTTCGGAGAACAAGCTGAGTCCGCGTTTTATGGGTTTGTTTCCTTCGGTGGCGTATCGGCTTGAGTTACCACCGATCATGAAGGCATTTCGTAAGGTTTTCCATGTGTCGATGTTGAGGAAGTGCCTGCATGAGTCGGAGGAGTTAGTGCCTGAGATTCCTATGGATCTTCAACCTGATTTGACTGTTCCGGTGGTTCCTCTGAGGATTCTGGAGAGGAGAGTCAAGGAGCTGCGTCAGAAGAAGATTCCTTTGTTGCAAATTTTGTGGGATTGCGCTGGATGCGAGGAGGAGACTTGGGAGCCCGAGGCAAAGATGAAGTTAAAGTTCAGGAAATGGTTCGACAAGCAGGTCGCTGTTTGAGCTTTATTTCTCTTTGTGGTTCAAGTCTCGTTGTTTAGCATGTTTGCTTATTTTGTATTTTCGCTTTTGTTGTAACGATTATACCTTTTGGAGATTTATGTGTGAATTATGTTGTGATGCGTGATTTGTGTATTTGCTGTATCGATTCGCGATGAATCGAGACGAGCCAAGTGAGGACAGGCTTGGTCTCTGGATTCTGGAACAGAGTGTCGATCGACGCATAGAGGTTGTGTCAATCGACACCTTGTGATAAAGGTGATACTCGTTTCGGTCGAGTGTCGATCGACACCATGGTGGCGTGTCGATCGACACCCGACATTTATTTGCCGAATGTTGTGAAAAGTATTGTTAACCGGGTTTGGTTTAACTGTTAATCAGGATAATTGAAAACATTGGTTTAAATGTTAATCTGGATATTTAAATGAATTGGTTTAATTGTTTAAAATTTGATTATTTATCGTTAAATGCTGTTGTGATAAATTGTTAGCGGGATGACCCCTCCACTGAGTATTTATGATAATACTCACGCAACTCCCGATTTCTTTTGAGTTGCAGGTAAAAGAAAAGTGTGATCGTGGAATCGAGGCCGAGAGAAGAGGATGATAGGGTCTAGTGTTTTACCGTTTAGTCTAATGAACCATTTGTTTAGGTTGCTAGCATTGTTTCATTCCTGAATTTGATATTTGAAATTAATTGGTTTAATGGATTTATTTATTTTATGGATTTATTGAAGTATTAAATTGGTTTAAATGTTTATGTTCCGCAGTAGAAATGTTAGTTTTAAGAAGGAAAAAAAATCTGGTTGTTTCAGTCGTGATCAGAACACTCATCAAACAAATACTGATCATACGCGATATAACTTATTCAACACAATTTTAGAGCGTATTTGTTAAATGGATAACGTGCATAAACCAAAAGGTTCATCATAAAACCCAATTTACGTAACATTGGTATAATTTAAAAACAACAACAAATAAATTGTCGGTGTTGGCGCTAGGACATGTTCATTCTTGGAGCGGGTATGTCACTGGCATTTCACCCGTAAACCAAAGTGACCACAGCTCTGCAAGTTCGAAAAAATCACAACGATCACCACTTTAACTACGAGCTTTGTTTCACCTCGCCAATTCCATAAATCAGTTCCACCAAGCAGTCGGTCAAAGTCACTTTGCCGTTACATCACCAACTCGTCTCTTCATCATGATAATATTTATCATGATAATATTCATCATCGTTACCATTGGCGAATCAACATCTCCGGACTATGATGGTCTCGATTCCAATCATTGTTGTCGGAATCAAGCAAAGGGTCGTCGTCGTCAAGAAAAAAGATTGATATCGGGTTTATGATTCCATTGGGTTTAGTGATTCGATCGGCGTCACAATAGGCTATTAAATATATCGGTGTTATCATCTTCTTCAAACCTTCGTTACCGGATTTTGATGATGAGACCTCAAGTCATTGGGTTCTCGTTGTCTAATCATTCGTGTTTTCCTTCAAAACAAGTAATAGGTTTTCTATTGAAACCCAATAATGAATTATAAGTTTTCACGGCATCTCCTTCGGGTATTAATGGTTCATCATCATCATTTCTCTCCTCATCATTGGTCAAGAACTATCAACAAACGACATCGGAGAAATTCATCAAATACATCATGAGACTTTGGTCTCGTTCACTTCCAATCATCAACTTTTACATAAGTCATCATTTTCTTCTTTGAGGACCAAGTAAACAAGAAATATGCCTATTGTTTGTGGCCCAATAAGGCATCATCTTCGTCAAATCATCTTCTTCTTTGGCAATGACATCAGACCTTCATCATCAGGTTTGTGGGAGGCGCGACTCGATCTCCGAATCAAAGCAGAGCACTTCGGGTCGCACATCGTCATCTTATTCGATTTTGAATCACTAGTTCATAATCATTAAAGCTTTGAATCAAACCATCAATGGAGTCTCCGGGTAGGTTTTCAATCGACATGTTCATATTAAAACTATCATCAACTTTTAAAATTAGTCTTCGACGGCTAATGGTGAAGTCTTTGGGTTTTAAAATCAATCTTCGGTGGCATAATATAATCGAGATGTTTTGTATCACCATTAATCTTGGCTTCAGGTCTTTGTTTCGCGGGTCGAAATTTCCAAAGCTCGAGTCTTCGGTTAACGGTCCTCCGTCTTTAGCTTGCTAACAAAAGAATAATGGGCTTTCGTTCAACCCTTAAAAGATCTACGACATCACTGTATCGTCTATATGACATCGGAAGTGAGATGGATAGTCTTCGGGGTGCTCTTTATGTTACTTTGGCGACGTAGCCAAAAATCACATTCATATCAAAATCTGTGATTTCACTTTTTTTTTAAAAGAACCACTTCAGGTGTCCACGACAACAGTCTTCCGTATCCAACACTAACAGTCTTTCGTATCCAAAATCAATATTCTTTGGTTTTTCACTTAAAGCCTTTGGGCTTATTTGATATGTTTACTACAACATGAAAGACTAAGGAAAAAAAAACTTTTACGAATCGAACCCAGAGTCATCGGATTACATAATCCAAACACATCGGGCTCAAATTCTTAAACTTTCGTTCAAAGTGAAAGATAATACACATACGTATCAAACGTTATATGGTCTTCGGAACAAGAAGCAATACATCGTTGATCTTGATAAACGATTCTTGAAACTTTGACATAATTATTGCCAATATTATCGAGTTGGGGGGCTAACTGTTAGGGTCGGTTACTACCCCTCGAGATCAACAACTAAATACTAAGTCTTTCTTATAAACATTCCTGAACAATGATACGAATGTCTTATTGCAAGATGACACAAATGACATTCCTGAACAATGATACGAATGTCATTCCTGCAGGAAGATACAAATGTCATTCCTGCAGGAGGATACGAACGTCATTCTGCAAGATGATACGATTGACATTCCTGAACAATGATATGAATGTCATTCCTGCAGGAAGATACAAATGCCATTCCTGCAAAAGGATACGAATGTCATTCTGCAAGATGATACGAATGAACTTCCTGAACGGTGATACGAATGTTATTCTGCAAGATTAACGAATGTCATTATGCAAGATGATATGAATGACATTCCTGAACAATGATATGAATGTCATTCTGCAAGATGACACAAATGACATTCCTAAACAATGATACGAATGTCATTCTGCAAGATGACACGAATCACATTCCTGAACAATGATATGAATGCCATTCCTGCATGAAGATACGAATGTCATTCTTGCATGAGGTTACGAATGTCGTTGTAGGAGTCGTAACTCGCACAATTGAATTTGTACGAGTTGTTGACGAAATGCGAGACTTCCGAGTTAATCACTATGCAGAAAGATGTTGAGACTTGCGTTTACTAATCTTGTTATCTCAAAAATTTTGATCTTCCTCCTGGATGAATACAATGAGCTATATATAACTAAATAGTTCTAGGTCTAAGTGCTAGATTTGGGTTTGGCCCATTAAGCCATAAAATAGCTTTAGGCCCATAATATCATTAAACCCATTTAAATATGAATTTAATTTCATTAGGGGCCTAAATACAAATTGGGCCCTTGTAAGCATGTTTAGGATTTCTTCTAGCTTTTTCTAGAATCGTTCTTATCGGCATATCAATCTCCTAAGGGTGAAATCTGAGTTATGATGATGCCGAGCTATAAGCTGTTGAAGTCTGAGATTGATGTGATGGACTATGAAGCAGCCAGGCGTTGATATCTTGTCATCGGATTCGGAAAGTTTCAGTTATTCCGTGTTGAACCGATGCTACTGTGTTGTCCTGAACTTGTTTCTGTTGTTTAAAATGAGCTTAATGTACTTAAAGACCATTAGGAGAGTTTCTGGAATTTTTTCCTAAAAAAACCTAGGGCTTTTAAGAAATCTTCTAAGTATAAATAGGCCTCTTTCTCAATCTAATTTTTTTTTACCAAATCGCATCTTCTGCAAGTAAAAGAGGTAAAAATTTTGGAACTTTTTTGTTTACAGAAATTAGGGTTTTTGAATAAAATATTATTTTGTTTTCTTCTTCATCTCCGATCTGTTGTCGTCGCCCCCGGTCGCCGGAGCATGTCAAAATCAGTAGAGCCACCTCGATTAGGCAGTCATCTTCACGCCAACGTTCGTCATCGCTAGAGTTCGTCGGCTGTCAACAAATTGAGAAGCTACTTGAATCTCCGATTGATCATCGTTCCCGTCATGGATCTACACGTGTTGATGGAGCCTCGATTTGCCGTGGAGCTTCACGTCATCGTCCCTCTTCGCCATTATCGTCACTGTCGTTGTGGATCGGATCTGCGCCGCCGTTGTGTGAGAGAAACTTGGAGATCCAGCACTGCCACGGGACATCAAATTGTCGCCGCCGACTGGGTCCCAGATCCGCTTTCGTCGCTGGTTCGTCGATGGCGTCGAAGGAGCTGCACGTCATCACCACCGTAGGAGCTTTACGTCGTCACTGCGGTTGGAGTGAATATTTGGGTTTACAGATTTGTTGGGTTTAGAGTGAATATTTGGGTTTACAGATTTGTTCCCGAGAACACGTTCGCTCCTATAATGACCACTTTTAGCGATGCAACCAACTTTTTGTCTGTTGGATTTTGAAATGAACATTTGGATTTATGCATACATTTTCCTCTAATGCAACGCTCCTGTATTGAATAGTATACATTTGTATAGTGCGCTATTTAATCCTGCTAAGGATGTAATAGTCATATCTGAAGCTTGTGAAGTAGACCGTCGTTGTAGCCAGCAGCGAGGTTTAATGTCTGATTTTAGTAAGACTTAGATTTATCCACAGAGGATGTAAATGCAAATTGTTTGGAAGGAAGTTCGCTTTTGTAAAGACTTAGATATTACAAGCAAAACTGTTTCAGAAAAGTTTGCTTTGTTGGATTTCCGGGAGAAAATCAAGTAAGAGAGGTGGGAGTATACGAGTATATGTACTCCACCCCCCCCCCCCCTTTTTTTTTTTAAGGACGGGGCAGCTGAACCCATCCGAAGATGAGCTGCCTACGTACCCTTTGCAGGGATCAAGCCGCCTCGTAGTTCAAGTGAAATTATCTTAGTGTTGCTGGTTCAGCTTGGACTTCTTGTTCGTCTCTTCGTTAAGTTCTGGAAAAGGGTTCCTAAGCTTGTGGACAGCCAAGAAGCAAGTGCGGGATTCCCTCTGGTCTCCCCGAATTGTCTTCACACCACTTGGGGTGGAGAATTTGAAGCTGAGATGGTAGGTGGATGGCACATCGCACATCGAATTTATCCATGGAGTCCCTAAGATGATGTTGTAGATAGCTGGATGATTTGCGGCAGCAAATTTGACAATTTTTGTTACCCTGCCAGCTTGGACAAGAAGCTGGATAGTTCTCATTGTTGTTGTTGTTCCGGAGAAACCGGTAACTTGTGTCGGTCTTCCTACGAGGTTGATGAGGTCAATGTTCATTTTCTCAAGCGTTTCACGAAAGACGACGTGTAGAGAGCTTCCTATATCAATGAGTATCTGGGACACGTTGAAGTCATTGATGATGAGCTTGACCACCAAAGGGTCGTTGTGAGGACGATCAATACAAGTTGTTTCTTTTTCTTCGAAGGAAATTATGTCGTTTGGAAGCTTGGACGGCTTTCCTAGATTTTTGCTGACTTCGGCCCTCCGCTGGTATGCTTTGATTGAAGCCACTGTATATGAGCAGTAATGATATATATATGATTATCACTTTTATTTTCTGATCAATTTTTCTCAACTACTCTAAAACTCACAACTCCGACTTTCTCTATCTATGGATTACTTATTAAGAGGGTGTTATTCAATAATAACTCACAAATCCAAAACTTGTTATTTTTTTTTTTTTGTCAACAAACATGTTATTCAATTGTTGATTGAAATATTTTAGGAAAAATTGCTAAATTATGCCATATTTAGTGGCAAAATGTCCCATTAGAATTGATTTTTCATAGAAATGTCCAATTATGCTTTTGTATTTTCAAATTCCAAATTTAACCTTGATTTATAATTACTAAATGTTTTTATTATATAAAGTTAAAAATAAAAAAGGAAATAAAATAAATTTATTATAAACCTAAAAAAAGGAAAAAAATCAGTTTCCTTAAACAATATTTATTTTAAAAACGTAAAATATAATAAAAACATATATAATACAATAAATATTTTAAAAACTTAATATACAAATTTTATGAAAACATATGTTTGCTTAAATAATATATATTTGAAATCGAAAAATCAATTAAAAACATATATACTACTAAAAATATATATATTTAAAAAAACCCAATTAAAAACATATATACTACTAAAAATATATATATTTATAAAACCTAATATACATTTTTATAAAAATACTTAGATAATATATATTTAAAAAACGAAAATCAATAAAAAAAACGTTTATTCTACAAAACTTATTTTGAAAAACTAATATAAAAAAATAAATGTGAGATATTAAAATTTGGAAATTAATTTCATCTTATTAAATAAAAAAGGGAAAAAAACAGAAACAATTATTTTAACAAAAAACATAAAATATATTTTCAAATATTCATTTCCGGAAACAAAATATTTAAAATTAGAAAATAATTAAATATTCAATAATTAATTATAATTTTTTTAATATTCAGTAATTAATATTTAAAATTAAAAACATCAAAAACGGAATTTAAATATATTTATAATATTACATTTTACGAAATTGAATATTTGTTCCTAAATTTACTCCTACATTTATGGGAGTGGTAACCACTTGGTAGAATGTATGTTCTACAAATTGGCAGATAGAAGCTATAGTGGTAGAGAGAGGCGGTACAATCGGCAAACCGGCCGCGGCAGAACGTAGTAAAATTGTAGAATTTAGAATCTGCGAGCGGTAGATAGCTGTAAAATGATAGAATTCATATTCTAGCTTTCGTAGATGACTCACAATTAGGTAGAAATAACGTTCTACGCCTGGTAGATTTACAGTAATTGGCAGAATCTACTATTTGCCACTGGTAGAAGGAAAAACTCAAATTATTTATAAAACATAATGTTTTATTTTTATTTTTTTAAATGTTTTCACAAAAAGTACTATGTTTCATATGTTTATAATTATCAGAATTTTAATAATTTAAAATACATTATATTTAAATTATTTTCAATTAAATTAAGGGCATTATGGGAAAGAATTCTTAAATGTATATTAGGACATTTTGCCACTAAATGTAGGGTATTTTGGCAATTCTCCAAATATTTTATTGAAATCTAGTGCTATTAGTTATTCACAGTTTCTACTTTAAAAGAGTTTGAAATATTTGTTTTGAAAAACCAAACGAAGAATCATTTAGTCATCCCATAATAAAGAATGTATAAATAACCTATTCTGCACCTAACAATTTACATTTTAATCCCTAACTAATCGCGTGGAAAATAAAATCATATGAAAATAATACCCCAAGAAAAAAAACTGTTACTCCTTTTTATATAGGTTAGAAATAATCAAAATGATTAGACACATGGTAAGGCTCATCCTTTTCCTTCCTACTCATCATAAACCTCGGTGGCAAATAATAGTTAACCCTGTGATCATGATTACCCTTTGTCTTTTGACTAGACTCTTCTTTAGGGACCCAAGGTGGTTTTATTGACCTGATTAGTGCCCAATTAACACCTTCGAAGAACTCATGTCTTTTGATCTCGATAGACCCTTTCAGGCTCCCAAACCTCCTCTTAGGGTTCTTCACCAGTAATTTAATAATAAGATCTTGAGCGTTCACCATATTATCGTACTCCTTCGGGCTATTAACTTCAACTTTTGGAAATGTCAAGGGTGACTTCAGTATGTTTACTAACGTTCTGTCGTTGTTCTCGCCCTTAAAAGGGGTCGTCCCGAATATCATCTCGTACAGAAATATTCCGAATGTCCACCAATCAACTGCACTCCCATGTCCTTGCCCTGAAAATCAACAAAATT
The DNA here is from genome assembly GCA_963576765.1 of Draba incana. Taxonomy (NCBI): domain Eukaryota; kingdom Viridiplantae; phylum Streptophyta; class Magnoliopsida; order Brassicales; family Brassicaceae; genus Draba; species Draba incana. Next base: position 33,899,396 of record OY755204.1, on the reverse strand, counting down.
ACGGTGAGCTCATATCAATTGTTATATTTTTTTTATTATTATTATTATGTTAGTTAATATGACACAGTATTTTCAATTTTCAGTACAAGGAATCGATCAAATGAAAATGGACAAAGTTATGTTCCTAAGAGTTTGACTTTGGGAAAAAATAGCGATCTACGATATTGCCATCACCTCAAAGCCATATCTAATTTGAGATTAGTTTAACAGATAGTCAACCACCTAAATCAATAACCATTAACAACAATCTAGTATGAACTATATAGAAAAGCGACCACTAGATAGTTGCTGAATAAGCAACGGATAACCCGAAATATTTTTCTAGATAAAGATATGCATCCTCGGTGTATTTAATCAGTAAAATTTGGTTTTTTCACGATACAGGTAAAAATAGTTTGGTTGTTTGTGATAGTATCCTAATTGTTTCACTGCCGAGTTCAAATCGCATTTAAACGCAAGACTAAAATTTCGAAAGAAAAATGATTACCCCGTTTTCAAAAATAAAAATAATTAATTTGTGATCAGAATATCCGGTGTGCTATACCTGAGATTACCTCCGGAGCCAAATACTCATGCGTTCCCACGAATGACTTTGACCGAGCATTTATTGGTTCGGCGAAAACTGACGGACTTCCACCAGTGAGGTCTCGAGATGAAGAAGAAGAAGAAGAAGAAAAAGGTGGATGGGAAAATGTTCTAGAAGCATTGTTGCTTTCAAATGTATCACCGGCTGCATTCTCGTGAATTGTGGTTGTAATAACGTTCTTTCTTCTTCTTCTTCTTGCGGTGGAAGTTGGTGAGAAGCAAGAAATTACGGGATGCAACGGCGTGGCCGTGCAGGAAGGTGTGGAGCATTTCCGGAGGATGCTGACGTCATCGTCTTTGTGGTCGCGGCTAAGGGTCTGATCGTTGTCGTTAAGGAGTTGTGGAACGACGTCGCATTTGAATGAGAGATCGAAGTCTGACAGCATTACATGGCCATCTTCTCTGATCAACACGTTCTCCGGCTTCAGGTCTCTGTACACAATTCCCATCATGTGCAGATACTCCATGGCCACCAGTGTTTCTGCTGCGTAAAATCTGCATAGCATGTCATTTTTATCAAGCGTTTCATAATCAGTTATTGGAAATATTCATCCTCCGTATTTGTAACTAGCTAATAGGGTATATTTTTTTTAAAAAGTTCTAATTTTATTGAATAATTTTACACATACGTAAAACACACACAACTAATAAATAAGTGTTTAAACATTTTTTTTAAAAACACTGTGGTTCAGAATGAAAAAAAAAAAAAAAAAAAAAAAAAAAAAAAAAAAAGCAACAATTGAAACCGGTTTCTTTTGTCATTTGCTCACAAGTTCTTTACTATGCTTAAAGGTTTTATCCAATAAGGGAAGGTGGGAGGATTCTTGAGTTTATTTACACCGGTAAGGAGTTTAAAACGGTAGGAAGATTGACAGTAGGAACGGCCACAAACACATTACTATGCAAGCAAAGAGTTTATTAGATTCTTTAAAATACAAAGACGATTAACCATGGTTTAAACTTTAAAGAGGCAGAAGGGAACCTAGTAGATGAGATACTGAAACGTTTAGATGGCTGGCGGAGACGGGCGGTGTAAAGATCGCCACCGGAACAATACTCCATGACGAGAAAGGAATAATGAGAAGCCTCAAAAGATGCGTACAAAGTAGGGCAAAAAGGGTGATCAAGCATCTCAAGAATCTTCTTCTCCATCTCCGCCCTTCCAAGCTTTTTCTTTACTGCCACCGCTTCCTTGTCCACAACTTTCATAGCGTAAAGGGCCAACTCCGGGCTGCCACGAATCTGGCAGAGGTACACACTTCCGATGTCCCCACTGCCAAGCCTCTTTAAAAGCCGGAAATGTTCTAATCCCACTGCACGGCCGCAGCAGCGGCGAAGCCTGGCCATAGCTTCCCATGCGACGTGGTTCGCTTTGTGAGGCTTTGATTGGTTGTAGCTATTAAGGCCATGGCTACTTAGATGAGAGATGGAGCTACAACTCGGGCTGGCCGAGAAAGAGCTGCTCAGCCAGCTCGTGCGCCGGCTCGAATTCTCATAATCAGACTCATTGTCTTTGTAAATACTAGTTGATTTTGCCATTAGAGACTTTTTCTGGGTAAGATAAGATGTCTTGTCTTCACTTTTATTCAGATTCCCACTAAAACTCTTTTTAGTTTTTCTCTTTTTTTATTTATTTATTTATTTTACTTTCACCCATGCGTGACGATAAACAAATGTAGATCCAAGTCCAAGTGCGGATACAAACATAAAGGAGAATTGATGAGATGCACATGTCAGGCATGCTCCGCCAAGCTGGCACCACCACTATCCTTTGTTATCTCTAAAGTTAAATGTTGAACAATAAAATCCTGTGCCAGCTTTTACTTTAAGGTATTAGAATATTCTTAATCCGAAGATGGTCAAGCAAGTGTTTCAAAATATAAGAAATCAAATCATACTGATTTATTTTGGGGAAAATGGTAAAAAAAAAAATTTCTATAACTTTCCGCCTTAAATAAAACAAACACTCATCTTAGATTGCCTGGAAATGAAAACACATATATGGAAACGAAACATTTAGAATTGAGGAAACAATTTTTTTTAAAATTTTTTAAAAACAACTACGTTTTAGAAACGCATATACATACATACATATATTGACTAATGTGACAACAACATCAAAACAATAAATAAAAAGATTTTGAATAACACAACTAATATACGTAGATATTAAATAACTTAACAAAGTTAAATAATTATAATAATTTTGTTGCTTTTAACCTACAAACGCAGTCTTTCTTAATTTTTACATAAAAAAAACAAGGTTTCGTTGCAATTCGACAAAAAAATCGAATGTTTTCGTTGTGTTTCCGAATTGAGATTTTTACGAAACAAGTTTCAGTCGCGTTTCCAAATTAAATTCTTTTGGAAACGTGTTTCCAAAAGATATATATGTTTTTTTAAAACGTGTTTCCATGGAGTTTCCAAGAGTTTCGGTTTTCGAAACGTTTTCGAAACAGGATACGCACCTTGGACATAGTTTCCATGCAACCTAGCCTCACCTACATACTAAACCTTTTTAATCTTTACCTTTTGTTGACTTGTGCCTTTTAATTCTATAGTCTCGTTTAGTGAGCCAAATTAGTTGCGTCGTTAAGTTGCCTAATTGACTGATTAAAAATAGTTAATTATTGTTAATAATCTATGTTAAATGATAACAACGTCGTTTTATCTCCTCCTATATACTAAAATTCCCAAACCCACAAACCCTAAAATCACAAAAATTCCAAATCGTTTTCTCCTTTATTGAGAAGAGAGGATGCGAAAAAGATTTATGTTCGTTGACAAAATAAAACCGGTGAAAATGGTGGAACTTTTGGTGATGATAATGGTTGCTCGAGTGTTGGAGATGCTCTGATTAGCAAGAATTCTTGAGTTTCTGATGATGAGGGTGTTGGAGTTCCTAACGTTGGCGAGGAAGTGAGACTGAACGATGAACAAGAGGATGTAAGTCATGATGACTGCAAGGTGGTTGGTGACGACGATGCTTATGAGACTGTTGATGATGAGGTCGATGAGGCTTCTGATAAAGAAGATGATTTAATTGATGAGCAAGAAGAGGGTAATACGAATGATGAGGCTGAGGCTGCGAATGATTCAGGCAGTGGTGATGATGATGTCTTGAATGTTGAAAGGCTTCTAGATCCTTTGTCTTCAAAAGACAAAGAAAAGAATGAGAGTATGCAGCAAAACATAAATCATGATGAACAGCTAGTGTTGGGGAAACTTTTGGTTGTGAAAATGATTTTAAAGTTGCCATTTTCAAGTATTCTCTGAAAACAAGGTATGCCATTAAGCTAGTTAAGTTAACATCTCTGAGACTTACTGCAAAATGCTTGATACTGAGGTCAAAGAACACACGATGAAATAGAGGAAATGAAAAATGAGTGTACAAGATGAATAGGATACATGGCCACATGCAATGTGTATGAGATAGATGATAAAGGTTGTGCCTATTATGTGGACTGAGACTGCAAACATGTGGTTGCAGGAAGTGGTAGATGACCGGAATACCTTGTGTTCATGTGGAATGTGTTATCACATCCAAGAAACATAAGGTTGATGACTATGTATCTGATTTTATACAACAAAGATGTGGCAAGATACATACAAGGAAAGTATTAAGCTTGTAAGAGGTTCTCAGAACTGGCTTGAAACAAATAGTTAGGTGTCTTGCCACCACCATGGAGATCATGCAATCATGGTAGATGTAATAATTATGTAAGGTGTAAAAGAATTAATGAATCAGCCTCTTCCTCAAGTAAAACCAAGTTAACACGCGCAAAAAGAATCATTTTATGTTCAAATTGTAAGGAAGAAGAGCACAATAAACTAAGTAGTGAAAAATCAAGCGCTGAGAATCAACCAAAAAGACTAAGGGGTCGGCCAAAGAAAGATCAGGTTTGTGTAGTTATAAAAATCATATGAATTTTCTCATACTTTGTACTAGATTTCATTTTGAATGGTCATACATATTCTTACAAAATTTTCACTAGGGATGATGTAACACCAGGTTTTATTTATTTTTTAATAATTAATTAATTCTACTGCAGAATAAAACTCAACAATTAAAAATATCCATAATAATTTCCAATAATAATAATCCAAATAATAATAATCAATATTATATCCAGGAATGCTCATAATAAATCTAGCAACCTAACACCGGGTTCCACTAGACTAACAACAATAATGCAAGAAAACCCTATCATCCCCTCCTCTGGCCATGATTTCGTGATCACACTTTTTCTTTACCTGCAACACAATTGGGAAAAACGAGTTGCGTAAGTATTTAATAAATACTTAGTGAGACGGTCTTCCCGTCTACAGACTACATACGAAAAGACTTGAATATCAATAACACACGATTTACAAGACTACGCAAGAATTACATGGGTGTCGATCGACAAATCGCAGGGTGTCGATCGACGCTACAAATTAACTGGTGTCGATCGACACATCGCATGGTGTTGATCGACGCTTGCTTAACAGTCGTGTCGAGCGATACACCATAAGGTGTCGCTCGACACTCCCTTTACAAAAACAGACCAGATTACGAAAATCACACAATCAACGAATCAATCATCAAAATACCCGATTCATTTCACAATTCACACACAAAACAACCACGAAATCATTACGCAATTCTCTAAATCAATCCATTATTAATTCCCTAGTCATTTCGAGTCTACGGTCGCGCACTCACCTCGGTTTTTCGACGAAAACGACAAAACGACGAAGAACGAGGATGAACAGTGACGAACAGCGATGAACAGTGGATTCCCTTCACTGGAAACACACCGAGAGAGAGAGGAAGAGTTACTCGAACACCAACAACAACCACAAACGCGAATAAAACACGACGAATGGATCGAAAACTATCGGGAAAACACTCGAAATTCTCTCGATTCTCACACGAACGATTTTTCTCTGCTAAAAGGATTATTACGACAGCTACAGGGTTTCACGCAACCCTAGGCATTATATACGCCAAACCGAGCCTCGAACCGTGATTAAAACTTTAATTAACTTGGTTCTGCAGACAGGCGTGTCGAGCGACACCAAACCTGTGTCGATCAACACACCCAGTGGTGTCGCTTGACACGACCAAAAATCAGCATTTTCGGATTACGGATGTTACAATTCTCCCCCACTAAACTGGATTCGACCTCGAATCCCGCAAAAACACGTCCACAAAGGACTACACTCTGGCCCACACCGACCAATACCACTGGAGACTCTCACCTAATCTCCGAGGCTCACGAACTAATCCTATACTTATACGCACATTTTCTCAGACATTTATTACGTTAACTCATCCATACTCACAAATACTCTAGGGAAACCACCGTCCCCTCGAGAGAACCACCGTCTCTCCGTACTATAGAGGAATCCACCATCCCAATATAGGCACTCAGTACTATAAAGGAAACCACCATCCCAGTATAAGTACACAGAAAAACCACCGTCTCCTGGAGAGAACCACCGTCTCTCAGCATGTATACAGGAAACCACCGTCTCTGATACATACTTTGGAAAACCACCGTGTCCAGATCATGAGTAATCCGTAATAAATTCTAAAACGCCTATGAACATCGGCGAGTAGGTCACCTCACATGGTCTAAACTTGATACTCCCCAACCGAAATATCCACAAAACACGACCCTCACAGGTCAACATGATCACATATCAGGAATACAATCCGATAAAAATAGAAATATAAGGGAAAAAATCTCATCTTATAAATCTCCAACAATGTATATCGTTACAACAAAACGAAAAATACATGAACCAACAACAATACTGGCACAAAGGCCCACACGAAACTGGAACCACAAAGAAAACTAAGCTCAAATGGCGACCTGCATATTGAACCACTTCCCGAACCTCAGCTTCATCTTTGCCTCCGGCTCCCAAGTCTCCTCATGGCAACCGCCACAATCCCACAAAATACGCAATAACAGAATCTTCTTCCGACGCAATTCCTTGACCCTCCTCTCGAGAATCCTCACAGGAACCGCCGAAACCGTCAAATCTGGCTGAAGATCCGCAGGGATCTCCGGCACTAACTCCTCAGACTCATGTAGGCACTTCCTCAACATCGACCCATGGAAAACCTTATGAAATGCCTTCATGATCGGAGGTAACTCAAGCCAATAAGCCACTGGTCCAACATGCTCCACCACCGGGAACAGTCCCATAAATCTTGGACTAAGCTTGTTCTCTGCTATGGATCTGTTAGGATCCCTCAACATAGCCATCTTGAGATATACACGATCTCCCACTGAGAACTCAAGCTCATGTCTACACTTATCCGCATCACTCCTCTGCATATCCTGAGCTTCCTTCATGTCCAACCAAACAATACGAACCTTCTCTGTCGTCTCCTGAACATAAGTAGCCTCATGAATACTGTGCTCCCCCACTTTGGTCCAGCATAAAGGCGTTCTACATGGCCTCCCATACAGAGCCTCAAAAGGAGCCATCCCGATACTCGCCTGAAAGCTGTTATTATACGCGAACTCAACTAATCCCAAGTGATCAAACCACTGACCACCCCAATCCAGAACACACATCCTCAGCAAATCCTCCATAGTTTCAATAGTCTTCTCTGACTGCCCATCAGTCTACGGATGATAAGTCATACTCATATGCACCTTAGTGCCCATCTCTGCCTGAAAGGCTCTCCAGAACTCTGATGCAAACCTGGGATCTCGATCGGAAACAATACTGGCTGGCACTCCATGCAGCCTCACAATCTCCCGCACAAACTTCGTAGCCAACTTAGCAGCTCCATCGGTCTTCTTAATGGCCAAAAAGTGTGCTGACTTGGTCAATCGGTCCACGATCACCCAGATAGCATCATACGTCCGCGACGTAGGTAAACCAACCACGAAATCCATCGTAATCATATCCCATTTCCACTCAGGGATGGGTAAACTCTACAACTTGAACTTTGTGCTCGGCCTTGACCAACGAACACGTGTTGCACTTAGACACATAAGCTGCCACGTCTCTTTTCATCCCGGCCCAGTGATAATACTGCTTGAGATCACGATACATCTTGGTCGCACCCGGATGAATCGAAAACTTGCTCGCATGAGCCTCACTCAGAATCTCCTGTCACAACACCTCATCACGAGGTACACAAACTCGACCACGAACCAGAATTATCCCATTCGGAGAGAAAATATGCTCAGAACCCACTGCTCGCGAAGTATCAATCAACACCTGATCACTCTGTTAAGCCACTCTGATCCTACTAAGAAGATCTGCTCGATCAACCGCCTCCAAGCCCAATGGCTCCTCCAAAATAGCGCAAAGACGCAACGTGCTAATCTCGCCTACCAAATCCTTAATATCCTACTCACGGGCTGAATCGAATCTCTGCCGACTTAAGGCATCTGCTACCTGATTAGCCTTGCCCGGATGATCAGTGATCTCCAGATCGTAATCTGCCAGCAACTCGACCCAGCGCCTCTGTCTCATACTCAGCAACGGCTGAGTAAAGATGTGCTGCAGATTCTTGTCATCCGTAAAAATCTGCACTCTCCCTCCGTAAACATACGACCTCCAGATCTTCAGAGCGAACACTATTGCTCCCAAGTCTAGATCATGCGTAGGCCGATTACGCTCGCTACCCTGCAACTGCCTCGAAGCCTACGCGATGACTCGACCCTTCTGCATCATAACACAACCCAGACCAACTCCTGAAGCATCCGTGTACACTGTGTAAGGCTTCCCCGGCTCAGGTAATGCCAACACCGGTGTACTAGTCAACATCTCCTTGAGTCTCGCAAAACTATCCTCACACTCTGGCGACCAGACAAACGGAACATCCTTACCGGTCAGCTTCGTCATCGGTTGCGCCATACTCGCAAAACCCTTGATGAATCTCCGATAATAACCTACCAAACCCAAGAAACTCCAGATCTTGATAGCACTGCTCGATCTAGGCCAATCCCGAATAGCCTCAATCTTGGTCGGATCCACAGAAACTCCCTCTGCAGACACAATGTGACCAAGGAAACCCATCTCTCGCTGCCAGAAACTACACTTGCTCAACGTAGAATACAGCTTCTGCTCCTGAAGCCTCTCCATAACCTAACGCAAATACACCTCGTGCTCCTCGGAACTCCTCGAATAAACCAAGATGTCATCGATAAAAATGATAACGAACACGTCTAAATACTCGTTCATCAATCTCATGAATGCCGCAGGCGCATTCGTCAAACCGAAAGGCATCACTACAAACTCAAAATGCCCATAACGCGTCCTGAACGCCGTCTTGCGCACATCTGCCTCATCAATCACAATCTGGTGATATCCTGAAGCCAAGTCAATCTTGGAGAACAAGGTAGCACCCCTCAGCTGATCCAGCAACTCATCAATCCTTGGAAAAGAGTACCTGTTCTTCACAGTGACTCGGTTAAGTCCCCGGTAATCGATGCACAACCGAAAACTCCCATCCTTCTTCTTCACGAACAAAACTGGCGCTACCCACGGTGAAACACTCGGCCGAATAAAACCCTTACTCAAAAGGTCCTCCAACTGCTTCTTCAGCTCTGCCAACTCTGCTGGAGCCATCCTGTAAGGAGCCTTAGATATCGGAGCTATCCTAGACTCTAGCTCAATCATGAAAGGATCGGACCAAGATGGTGGTAATCCTTTCAACGACCGAAAAACATCCTCGAACTCCCGAATAACTCGAATATCCTCAAAAGCAACCTCACCACTGGATTCCGACATCACAATCGTCGCCAAAAATGCCTCGCAACCTGGCTCTAACATCTGCTCTGCCTGAATAGCCGAGATCACAAGACTACTGGAAGTCGGTCTCAACCCCTGAAACACCAACCTGCCGCCATCACGCTCGAAGCTCACTCTGCCTCTGAAGCAATCCAGATGAACCCGGTAGAACGATAACCAGTCCATCCCCAGAATCACGTCATACAGCGCCAGTGGACTAATCGCCAAGTTCGCTGGCATCGAATGCCCAGCTATATGAACATCTACTGCTCTAGCACGGCCCGAAGTAGCCAGGAATCCACCTCCAGCCACTTTGACCATGCCTGCGCGCTCAGCAGCGCTGCTCCGGATGCCACTGCGCTCGGCGCGCTCCAGAGTAATATAGCAGTGCGATGCTCCAGAATCAAACAACACGTGGGACTCAAAGCCGCCCATTAACAAGGTCCTTACACACATCACATGCGTGGAGAACCCTCAGACTCGACCACAAGTAAAATAACAGAACAACAACAACAACAATGAAAAGTTCTACCTCTAGGAATTTTACGAAGTTCGAGTCAAGAATTTTACCTGTGATTTGCCCGGCTCCACTGCCCTGACCGAACTCTGCCAGAGAATACACCTGTGGTGCAGGTCCAATCTAACCCATCGGCTGCTGCACTGCCACAACCTGACTCAAAGGCTGCACTCTAGCTGGTTGAATCGCTGCAATAACTGGCTGTTGCAACTTGGGACACATCGGCCTGATATGCCCCAGCTCTCAGTAGTGGAAGTAAACCTTGGCCTCCCGGGAGACCTTAGGATAGTTCGCCACCCGATGCTCAAAACTCCCGCACCCAAAACAACCATGAGTGTCGTGGCTACCTGAACTCGTCCTGGAAGGATCATCCCACCTCCTCTTCTGGCCCTGCACAGGCTTACCGCTCTTGCCGGAACCAGAACCTCGCCGATGCTGCTGCTGACCCCTCGGCTGAGCAACAGGAGCCACCACAGGCGGAACCACTATCAATCCAGCATGCTCTCGCTGATCCTACTCAATCGATGCTGCAAGCTCTACCAGCTCTGCCCTTGAGGCATACCTGGCACCTCTGCACTGAGACTGGATACTCAACCAAAGTCCCTGCAAAAATCTCTGCATAAGAGTCCTCTCATCCTCAAAATCACGACCCGAATGCACCAACAGTCTGCCAAACTCGGCATCATACTCGCGGTTTGAACGTCCTCCCTGCTCCAGCGACATAAAACTCAACTGAAGACGATCTTGAGCCTCCTGAGGAAAATACTGAGCATTGAACTTGGCTAAGAATTCTCCCCAGGTCCACACCGCTCTCCGAGCCTCAATAGCTCGCCACCACATATGCGCATCACCACACAGATAGTGAATGGCCAACTCTACCTGATACTCCGCAGGACAACGAATCGATATGAAGTTACGCTCCACTCTCAAGCGCCACTCGTCCGCCTCCGTAGGTCCTACTCAGCCCTCAAACGACGGCGTATCAATCCTATGCATATGCCCCATAACCTCAAGGCATATGCCCCATAACAGCAACTGCAGCCCTCTGCTGCAAACCGGCCACTGGAAGAACACCCGTAGCCTGCTCAGGAGCCACTGGCGGAAAACGTGCCAACAACTGCGTCAGCAATCACACAACTTGGTCATCACGACCCGGAGCTACAGCAGCACCTCCACCAGGGCCCACTGGAACTCCCCTGCCTCTACCGGCACCGGCCAACACACAGGTACTAAGCGACTGGGACTCTGACGTGGTTGCTACACTCGGGGATGCACTCTGCGCCGTGCTCTCTGCTTACTCAGCAACTGGTCCACGACCACGGCCACCAACTCTGCCATCTCGGGCACCAACTCTGCCACGACCTCTAGCTCTGGTATTCATCTCACTGCAACACAGATTAGTAGATAAGTACCCTAGAAGTCACAATCAAAAACACAACAAAACTTACCGCGGAATCTCTTTGAAGGCCGGAGAGGATGATACTAAGACTAGAATTGATTAAACATACAAAATCAATTAAAACACATAGTCTCAATTAAACATACACAATCAACGAATCAATCATCAAAATACCCGATTCATTTCACAATTCACACACAAAACAGCCACGAAATCATTACGAAATTCTCTAAATCAATCCATTATTAATTCCCTAGTCATTTCGAGTCTACGGTGGCGCACTCACCTCGGTTTTTTGACGAAAACGACGAAACGACGAAGAACGAGGATGAACAGTGACGAACAGCGACGAACAGTGGATTCCCTTCACTGGAAACACACCGAGAGAGAGAGGAAGAGTTACTCGAACACCAACAACAACCACGAACCACAAACGCAAATAAAACACGACGAATGGATCGAAAACTATCGGGAAAACACTCGAAATTCTCTCGATTCTCACACGAACGATTTTTCTCTGCTAAAAGGATTTTCACGACGGCTACAGGGTTTCACGCAACCCTAGGCGTTATATACGCCAAACCGAGCCTCGAACCGTGATTAAAACTTTAATTAACCTGGTTCTGCAGACAGGCGTGTCGAGCGACACCACACCTGTGTCGATCGACACCCACATTTCCTTCGTGTCGATCGACACACCCAGTGGTGTCGCTCGACACGACCAAAAATCAGTATTTTCGGATTACGGATGTTACAGAGGAACTGTTGGAACTCATTTTTGACGAAATGGTTGTAGACCATTTCCGGTGTTATCTGGTAAACACTATATCATAGTGTGTATAATTGTCAAAATCAAAGTTAGTTTGAATGAGAAATGAAGGTCTAATGGGTGACATTTTAAAGTTATGAAGCTTTAAAATTGTCTAAGTTTAAATACTAGCAAATATTCCATATTGGAATTAGGATTAATTTCCTTAAGTATATAAAGTAAAAGAATTCATAAAAATGTTTAAAACCTTGTGTACATTTTGTTGTATTGAAGAAAAGAGTTATCCGGACCGAACTTTAGTTTTGGATCTGAGGATTATGCAAATGGCTTAAATTCTTTGTGAATAAATATTGACTTAGTCAATATAAATCTCTTATAATATTCTTTGTGATATGCAATTAAGCTAAAGAAAAATCAGTTTTAATTTTGTGTCTATCATACAATTTAATTATTGTAAATGTCATTATGGAGAGAATGAATTCTCCAACGCCACTTTATTGCTCATATACGTTGAGACGTTGAACTTTTTGATTATAAAATCAAAGTCACCCTCCACACAAAGAAATTCCTCACATGTTTATTTTAGTTTTGTGTCTGAGAGTATACATAGATTATGGGTTCGTTAGGTTCTATTTTCGAGTGTCGCGAAATAGTCGATCGTGTGGTTGTATCCTGGGATTCTTAATTGTATCGAAAACCGTCACACTACGGGCAATTAAAGAATTAAGAAAAGAGTGTCTCACCTCCACACAAACCGTCATCCTTCATCATAATTTTTTGTATCGATTTATGAAGTTTTGTATCTGTTTTTATCATTAATCAAAACAATATTCAGTTTTGCCATATCGTAGAAATTGTGCTCCTACAATCTTAATTCTTTAATTTTCGTTATTATACTAACAAAAAACTGATTATTTGTTGAGTTTTTGATAAGGACAGGTCTTGTCGAGAATTAATCGAGATTTGAAGAATCTTGGTGATAATAATTCTGTTAATCGGAATTGCAACCATTTTCTGGTTTGACTTGGTTGTGACTTCTACGTCATTTGCTAATTTGATTGATCATGTTTTCATGGAACCGATTGGTTCTGGTTTCTTACAACCGGTTTACTTCTGGTTTGCTAATAACGGAATGTGATATTGGTTTAATTATTATTGATAGTAATTATCCAAATTATGGTGGTATCGTTATAATATTTCTTACTATTGCTCTGGAATATTTTTAGTCAAGTGAATTGTTTAGCAACATTCAGATCACGTCACTGTCAATATTGATCATCTAGACTTGAATAATTTTACAATATTATAAGCTTAATTGCTTTTGTTGGTTTCTGGAAAATCTCGTTTGAATAATTCATGCAATTTATCCGGGTGATTTAATTTACTCAAATCCCATGGAACTATGGTTATATGACTAGAATACCATATATCTTTCAAAAATTACTCAAATCTTTTCACACCCCTAGTAAATTACGATAAATACCCTTGATTAGTTTTTCTTAATTGAAATTATTGTTAATTAAAAAATAAAAAAACAAATCCACGTCAGTGTGACCGTGGTTAGAAAAGAGGGAAGTGTCAAAGGAAAAAAAGAAAAAAACCACAAACTTTCTCAACTATCTTCTCCGTTTAAGATTCTTTCGAAATCGACATTGTTTCTTTCCTCGTGATCGTCTTCTCTCCGCAATCGAAATCATCTTCCCTCGTACTCGTCGTCGCCGAAAATCGTCTTCTCTCGTAATCGTCTTCGAAAGGTAGGTTGTTGCGGAGTTGGATGTTTTTTATTGCAGTTGAGTTATAAATTATGTTGTGTCTGAGTTAGGGTTTTTTTGCGGCTGATTTATCAATTATATTGTGGCTGAATTAGGGTTTCTTGCGGTTGAGTTATAAATTATGTTGTGGCTGAGTTAAAAATTATGTTGTGGTTGAGTTATAAATTGTGTCTGAGTTAGGGTTTTTTGCATCTGAGTTATAAATTATGTTGTGGCTGAGTTATGGTTATATTGCGGCTGAGTTATAAATTATGTTGTGGCTGAGTTAAAAATTATGTTGTGGCTGAGTTATAAATTGTGTCTGAGTTAGGGTTTTTTGCGTCTGAGTTATAAATTATGTTATGGCTGAGTTATGGTTATATTGCGGCTGAGTTATAAATTATGTTGTGGCTGAGTTAAAAATTATGTTGTGGCTGAGTTATAAATTGTGTCTGAGTTAGGTTTTTTTGCGGCTGAGTTATAAATTATGTTGTGGCTGAGTTATGGTTATATTGCGGCTGAGTTATGAGGTCTCTTCAAAGCTTTATTCGAGAACATGTAGCTCAGTTGAATCTGATGGCTCGACTCCTTCAATCCGTAATCATCGAGTACTATCTTCGCAAGTTCGTCTAGTGTTGTTTTCTCATCTATATGCACAACTCTACACCCTCTACCGTCGGCGTTGAATACATATTTGTGTTTCTTAACCCAGTTACCGGAAACAATAATTACCGGATCCATATGATCTCTGATGAATGAAAATAATGAAAAAGGTAGATGAAGAAGAATAAGAAGAAGGTCGTACATGAAAAACCCTAATTTGTAAGAGTTGATGACATGGAAAATACGAGCTGATGACATGGAAAATCGGAACTGATGACATGGAATATCGGTAAGTCAGCCGCCAAACAAACACATAACTCAGCCATTAATAAATCAGCCATCAAGTATAATGTAAGTCTGCCGCAACGTGAATAGTATTTCAGTAATTAATCTTTCGCTAATAAATCAGTTGTAATTAGGCTAGGAAATATTAAGTCAGCCGTATTGTCAAATAAATCAGCCGTCAAATGAATGCTATTCTAGTAATTAATCTTTCGCTAAAAAGTCAGCCGTAACCAGGTTGAGTTATTGTTAACCCAGCCAATTACGACGGATTTACGTAAGTCAGCCGTAACTACCTCTCATAAGTCAGCCAACCGGAGAACATAACTCAGCCGTCTCTTATCTAAAACTCAGCCAATTTTCCACAAATCAGCCCACCGTTGTATAACTCAGCCGTAACTTGTGTTCGTTAGTCAGCCGTTATCTCATAAGTCAACAAGATTTCTGTAAATCAGCCGTAACTAACGGCTGATTTATGTTCGTAAATCAGCCGTTATCTCATAAGTCAGCCAGATTTCTGTAAATCAGCCGTAACTAACGGCTGATTTATGTTCGTAAGTCAGCCGTTATCTCATAAGTCAGCCAGGTTTCTGTAAATCAGCCGTAACTAACGGCTGATTTATGCTTGTAAGTTAGGCGATCTCTCATAAGTAAGCCGCGTTTTTTAACTCAGCCGCAACGTAACCATAATTCAGCCGCAACGTAACCATAACTCATCTGTAGCGCTTTACGGCTGAATTCATTAATACACGTCAGCGATTTCCTACGTGGTTGCTTACGTGGCTATGGCATTTTTGTAATTACGTTATTTGTCACAATGTAACAAAAGGGCACGCTGTGTATTAAAAAAATGCTAATAATAAAAAAAAGTTTTATATGATTCTAGTCATATTACTTAATTTATGTGGGATTTGAGCAAAGAACCCTTGAATATAATTAAAATGTTGATAATTGTATGTGTTTGGTTTTGTTTAGTATACTAATTTATCTTGTTTTTTGTGAACATATTCAATTTTAAGTATGACTAATAGATGGCAACCAAACTTTGATCAATGATCAAAACAAAGATGTAAGGATCAAGATAACCGTTGGTGGAGAATATGAATCAAATGAGTTAACACCCAAATTTAGTCTGGGACTGGTCTAGCATTTGTGAATCTATTGGTGCCTAACGCTACATGCGTAGGACTGATGCCAAAAAAGACTTATAAGTCTAAAGGGACAAAGAAATTCGCCTTAGCGAAGTTTCTAAAGTTTGAAATGATGGATTAAAAACCCATCATATATAGAACAAGTGGTAGCAATGTAATAGCTAACACATGAGATAGAGTCTAATAGTATGTTCATTTATGAAATGTTCACGGTAAAATACTTTATTGAGAAACTCCCTCCTAGTTGGGAAAACTTCATTATCTATCTCAAATACATGCCGAACGAGAAAAAAATAATTCATTCTTATCCTAAATCATGTATCGGTATTTTGTCATTGTAATATCATATTTTATGTATTTCATTTCACAAATATCAGTCTGCCCATATGTAGTAAATTAAGTTCCTACAATTTTAATTCTGAAAATTTTCGTTTTTTGCTTATTGCACTAACGAAAACTGATTATTTTGTTAAGTGTTTTTGTCATAAACACAAGGAATTTGAAAATTCTTTGGAATTTTGCTGATGGTGATTAAAATTTGTGAATTTTGTTAAATCAATTTAACAAAAAAATTCGTCGTTGGATCTGCCTGTGTCAACACAAAAAGGCAGTGTTTTAAAAACCGGACCGGACCGGGTTCAACCGTGAACCGGCCAGCTAGCCGGGTTGGGTTGACCCAGGTTTGAAATTTTCTTTTTTTTTTTAAATTTCTATTTTTTCCATATTTAAATTTTTTATGATTAAAATTTATAGATTTAAATACTAGTTTTGAATTTAGTTATCCACCAAAAAAAAAGTTTTGAATTTAGTTAATTTTTGTTATGGTTTAATATTTTAAATTTTTTGTTACATATAAACTTAATTATTTCTCATTAAATTTTGTCTTTGAATAGTTTTTTTGTTATTAAAATGATTTTTTTTTTAAATATATGTTTATTAAAAATATAAGTTTATTCAAAGGCTATATTATATATTTGGATATTATAGTTATACAAAAACTATTTATATTATTATTTAAAAAAAAATTATTAAACCCAGTTCGACCCGGTCGGACCACATTGACCCATGACCCAAAAGTATTTCCGGTTCGGTGGCCGGTCCGGTTTTCAAAACATTGCAAAAAGGATAAACAAATTTTAATTTGATTTACATCTGGTTTGGTACACCAGGTTGTTCTAAATTCAATTAATTTGTTTTGCCGGTTTGATGCTCCGGTTTGATTTAATTATCAAGCACAATGTTTGCAGTGTCTCGCTGTGATTCTTGTGAAATCATTTATATTTTCTTTAGAGTTATCTCTGGAAAATTGTTTTTTGGAGCATTTGCATTTTAATCGTGGGCATACGTTTGCATACGTTTGGTTTAAATTGCACATATTCCAATTGGTTAATTGTTTAAATTGCATACGTTTGATATTTGCAATTTACTTCTAATTTAATTGTTTATTGCAATTTATTCACATTTGTTTAAATTGTTTTGTATATTAGATTGAATTTCCAATATTATGTACTAATTAGATCTTGATTCTCTTTAACAGGTTTGATATTGAGTACAACTATCGACGAGCTAGCAGCTTAAATCGGATATATGTATATGTGTATACATTTGGGATTTGCGATTTGTTTATAAAAGCTGTCTAACAAAGAATACGTTTACTTAAACGTTTGAGATAGCAACGGGTATAGTGAGTGAACAACTCTAATTGAGAATGGTCTATCACTTATAACCTTGTGTGTTATATAAAGACTACATTTCTGATTTTTATTAGAATGTTGAGATCCTATTTCCACCGAGAGCGGTAGAGGTGTTTTGGTTACAAGTCTAGTGAGTCGACGCAACCAATTCAATTTGGTTAATGGTCTTCCACATACGACTGAGCCAAAATATGATTTTATCAAATTGTCATGTAAGTGCCTAATGTTGTAAACATAGGACTAATCACTACAAGAAAACAGGCTTTTTACGACTACATTTGGCGACTAAATCAGTAGTCGTAAATTTGGCGACTAATTAGCTACTGCTAAGCGACTATATTACGTCTACACAAATTTAGTCGTATGTTAGTCGGTGTAATGCGACTACAAAAAGTAGTCGTAAAAGTAGTCGTAAATTGACGACTACTTTATGACTAAATGTCACACGGGGAAAATAGTCGTCAATTAGTCGCCAAATAGGCGACTAAAATGCGATTCCGGTGGTGGGTCGTAACATAGTCGCTAATATGGCGACTAATATGCGACTGAAATGTCGAGTCGTAAAACAGTCGTAACGTATGCAATGGAAGAGGATGGTAACATTTTTGCTTTCTTGCCTTTCATGTAAATATGACAAATAACCCCGGGAATAACGGTTGCGATTTTGCTCGGATAGAAGAAATTGTCGACAAGAGTAAGGCTTAGGCGGTGATTAATTGTTCCACAAATGAGTCTTCTTCAGGTGCTTCGAACTTCAAAGTGTTTCTCCAAGTGCCGCAAAGTGTTTCATCCTCTATAAAAGTGTAATCTTTTTCGATGTTTTGATGATTCGAGCATTTCATTTTCAAAGCAATTACTGCATCTAGACCATTTGTTGTAAATCTTCTACATAAGACTTAATTGAATAGGTAATTCATGTGTTTCCTTAATTTTGTTAAACATGTTTAATATTTTCTACTAACTTAAATGTTTTAACGTATTTAACTTAAATGTTTTAACGTATTTAATGTGTTAAAATGTAAAGAAAATAAAATTAAAAATATATAATAAAATTTAATATAATCTTTTATATTTATATATGTACTACTTTAATTATTTTCTATTTTGCAAACATTTTAAAAAGTATTAAAAATACTACTAACAATTAATTTGATTAATTTATACATTTTCTAAACACGTTTAGTGTTTCATTATTTGTACCAAAACTAAATCCCAAAATTTAAGTACTCAGATCAAAACTAAATCCCATAAATAATATTTTACAAATTTTAGAACCAAAACCTCAAATTTCCAAAATTTAGTCCCAAATTTGTGGGAGAAACAAAAATACTGTCACAAATTTTGTGGAGGGAAACAAAAATATTTGGGTTTCCCCCTCACCAAATTAATCAAAATTTTGGCCCACACCCAAATATTTTAGATAAAGTCCACGCCAAACACTTTAAAAAAATTTCATTCCTTTTATTTGTGAGAAAAACCCTAATCTTTCTTCTGCTTCTCTTCTTCTTCATCGAGTCCCCTCTTTCGGCTCCACCACCGTCTCTCCTCTTTCACCTGCTCCACACTGTCTCTCCTCCACTGGATCTCCTTTTCACCGATTATCCTTCTGCGGCGTCATACAGGCTTATGAAATCCTCCGGCGACAAATCCTCGGCGGCGGACTCGTCGAGAGAAACCGATTTGATTTTTAGGGCTCTCCTTCGAGAGAGAATTGGGGGCGCGTGATTATCCTTCTATGTTTCTTCTCTTAATCGCTTCTCCTCTTCAGTCAACCACAATCGCCCTCTTCCTCTCACTCAGGTAATCATCCTCTCTATCTCTCTATTTCTCTTAGGCATTATCTTTGTGTTGATTTGGTTTTGTTGTTTATGACTTTTGCTATTTCGATTTTAGAGATATTGGTTTTGTTCTTCCTGGTTAAAATACGTGTACTTCGTTTCATTGATTCTACTCGTTTATGAATGTAATTGGACCTCTTCGATACACGTTTAATCGATTTAACTTGTGATATGTACACACTTTGAATAGATTAATTGTATTAAGCTTAATTGAATCAAAGTTCTTGTAAATTGTCTTAAGCTTAATTGAATAGGTAGACTTTGTATTACGCTAAATTGTATCAAAGTTCTTGCAAATTGGCTTAAGCTTAATTGAATAGGTAGACTTGTATTTTCTATGTAAGGATCTGTTGTGTGACTTTTTCTGTTTGTTAATAATGCATATGTGGACTGTTTTGTACCTATGTCACAAACACAGCAAAGACAACAAGTTTCTGATGGTCCCTCTCATTCTGTTCTACCACCTGGAGCTATACGTAGGACACCATCTTCTTTTTTATATATTTATATCTCCTATCAACAGATGATGGAAGCTGGTGGTGAAGAACCACCACCATACACAGAGCTTGTAAAGAAGAAGCATACGCAAAAAGACGGAATGTATG
Organism: Draba incana; assembly: GCA_963576765.1. Classification (NCBI taxonomy): domain Eukaryota; kingdom Viridiplantae; phylum Streptophyta; class Magnoliopsida; order Brassicales; family Brassicaceae; genus Draba; species Draba incana. Next base: position 33,879,454 of record OY755204.1, on the reverse strand, counting down.
TCGATAAACGAGTATAAGCCATTGTCTCCGAAGTTGAGTTATGTGCTACACAAATGGCAGTGTCTCAAGGATCTTCGAGAAGGCCGGAGGAAGGAGGAAGAGTTGTGGTTTGAAGGTGTAAGAAAGGTGTCACTCCATTGAACTTAGTTAAAGAGTTTTGTTGCTTCTTGGTCTTTGTCCGAATAGAATTCTTGGTTAGAGTACTCTTGTGTTCCTTTGTTTAAGTCATGATTGTAAGTTTTTTTCTATTAGATTCAATGTGTGCATTAGCTCCAAGATTTGTAAATGAATATAATTTGTTTTTAATAATCTATTTCCGTTTCTGTTAATTGTATATAATTTGTTTGAAATATGACAATATTAATTATTATTGTAATATATGAAATTAATTAACTTAATAAATTAGTCGTAATGTAGTCATTAAATAATCGTAACATAGTCGCAACGTAGTCGCTAAATTTTACGACTATTTTACGACTGCACCAAGATTCTCATTTGTTCATGAGAATTAATCGTAACTGTGTCGTAAGATAGTCGTAATATTTAGCGACTATTTTGCTACTATTATTTATGACTACATGAAATAGTCGTAACTTAGTAGCCAAAATGCCGACTACTTTACAACTAATGTATTCACCGACTATCGATTTGGTACTACACTCAGTAGTCGTAAAATAGTCGTAATTCTTGATTTAGGGACTACATTGCTACTAATGTTGCAGTCGTAAAAACGTTGTTTTCTTGTAGTGAATATTCGATAAAATCGATGTCTTAAAAAGAGGGTTAATGTGATGTTAGAGGAATCTTGGTTAGTCCAGAAAATGTGGGGGGAAGCGTTGCTTACCAATAATTATATCCTCAACAAAATATCGCACAAAGTCTTTGGAAAAATGTCATATGAACTTTGAAAAGATGTTGTACTAAATACCTAAAAGTGTGGGGGTGCCTAGCAAAAGTTGTAGTGCCACCTCCTAAAAAAGCCACAATCGAACCTAAAATGGTGGATTGGATTTTTATTGGATATACACACAAGAGTAGTGCTTATCGGTTTATGGTTTATAAATTGGTTTATAAATTAGACATACCGGATATCCATATAAAGTGGCAGAAAAATATTTGGAAAATATTCCTATGTGGGATAAACAAGTGTCGGCATTACAAAGTCGTAGTCCGTGCACTTAGTAACGGTACATATCATCATATAAGAATACGATATGATACCATTAAACACTTGATCTCAATTGGTGTAATCATTGGAGATTACGTTAAAATGAGTAACAACCTAGAGAATCCTTTTATTAAAGGTGTGTCTAGAGATTAAGTGATAAAATCATCAAGAAGAATGGGTTTAAAGCCTATATTATAAAATGACGCTTAATGGATACCCCACCTATATCATTGGAAATCTCACGATATAGGTTCAAAGGGCCAACGAAATAAAGCTGATTGAGAGAAGAACACTGTAGACTATGTCTATACCCAATTCCTAAGATGATAAAAAGTGTTACATGTATGTGTAGAGAATAAGCGTTTTTAATGATTTGAGTCCATAGTTTGAGATATAAGTGGATTATTACAGGATATTCCTTTAAACAAAGCTAATGGCAAATCACCTAGTGAGTGTGAAATGGGGCCGTTTCTAGGAGAATGAAGGGAAGGATATATTCTCTAAGTTCACTCATGATAACCATGAATGTTCAAGGCCAAAATGGACACAATAGAGAACCTAGTTCTATGAGAAATTGAAACTGTGTTATAGTTATTGTCTCGGTTTACATTAAAGTTTGGGTGGTTCAAGACATCAAGTTCACCTCTTGATCGAGTAACCCCGATAGCTATTAACAATGGCTAGTTCAAGGCTGAATAAGCTACTCGTTCATATACAGTGGATTTTTCGCTCGTACTCTCTAAAGTTCATTTTCTCGAGTCTTGTCTAGGTAGTCAAGTATGTTGAGTCGTCATGTGTCTAGAGTCATTTCTATTCATGTGGGGGATTGTTGGAACTCATTTTTGATAAAATGGTTGTAAACCATTTTCCGGCTTTATCCGGTAAACACTATATCATAGTGTATATAATTGTCAAAATCAAAGTTAGTTTGAATGAGAAATGAAGGTCTAATAGATGACATTTTAAAGTTATGAAGCTTTAAAATTGGCTAAGTTTAAGTACTAGCAAATATTCCATATTGGAGTTAGGATTAAATTCCTTAAGTTTATAAAGTGAAGAACTCATAAAAATATTTAAAACCTTGTTTACATTTTGTTGTATTAAAGAAAAGAGATATCCGGACCGAACTTTGGTTTTGGGTTTGAGGATTATGCAAATGGACTTTATACAAAAAAATTATTCTTTTGGCTTAAATTCTTTGTGAATAAATATTGACTTAGTCAATATAAATCTCTTATAATTAAATGAATTTTGACGTTTGATATGCAATTAAGCTAAAGAAAAATCAGTTTTGATTCTGTGTGTATCATACAATTTAATTATTGTAAATGTCATTATGGAGAGAATGAATTCTCCAACGCCACTTTATTTCTTTGGACGTTTTTAAGAACACAAAGAAATTTCTCACATGTTTATTTTAGTTTTGTGTATGAGAGTACACATAGATTATGGGCTCGTTAGGTTCTATTTTTGAGTGTCGCGAAATAGTCGATCGTGTGGTTGTATCCTAGGATTCTTAATTGTATCGAAAACAATCACATTACAGGCAATTAAAGAATTAAAGAAAGAGTGTCTCGCCTCCACACAAACCGTTCATCGTTCATCATAATTTTTGGTATCGATTTATGAAGTTTTGTATATGTTTTTATCATTAATCAAAACAATATTCATCTTTGCCATATCGTAGAAATTGTGCTCCTACAGGAACATCACAAGGAGGATCACAAGTCTAAGCATCACTAGGCCATGGATGTATTTATATCTCTATTTTTCACTTTTTTTAACTACGTTTTATTTTATTTTATCGTCATTATGATACCAAACTTGTATTTAGTTTGAAATATGGTACCACACTTGTTTTTTTTTTTCGAATTATTGTACCAAGCTTGTTTTTGCTTCGGCAACTTGGTTTTTTATTTTGATAAATGACCAAACAATGTGAGATGAAGTTATCATCTAAACTAGTGTTTCTCTAATTACTAAAATTATAAACAAGTTTGACAAACAACAAGAAGGCAAACATCATATATTAGTGTTTCATCAATAGAACGCAATAGTTCAAAGAACATATTGTTTAAGACATCTCATATACATCTTACACACTTGGTATTTCTCCTAGGGGTAAACCCAATAATTTTCGTAAAATATATGAGTAATTTCTTTTATCTGTATCTAAATTATCAAAAAAATTTACATAAAACTATCCGAACTAGCCGAATTAACCCAGAAATAACACACAAAATTGTAAAATTTACCAAAAATATGAACATATCCAACTTAAAACCAAAATACTTATGAATTAGTTATTTTTGGAGTATTTTTAATATCGTTTGGTTTTTGGTACGATTCCAGTTCCAATCATATAGGATACATCAACTATTTTCAAAAACAAAATCGGTTCAAGTTGGATTCGGGTTAATTAGGGTCGGTTCCGTTTTTGTTCTCGATTCAGGTACTTTGCCCTACCCTAGGTTTTGCTATGTTTGCTTTTGGAAATTTGAAGTTATTCTAATTTTTGATGATTTTATAATGAAGTTATTGGTATGTGGTGAATATGTGAAAATGATTTTGTGTTAATCCATCTAAATATTAGGAAATATTTTTGTCTTGACTTTATTAATTTTTTTTTAATTGTCATAATTATTAACTCATAGAGGGGAAAAAGTTAGTTTGACACTAATTTATTATTTTATTACTAGATTAGCTCTTTAAACAATTTTATTATTGATAAAATTTTCGGGACTACTTTACCCTCATATTATTTGTTAGGAAAAACCTTATTTACAAAAAATGCCACTACAAAAAAATTCGGAAAAAAAAAAATTATTTACAGTTTTGCCTTATACTTAATATATTGACATGACAAACTTATTTGTAGACAGACTTATTTTTTTTTAGCCACAAATTATTTAATATTGACAGATTTATAAGTATTCCACCGATTTATCTAATAGACTTTTTGTTTTTGGCCACAGATTTAGTTAATTTTGACAGACTTAATTAGCTTTCAATAGATTTATTATCCTTTGACCACAAATTTATTTGACAGACTTAATAAGTTTTTCACAGATTTATTTCTTTTTAGCCACAAATTTTCTTATTTTTGACAGATTTAATTAGCTTTCAACAAATTTATTTTTCTTTAGAAACAAATTTACTATATTTTGACAGACTTAATAAGTTTCTCATAGATTTATTTCTATTTAGCCACAAATTTTCTTAATTTTGACAGATTTATTACTATTTGATAGATTTATTTGTTTATGTCACAGATTTATATGACAGATTTGTATTTTTTTGATCACAAATTTATTTCTTTTTAGTCACAGACTTATTTATATTGATTAACCTAATCATACTAATTTGGTTAAATCAAACCAAACAATACCATATTAACCAAATCAAACCATTCTAAATTGAAATAAACCAAAAAAATCAATTAAAAAATATTTACCTAACCAAACCGTGTTGGTCAATTAGGGCTCTCATTAGCCATGTATCACCGTCATCTTCTTCCTCTTATCATCTTCTTCCTATTATCACCATTAGCTTAGTTTTTGTTCCCTTCTATCTCTTTTGAAAAATCACGTTTCAAACAACAAAATATGGCACTCATTCATTCGATTTGTGGTAAATGGATTCTTCAGAATAATAGATGGTTGTTTGGTGTTGATAACAAAAGAGGGAAGAAATTTATAAGAGCAAACGAAAAAACTTATTTTTAAGATTTTGTTGGGATGGTGATTGGCGAGTACAAGATTGACAAACAACTTTACCGGATCAAATTGAGCTACATATTTCCAAAAATGGTATTGTTGACATTACCGCAAAATGCTCCCCCTATAGACGTTGGAAATCGTAGGAAATTTGATGGATTTTTGGAACAAGTAAAAACCGAATCGGTGCAACTCTGTGTGGAACTGAGAAAAAATGTTTTAATGGAAGATGCGTATCTCCAAAAAAATGAAAACAATGAAGAGGACGAGGATGAAGATGACAGGTTTGATTATTGTGATGATTCGGATGGAGCATCTTCAGGTGATGAAAACTTTTCTCTGTATGGGTTACTCCCTGAAGAAGAAGAAGAAAATAAGCAAAATTTGCCAAATACGAAGACACGTTCACTACAAGAAAACAGGGCGATTTCCGACGGCCAAAACCGTCGGAAATCCGTCGGAAAAGCCCCTTTTCAGACTGGATTCCGACGATTTTGGTCCGTCGTTTCTATCACGTCGGAATTTGAATTCCGTCGGAATTTCCGACGGAATTAAGACGGATTGAAAAAAAAAATTCCGTAGGAAATCTAATTCCGACGGAATTTAGATTTTTTTTTAAAAAAAAAAATTTCCGGCGGAGTCACCGGAATTCCTTCTTCTTCTTCTTCTTCTTCTTCTTCTTCTTCTTCTTCTTCTTCTTCTTCTTCTTCTTCTTCTTCTTCTTCTTCTTCTTCTTCTTCTTCTTCTTCTTCTTCTTCTTCTTCTTCTTCTTCTTCTTCTTCTTCTTCTTCTTCTTCTTCTTCTCCTCCTCCTCCTCCTCCTCTTCTTCTTCTTCTCCTCCTCTTCTTCTTCTTCTTCTTCTTCTTCTTCTTCTTCTTCTTCTTCTTCTTCTTCTTCTTACCAAAGAGAATGTGTGTTTGGGTATAAAATTAGGGTTAATCCGTCGTTAATCCGTCGGAATTCCGACGGATTAACCCTAATTTTTACCGCCTAAACACTTCCGTTTAATTAAATGGGCAGGGAAAAAAAAATCTAAATTCCGTCGGAAATTTCCTACGGAATTCCAACGGAAAGCGTTTTTAAAAAAAAAAAATTTAATAATATTTGCCGTCGGAATTCCGACGGATTCCTCTTTTTTTTTTTTTTTTTTTAAAAACGCAATCCGTCGGAATTTAGTCGGATTGCCGTCGGAAAATTCCGACGGACACAAAAATCCGTCGGAAAATGCCTTGTTTTCTTGGAGTGGTTCCATGTCCACAAACACGGGAAAATAAGTTAACTCTCATGTTAAAGTAGAATTATCCGCGCTGAATCTAGATGCAGCTCATTGCTCCTGATGTTTAAGATACAGCTCATTGCCTCTAGTGTTACTAAACCAATCCACTGAAGCAACTATCGATCCCTAAGTTTGTCCCTGGAGAGGAAGAGAATAAGCAAAATTTGTCATAACTTTTGTTTTGAAACTATTTTTCGCGTCTACAGGATATGTCTTCAATGTTTTCTTCATAACTTCTAGTTAGCTTATCGGATTGGGGCAATTCAGAATTTAAAACAAAGCTAACTCTTTAAGCTTTCCAACGACACCAAGAAACAATTTTTTGATGTATATTAAAACTTCAAAAGTGGCCCGTAATGTGAAGTTCTGAAACTGTTTTGAAACTATTTTTGATTCTTTTGCTCAATCACTTTTTGTGCCTTTTTAACACTCCAAATACTTGAAAAGCAGCTACAAAGCAGTAACACTACTGTATAAGCAAACAAATTCTGGTGTTACACTGAAGCAATTATCAATCCCTAAGCTATACGAATATCCAAAAACCAGGTGAAGAAACAATTTTTTTAATGTATATTAAAGCTTCAAAAGTGGCCCGTAATGTGAAGTTCTGAAACTGTTTTGAAACTGTTTTTGATTCTTTTGCTCAATGACTTTTTGTGCCTTTTTAACACTCCAAATACTTGAAAAGCAGCTACAAATCAGTAACACTACTATATAAGCAAACAAATTATGGTGTTACACTGAAGCAATTATCAATCCCTAAGCTATACGAATATCCAAAAACCAGGTGAAGAAAAAAATCCAACTTAACAAAATCAACAAATTCTAAAACCCGAACATATATCACAAAACCTGAATATATATATATATATATATATAAAGAGGAGTTGTAACCTCGTGTAAGGAAATTTGTTGTCGTCGGTGTAACGTCCCGACCGTCCTATCCATGGGCTCCACGTCCACTCTCGGCCCATAGGCCCTCACTCTCCGACAGCGGTGCGTTAGTCCGGGAGGCTCGGAAGTCATGTTTACTGACCTGCAAATCACCACGCGATCTTGCCTCGTGTTTTGATCTCACTCACACGGTACTGGAAATGACTACCCCAGCTCAAGCACGCTTAACTCTGGAGTTCTCTCAAGACCTGTGACCGAAAAGATAAGTGCACTTTGGTGATATAGGTAGCCAAATCAATTCTTTTAAGCCTCTCCGCATATATCGCATATACCATATATGCCCTGAAACCGGGGTGTCACAATGACCCCCACTAACAGATCGCAACGTCCTAATTATGTATGCCAAGATCGTTACCCCGATAAACTGACTAACACAGTTATCAGGGCTCGCTCTGATACTACTTGTAACGCCCCGACTGTCCTATCCATGGGCTCCACATCCACTCTCGGCCCATGGGCCCACACTCTCCGACGGTCGGTGCGTTAGTCCGGGAGGATCGGAAGTCATGTTTACTGACCCTGCAAATCACCACATAATTTTTCCTCGTGTTTTGATCTCACTCACATGGTATTGGAAATGACTTCCATTAGGTCACCCATCTTGAAACTACCCCAGCTCAAGCACGCTTAACTCTAGAGTTCTCTCAATACTTGTGACCGAAAAGATAAGTGCACTTTGGTGATACAGGTAGCCAAATCAATTCTTTTAAGCCTCTCCGCATATATCGCATATATTATATATGCCCTAAAACCGGGGTGTCACAGTCAGAATCTAGAGGAAAACTTGACCGTTACGTCTTCCTTGTTTCTAGAAAAACGAAGGGCACGAACTTCTTCTTCTCTGGAAAAACAGAGGTCACCGATGAAAATAGTGATGAAGAATATAAACCCAGAATGGTGTGAAGAACTCGTCGTCCTTTTTCTTAGATTTGTCTGTATAGGGATGAAGAATATAAACCCAGAATAGTGATGAACTCGGCGTCACCAACGAAATCAATTTTCACATAATACAAAACCCTAATTAGATAAACGACATTTTATTGAATTTTTAAGATTTTTTAAAAAAAATTAACAAAATGGCGTTAGTGTTACTAAAATGAAGTTTGATGGGTTAACCGACTTTTTACACGCTTTTTACTAAGTGTTTTTGAATGGATGCTAATCTAGTAATAAATCAATGAATGGGTGCTAAACTAAGTAATTTCTCATATATATATATATATATATATATATATATATATATATATATATATATATATTACATAATCATTAGATTATATTTAATATAATCCGATTATGATGATATTCAACTACATGTTGTCTGTGCGATTATGATGAACATCTTCTACATATGCCTCCATGATGCAGCTCTCCATGTACGACATCTCCCATAATGGACAAGCTCTCCTCAACGAACGACTTTGCATGTACGACATCTTCCATGATAGAGAGACTCTCCCCAACGAACGACTTAGCATGTACGACAACTCTAATGATGGACATGGTCTCTGTGACACTTTATAACCATTAATCTGCAATAAGCTGTATTATCTAGGATTCGAAAATCAAACCTGGTTTAGAAGCTTTTATACCTAGATCGATTTTATTAATTTAGAGGGTTTTCTGTTTTTTATTTTGTTTTTTTTTGTCATCCCGCTTTCAGTTAATTTTGGGTTGACACATTTCAAAATCTAATCGACAAATTAACGTCTACTATCATTCATTTGAAATAGTTCTACATGTGTCAAACTTTCATGAAACTTGTTCAAGATTAAATAAAGACAAGATTTTGTGTACATAAGAATTGATATATATATATATTATAAGAGAGTCTCTGATATATATATTTTTTGAATCTCTTGTCTATGTATGAGAATTCCAATAGATTTGTGATCTAATATTTTATTTGCCTCACCCCTAACGGTTATATAGCTACGAACTCATGACCGAAGATTCCAGAAGATCCAATCCTCAAAGCTCAAACCATTTTCATAGTTATATCATCAGGAGAAAAACCAAGACAGAGATAACTAAACCAGCTGCCTGCAAAACAAAACAGAAGGGATTGATACTCAATGAAAAATATCATACATAATGGATATGGTCGGCGTCAAACCAATCAGAGTATCCATACCTTTGACGATGAAAAGAGTGACTTGGCAGCACTAGAATTGAGACTGTTGAATCCAATATCGTAAGATATGGTTCCATCAGGCTTAAAAAGTCCAAAGTGTGTCTCTGAACTCTTTCCCGGTTTCGAGTTTTCGTTGAACAATGCAAAGATATAGGCTTTTAGCACAGTTTTCGGTCTAAGAGGTGTTCCTTTCTTCTTTGCAAGCCTCTTCCTGAGGTTATAGTTATAAGTTCTTGCATTCTCCGTTGTTGCTGCAGGTTCATCTGTATCACCTTTAGAAGCCCACCCGGTTTCAGTAATAATAACCTCCATCTTCTTGAAACCAGCATCTTGCAGGGCCATGTAGGCAGCATCGATCTGAGCATCGAGCATGTTATCATACCGTAGTTTGGTTTTTGGGTCATATATACCCTTTGTTGGCTTGAAAAGAGCATAGTTGATATCGATCTCAGTCGGGTTATACGTGTACGCCAAAAACGGGTACGCGTTTAAACAAAAAGGAGATCCAATCTGATTAAAAAACTCAAGCAATGGCTTCATGAACTCAACAACATTCGCTTGGAATACACAAGACGACGGCGGGTATGAGTTATTGAACACGGCTTGTGAATGAGCAGTAGTGATCTGCACTGTTTCCTCAAGATTCAGTTTCTTCAACGCATTGTAGACATTTTTAGCTGCACCCAATAAGGCAGCCGATTGCACCGAATCACCGCCTCCGAGAACTTCATTACCTATCGCGATACCACGGATCCGAGTCTTGGGCATAAAAGATTGAACATTTTCTTTGACCCAAGTAAATGCATGATCAGCATTTGAACTCATCTCTCTCAAGAACCCATTTGGGAGTCCAACCACAAGGTCTAAACCAGTCCCACTAAAAGCTTCAAGGACACTATGGTCTGCGTCGTATATACGAACATTCCGAATTTTCGCTTGTTTTAGAAGTAAGACTACTTTATCCGGAGACGGAATGTTATCAGCAATCCTTCCATAATTTATCCCATATGTTCCAACAAATGCTCCCACAACTTTAAACTCTGGACACACAAAAAAACCCTAAATATCAAATCAAACATCCAAGATCCAATCAATCAACAGAATTACACAATCCAAACCGGTTTGGGTCAGAATACGATTGAAATCTCGAAATGACCTAGAACGTAACCTAGCCGCACACTTATTTAGTAATTCGAACCTAAAGGTATAGAATCGATTTCACTTTAACCAAATTATACTAAAAGTGAATAAAGGAGGAAAGATACTGCACCTATGGAAATTGGATTGGAGGAGAAGAGGAAGAACATGAAGAAGAACTTGAGAAGAACCAACTTAGAACTTCTCATCTGATAATTATCACAGAAAATCGAAAACCAGAGATTTTTCCAGTCAACCAGAGGAAACCGAAGCGAAAGCGGGAATTTGATTCGACAACGACATCGACATCGAAGCCAAAAAGGAGAAGTAAGATTCTTCCGATCAAAAATCAAGTGGTGTTATTCGCTGATGCTGGAGAGAGATGATGATTCTGCTTTGCTTCGCTTCGCTTCGCTTGAATGATTGTAGAAGAGAGAGAGAGACGGTGGATTTTCTGGGTTTTGGACTTTTGGTTTGAATTGGGTTTTCTTTTAGTCTCTGTCGAATATTAGAACTAAGTTGCAATTTATTTTTATTTATTATGTTTTAACAAAAAATTTTTATTTTTTTTTGGTCGACATGTTTTAACAAAACTTTATAGTGAATTATATAGAGGTCCGGCCCAGAAGGCAAGCCCGTGAAGTCACCACTTAGGGCCATAAATTTAGACGGGCATTTTTTTAGTTTAAATTTTTGTTATAGATATAATTATAAAAAAATTATTACTGTTTTTACAATAATAATATTTGTAAAACCTTTTTTCAAAGTCTTTTATAATGTTTGTGAGTCTTATCTTAAGAAACATGTTAATCACTTTTTAAAAGTAATTTAATTTTTTTAATCGTCTAAATTATCATATAAATATTACAATCATCATTAGACTAAGGGGGTGTTAGTCAATAATGGATTTTAATTCAACTCTATTTGATTTAAAATGACATTAGATTTTAAAAAAATTGGATCATTTAAAATGATTCATTATTGATTTTACAATTATATGTGTACAAGAATTTCAAATCCACTCAAACTCCATCAAGTTAAAAGACTTTGTTAGAATCTATCAAACATGAATAACAAAAGATTTGAATTGGTCATTTGAAATCATTAATTGAATAACAAAGGATTTCGAACTCTTTTAATGAGGAAATTGTAAATACAAGAACCTATAACAGTGGATTTTAAAAGAAAATTTGAAATCAACTATTCAATAACAATGGATTTTGATTAGATTTAAACTTTATTAAACTCCATCATTGAATAACACCCACTAATTTGATCTATTAAATCTAATCCTATTATGATGATACTCAACTCCATGTTGTCTATGCGATTAGGGTGAATAGCTTTTACATAAGTTTCCATGATAATTTAATTTTATTAGTTAAAATTCTAGTTTAAAAAAAAAAAATTTAAACGATAATTCGGTTATCTTTCACGATTTCTTTTTGATATTCTCTTCTTGGTTATTACATTGTTGTACCATTTAAAGTCAAGGAATGTAAAGTAGATGTTTCAATCTTGTAAGTGAATTAGTTTTTGCAGATGGCAGAGTAAAAAAATATTTTAAATCGAGAAAGATGTTTGACAAATAAAGCTTATTGCATATTATTGACCATTCTGGTATCGTTGGTACCGCATAAAGAAGTTTTTTCGAAGTTAAAACTGAGAAAAAAATGATTTGTGGTCTACCTTATCACAAAAGAGATTGAATAGGTTGACTTTGCTATTGACTGAAATATAAATGGTTGAAAAACTCGACTATGTGAGTTTAATAAATGATTTTGCAAGCAAAAATGCATAGAGAACAATATTTCAAAAATAAAATTTTATTTTGCTTTTGTTTTTATTTTCTTATAAACTATTTAAATTATGAACGGGTTTACGAAGTTTTTTAGTTTTTTTACTTATATTACTATTTTTTACGATATACGAAAATGGCACATTTTTAAAAATTTGCGTAGGGCACCCAAAAACATTGGATCGACACTGATTATATATATGGAGACAAAGGAAATAAGATGGGAATTTTCGTAGTTGTTAAGTAGTGATGTGGTTGGACGGTGTGTTTTTCTTTGGACGTACCAACATTACAGCTAAATCAGACGTGTATGGACTTCTTTGAACCACTTTTTCCCCAAGTACTTTTACTTTTTTTTTGGGGGGGGGGGGGAATAAGTGCTTTGATTTTTTAATAAAATAGGCTTGTTTACTAAAAGATCCCACTTTTTCATTACTTTAATTAATGTACTTTCGAACTTCAAATCCAACCATTAGAATTATATTTTTTAAATTAACGTCTTAATTTGCTAAAAAAATAAATAATGTTATTAGCTTTCATGGTTAATTGGTTAAATGATTTTGCTGATTTTGCCCCTCTAAGACATTGTATTACGAACAGTAAACTAGAAAACAAAAATTGGAAGCACAAATTAGGAAATTGACAGAAATGTTTTTTTTAATCAGCGAAATTATAAAATTACTAAAATATCTTTGAATTATTTGTTATTGCTTGAAGTGAGAGAGAAATCTAAAAATATATTAGTAAAAAAAGTGTAGCTTGCTATTTTTTTTATGTAAGAGCATTTCCAACCAATTACTATTTGGAAAATTTAAATATATATGGAATATTAATTTTTAAAAGAAAAGAATGAAAGTAGCCATTGGAGTAAAATCGTACACATTCTAAGTGTTTTCTTATATTGAATATAGAGTACTTGAAGTATTGTTTTTAAAGGAAAAAATTATAGTGTAATCTTTATTCAATTGAAATCCGATTATGATGAAATGCTCTGATTTTTCAAGATCAACGAAGACATGCATTGATGGTGTTATCTTTAGACACACGTTAACTAGTGGTTAAAAGGTAAATAAATAAATTAATAAGTAACCAAAACAATTTGTACACCTGTACAAAATATGAGTCACATACTTATATTAGGTAGATTTTGTTTTACCCACGCATGGTGTTCAGATGGTTCATCTATGTAATGAGTCATCATATTCTTCCCTACATCGACTTCATTTTCTCGGACCTCTTTTGTCACTTGTACACTTATATGAGTTTGATCCTCAACTTTGATGACTTCGACGTGTAAAAGATTTCTACAACCATCTCTATTCACTTGCATTAGGTAATTAAAAACTTCATCATCATTCGAAACATTAGATGGTTGCATAATGTTCAGAATCATAATATTTAGCTGCGTTATAGCTTCATCTATCCATGTTCTTACTAATTTTTTCAACCAACGTCGAATAAGTCATTTCCTCCGGTGCGGTCTGTATCGCTAAAGTGTGAACTCGATCTCCTTGTGAGTACCATCTTATGTAATCTCCTTCCATGGAATAGCAACCTCCATAATCAAAACATTTGATTGTGCAATTCATTGTCCCCTGCAAAAAAAAAAAAATTACAAATATTAGTTACTCGAAGTAGTGCAATATCTAATAGCTAATAAAACAAGTCCAATATAAAAGAACACATACAAAAATAACAAATTTTCAAATTTACAAACAAATCTCCAAAATTTCTAGAAAACTTTTTGTAACCCTAAGCATGAATAACCCTAAACCTATTGTAAAAAACAGAACTATCACACATGTAGAACCCTATATTTTACGGTGTAAAGAAGAAGAGGAAGAAGATAATAACCTTTTAAACTTTGGCTATGTCTTTGTTTCCAAAGAGATGGAGAAGAACCCTTTGTGTTCCAGCTAGATGGAGAAGAAGAAGTGCGATGGCGACCAAAAGACTAAGAGAAGACAGAGATAGAGACAGAGCCGAACTTCTTGTGTTTTCTTATTGTTTTGTAGAGAAAAAAGAGATTGACTAAGATGAAGTTCTATGTCTTTGCACGTGGAAAATTTTGATAGGTTAAGAATGTTTTTGGTTTTTGGAATTAATTAATTAATTGTTGGTTTATGTAATTAGGATTTTTATATTAATAATATATATAATAAAGAGGAGTGGCCAGGGTAAATGGGGAAGAAAAATGAGAAAGGAATCATATATATATGAAAGGAGAGCTAACCCTCTCCATATGACTGACACATCACACACCAGAAAAAGATATGTGTCGGAAAAAAATACAAGAGTCAACCCGTCCTCTAACGTTATGATTTTTTTCAAATTCTCTAAAAACTTTAGTTATTCATAAGTTTAATGTAAATATTAAACATCAATGTATTAAATTAAATCTTTTTTTCTTCATTTTTATTTCTTCGTAATTTGAGTAAGTTCATCAATCTTGATATTTGTACTAAAGAAATCAACTTTATGTGAGAAGGAAGAAGCACAAATTGTAATGTTGTATATCTTTCCACTCGCTAACGTACTATACTAAATATGTATTCAGAATCTCATATAAACAAATATCATCCCATATTCAATTTTTAGGGATTACCTACTATTGTCGATTTCACTTGAAAAGGAAATGTTTGATCCAACAAATTTGGGTTTCACCATATTTCCGTTGTGGCTGTGTAAATTCGTTGGGTTTTAGAAACTCAATGGAGTAATTATTGATACGAGTAAAATCATGGCATACACATCATTCTCGAGCTTTATTTGTTCTGGGTTTGTTTAATCTGATTAGGGTTTCTTCATCACAATCGCTAGATCTTGTCCACTGATTCATACCCTGATAGCGTAAAAGTGATCGGAAAAATTAGATAGATTGATAATCAAATCGCCGTTCACGAGAAACAACAATTTGTGTATTCAAATGCTAATTCCTCAAGATGAGAGAATCTGCAAGATGAATCAAGAGAAAAACTTGTTACAAAAATTGATAAAATGTCAATGTTGATTAGAGAGATCAGATATCTTCAGTTTGCATATATATATATATATATATTCATTCTTTCTTCTAATTATAACCCCTAACTCTGAAATGTCTCTAAACCACCTCTCGTAATTACCCATAACTTCCAAACTTCACATTGCCCAAATCTTCCCTGTTTGAAAAACCTTGACCTCAAAGTTTGAAAGAATCAAATCCACCTACAGATCATAGAGAATGGTCAAGTAGTTTCCTGAAACCCACAAATAGCTTCCAAGTAGCTTTACCGTTGAGAAGCTTGTTCTTGTCCCCATTGAAGTCATGTTGCTCCCTTTGAATTTATACCACCAATTCTTGCATAGCTTTTTGTTCCATGAATATGTCGGTCATACACGTAGAACACCCAAGCAACACCACAAACAACATTGATTAGGCTCACAAGTCCCAATTGAAGGTGCTAGTGACTTCGGAAACACTTGGTGGACCATCAACTCAGGACTGTTACCATTGATGATTTGTTCCACCACCTTAGGGATTACAGAATCATGCTCCAACTCCATGTAAAAATTCCTCAATGCATCTCTTGCTTCTTCGGGAATATCACCAGACATTATATGTTGAAATTGTCAAACTCTAGAGTATAACCAAATCCATAACTTGCATGGTTTTGACATATGATTCTAAAAGCATAACGATCATCTTCTAGAGGCTGAGGCGATAAGCCATAGAGCAGAATCATTGACGTGTTTGGGAAACCTACAGCTCTTAACTTCATAACATTTCCATCTCCATTGCCATTGACCGGATAATAGAGTTTGTGTGAGCCATGATGGAAACTCATTTCTAATAAAATACAAGTTGTATTCATGCTCCTATACTCGTAACTCACTGGTAAGAGGATTCTTTGAACATCTTTTACTATGGAGTTGTAGCTCCTCTTGTCTACTTGTTCAGCTTGCATACAGTGTGTATCAAAGAGGGAAGATAGAGTTGTGGTCGTATCAAGAATAGCCAGAATGGATTGAACACTTACAAGGCGAGCAAGGACTGGTTTTCCCTTGTATTTGCTGACTGGCACAAAGGTGGTATTCATTAGCTCTTTGTATCCCTGAATTCCCCTTCCATACGTGTTGTCTTGATCCTCCATCAAATAGCCAATATACTTCCTTCCACTCACTATTATCTTCTGCTTCGGCTCATATACAAGCCACAAAAACGACTCCACCTTCTTCCAACAGTACCATGTCCTTATAACCATCTCCGATTGTTCTACCAAATAAGCATCCACATGTATCATTGTTGGTCCAACAAGTATCTATGTCTCACCTGAAGAGATGTGTATTTCTTGCTCCTCTAAACCATGATAATAAAGCAGCAACTTCAAAGGCTTATAATCACAAGTCAAACACACATTTAACATGCCGAGCTCTCTTATCATGGTCCATGTATCATGTTCATTCACAACTCTACTAGGTTCCCACACACGCTCAGCCCAATGTACATAAGTGAAGCATTTCGCTCTAGTTTCTCTTCGAAAACTCCGTAAGTACCGTGACTCATGAAGCGACGCAGTTAACGCCATATCCATATTTTCTCGAACCATTTCTTCTTCAATTGTTGAGTGGCTAAAGATATCATCGTGTATCAAATCTCTGAGCTCAGAGATGTTCTTAAACTTAAACTTCTAGGACTTTGTCCACTTATTCTTTGTCTTCTTCCTCCATTTGACTCTCATAAGCATTTTTTATCAAATACTTAGTCAATTTCATTTCACCACTAGTTGAAAATTTATCGACAATAACAGTCGATTCATCATTCAAGAACCATATCTCTTCCTGAAATTCTTCAAGTAATGGAACTGCAATGTTCTTAACCTCAAGATATCGATTCTCTATCACTAAATCCATCCCTAATAGATAATCGCACTGATTTGTTTTTCAATTCAGAAGCTGGCACCTGCAAAATTGATCTTCTGGGTTAAACAATTATTCTCAAAGCGAGAATCTGCAATTGACTTTGTTTCTTCCGGAATCGATTCCTCCTCTGGAACCATTTCTGACACCATCGACTCGGCTGCAAACGGCAACATCAAACGTCGAATCACCATCAACTATCACCCATAAATCTCCATAAGAAAATTGATCTTCATCACAATTCTTATTGAAAATCCGTAACCCTTTGTGCTTCAAGTGGTGATTAGGAGTCTTATTCGTCGCAAAATAGGCACAAGCCAGCCTTTCTTCGCCTATGTACCTCCTCAAACGAGATCTTTGGGTCAAACCAACCTCTCGTCGCTTGAGCTCTGATACCTTTGATACTGTAAAAGTGATCGGAAAATTTCGATAGATTGGTAATCCAATCGCCGTTCACGAGAAACAACAATTTGAGTATTCAAATGCTAATTCCTCATGATGAGAGAATCCGCAAGATGAACCATGAATCTCAAAGGAAACAACCAAGGGAAAAACTTGTTACAAAAGATTGATAAAACATCATCGTTGATGAGAGAGATCTTTTTGCATATATATCTTATGTCTTCTTCATTTTGGCCTTTGTATTTCTTCTTTCTTCTAATTATAACTCCAAACTCTGAAATGTCTATAAACCACCTCTCATAATTACCCATAACTTCCAAACTTCACATTTAAACCCTAACTCCTTTTTCCTGTAACATACCCATTTCATTTTTTTTGGAGAAACCAATTTTTTATTAAATTCTCAACTAGGGGGAGAAGTTCAAAGATACAAAGCCAAACTTGGCTAGCGAATTGGCTAAAAAATTGTTCGATCGCGGAATAAAAGCAAAAGCAATAGATATAAAATCCTCTTTAAGACATCGAATGTACACTAAATTGGACCATTACTTGTTAATCGCCTCATCCGAATTGAGTAAGGTGATAAGCGAGAGGGATTCCGAGAAACAATTAAGTACTCAGAACCCAAAATTATTAGCCCCAATTAGAGCAGCTTTCAAAGCGAGAGCTTCTCTGACCAGAGCCGATGTGACCCTTGGAGCTCCTCAAACCGACCAGATTGACAGACTTGTTAAATTTCCTTCGATGAGAAAGATTTGTTTTAATCTAAAATGCATTATAAAATGCTCCTCTAAGTTAGTTGTTTGAGTCCTGTTCTTACGTAGGATATTGCATTGAATGCTTTTGTTGTGAATCAAAGACGATAAAGCAAAGATCAAAAGAGATTGAGACGAAAATAGGGTTTCTTATTACTCGTGTGTTACAATGAATAAAACCTAAACTCCATATATATACACCTTCTCTAGCACGATCTCACCAGAAGCAACCAACTCCCTAATCTTATGAAATCTCACCGCTATATGCTTCGTCCTTGCATGATACACTTGATTCTTTGCCAGAAAAATGGCACTCTGGTTATCACAGTGTAAATGAACTCCACCTTGATCAATGCCCAATTCTGTCACAAGTCCTAGAACCCAAAGTGCCTCCTTAGCTGCCTCTCCCATCGCTAGATATTCAGCTTCTGTGGTAGACATTGCAACAATCGGTTGCAGCACATATCTCCAACATATAGGTCCTCCAGCTAGTGTAAACACAAAACCTGTGGTGGACCTTCGATTATCCAAGTCGCCTGCATAATCTGAATCACAATACCCCATAGCTGAAACATTATCCTGGCCTCCAAACATAATCCCATAACCAGTTGTACCCTTCAAATACCTGAGAACCCATTTCACAGCTTCCCAATGTTCTCTCCCAGGTTTCGACATGTACTTGCTGACTTGACTAACCGCTTGAGCCAGATCCGATCTTGTACAAACCATAGCATACATAAGACAACCAACTGCATTAGCATAAGGAACTTGTTCCATATCCCTGATCTCATCATCAGACTTAGGAGACTGAGAAGTTGAAAGATTGAAGTGATTCGCCAAAGGTGTAGAAACCGGTTTAGCACCTATCATATCAAACCTTTCTAGAATCCTTTGTATGTAGCCCTTCTGAGACAACCATAATCTCTTAGAGCTCCTCTCTCTGCGAATCTCAATCCCAAGAATCTTCTTTGCAGCACCAAGATCCTTCATCTCAAACTCTCTGCTCAGTAACCTCTTCAACTCAGCAATATCACCCATATTACTCCCAGCAATGAGCATATCATCAACATAAAGCAACAAAAGTATAGGAGGACAACCATCACGGCAATATACATAAACGCAACAATCATACTCACATCTTCGATAGCCGATCTTTACCATGAACGTGTCAAACCACTTGTACCATTGTCTTGGAGCCTGCTTTAACCCATACAGAGACTTCCTCAATCTGCATACAAGCTTCTCCTCACCTGGTTTCACAAGTCCCTCTGGTTGTTCCATGTAGATCTCTTCCTCCAAATCTCCATGAAGGAAAGCTGTCTTGACATCCATCTGCTCAAGATGAAGATCCCAGCTAGCTACCAAACCAAGCACAATTCGGATTGAAGTGTGCATAACAACATGAGAGAAAATCTCATCATAATCTACTCCCTTCTTTTGTGAGTACCCTTTCGCTACTAACCTTGCCTTGAACTTCAGAAAATCCTTCTCAGACATCCCTGGTTTCCTAGTGAAAACCCACCTGCATCCAATCGCCTTCTTTCCCTTTGGTAAGGGAACCAGATCCCAAGTTCGGTTCTTGCTTAGACTCTCATCCTCTTCCATCACAGCACCCGTTAATATATCATGGTTTTTACCCTGTTTAAGCCATGATATAAGTCCATTATCTAGAGTCTTTGTTATGTTTTGTGTTGGTTTTAGAGTCTTTTCAGGTACAAGGACGATTGGAGCTTAAAAGATGTTTACTGGGAGTTTTGGAGTATCACGGAATGAAGCGGAAAAGATGCAATCATGGAATGAAGTTTTGGAGTCTGTGTCGAGCGACACCATCACTGAGCATCGCTCGACACGACCATTTGTGAAGCAAAGAATCCGATTTTGAAGATTGGTGTCGATCGACACCACCTATCAGTGTCGATCGACACCTTGTTCGCAGAAGCCCTGTTCTTAATCGCAGAAGTCCGTTCGAAGCCCGGAGTTTCCAGATGTTTACTTTTATGTTCTGGCCGACTTTGTAATCTTATAAATACGTTTTTAGAGTCATTGTTTAGACTCATGCTTTATTTTATTGAATTATTTAGCTTAATCATTAATAAAATCATGTTTTCTTCTATGATTATGTCTGAGTAATTTCCCTGTTAGGTTTAGGGTTTTTGAAAGTGTTTGATGAGTTTGCATGATTTGATCTGATTATTAGGATAAATTCTTTAGTAGTTCTTCATCTTAACTTGTTCTTATTGCTGATTTTAGCCTCGCGAACTGAAATCTGATCTAGGGTTTATTAATAAAAACGACAATTTGATTGATAATCCTGAACTAGTTTTTGATGAGCAAAACTCCTAATCGCAAAGGAATTTGGCTTAGGGTTTTGTGAACAATTGTGCCTGAATTTATTGCTTGTTTAGATTCATAGGATTCGCAAAGGAATTTGGTTTGCTTGAATTTACTCATAGAAATTATTCGCAGCGAGAGCTGGTATGTTTACTTTCGTGTGCATGTTCATGAACTGTTCTTCATAATCCTAATAACTGATTTATCTGCAACTCTGATTCACTGGAAAATTCCCTGTACCTAGCGTTTTTCTCTTATCGTTTTACAACCGTTTTCATTACTGCTTGCTTTACTTGCTTTTACATTCATCTTGCCTAGCTTAATCTGAAATTTATAATCTATTGTGTTTTCTTAGACTTCCTGTGGATCGATAACCCTAAATACTGCAATTGACCTCTTAATTTGAGAGAGTCTAGCTCTAGGGATAATTTGAGCTTATCAAATTTTGGCGCCGTTGCCGGGGAGTCTAGACCATTAGATTTATTTATTAGGATTTTGTCTAGGCTTTTATTTTTATTTTTGCTTTGCTAGTTTCTTTTTCTTTTTGTTTTCCTTTTCAGGTACATGCGAAACCGCAATACCAGGAGCAATCAAGACAAGGAACTAGTGGGATACAATCTTCAGGAGTTGGCACATTTAGAGCGTGGGAACAGAAGAACAGCTAGGATGGCTGCTCAAGAACAGCTTATACTAATTCCTGGAGAAGATGGAATCCTGCGTGATCAAGCAGGATTGAGATACAATGAGGATGGACTTCAGATCGACGACAATGGGAACGTGATCGTCGAGGAGATTGTCGAGCCAGTTGACGAGGGAGCAGTGTTCGAAAATCCAGCTAGCGTCGCTCGACACCACAACGGTGTCGCTCGACACCCTCATGAGCTACGTGTCGAGCGACACGGAGGGCAGATCGCTCGACGCGATGGAGAAGCTGGTGTCGATCGACGCCAACCCGGCATCGCTCGACACCCTGTCCGAAACCAGCAAAGGACTTTAGCAGACTTCAACCGACCGGACCAGTTCTATGCGAATCGAGCTGCGATTCGTCCACCTGCATTCCAGAGGAATGATTTTGAGCTGAAACCTGCTTACTTCAGCCTTGTCGCATAGAATCCTTAGCATGGTCTTCCCCATGAGCATCCGATGGACCACATCGAGAACTTCGAGGACTTATCTTCTAGCATAAAGGCCGATGGAGTGTCCAGCGATTATCTCTTCTGCAAGCTATTCCCATACTCTCTTAGTGGGGATGCTTCTTACTGGCTAAAGCAGCTAGAACCGGGATCATTGACTACCTGGGGGGACACCAAGAACGCTTTCCTCAACTACTTCTATGATGATGCAAGATCAGAGGACCTCAGAACGAAGATCACTACATTTCATCAAGGGCCAACAGAAGCATTCAGGGCTGCGTGGACGCGTCTTAAGTCATATCAGAGAGATTGTCCTCACCACGGCATCACAGATGTTCAGTTGCTAGGCATCTTTTACAGAGGAGTAGACTGGCGATATCAGATGGCACTAGATGCAGCGAGTAGTGGTAACTTTAATACCAACTACCCAGAGGACGCGGTTACTCTCATCGAGAATTTAGCTTCTAGCAACAGCACGAAGAACGCTGATTTTGAGAGGAAGCAGACGAGTGACAACAAGGATGGTGGGAAGCACTTGGTTGAGATGAACGCGAAGCTGGATTATATGAAGAGCATCCTCGTGGGAAAGAAGTCAGTACAGTTTGCTCAGGAAATTGAGGCTGCAGAGGAAGATGTGAACTACATCAACGATTCATGATTTCAGAAGTTTAAAAATCAGCAGGGATATGGGTCGTCTTATCAGAAGCCCTTCCAGAGCAACAATTACCAAAGGAATTACGGATCCTCTTCTTACCAGAAACCTCCTGAGCAGGACAATGAGGTGAAGAGTATGCTGGAGCAACTCTTAGAAGGCCAGCAGAAGATGACTGTGAGCTTTAACGGAAAGATGAATGCAATGTATTCTGATCTGGATAGAAAGATTTCAGCGCTAAGCACGCACGTGAAAAAGCTAGACGTTCAAGTGGCTCAAACCGCCAGTTCTGTGCAGCGACAAAAGGGTTTTCTTCCTGCAAAGACTGATGCAAACCCAAGGGGCGCGTGCAATGCCGTTCAGACTGAAGAAGAAGATGATTTTGGGACTGCCGAGCAAGTGTCAAGCGACACTACAGATGACCATCGCTCGACACCTCATGAATCATCATCTCGGATTGAGGAGACAAAGTTAGTGTCGATCGACACTGACGAGAGTGTCGATCGACACCTCGTCCAGATTTGTGCTAAAATCGCAGATTCTTCGGTTCAAGAAGAGGAGAACGTCCACAAGACCAAGGTTCCTTTCCCCAGAGTTAAAAGGTCCAAGCAGGAGATTGAAGAAGCGTTCTGTAAGCAGATGATTGACAAGATCATGATTGAGATGCCTTTGGTTGATGCAGTCAAGCTTTCACCTGCGATAAGGAGATATGTCAAGAGAATGGTGGCAAATGGTATTAGTCCTGAGGAAGGAGCATTGCTGACCCGAGATATCAGAGCTATTCTTCTGAACACAGTCCCAGTGCCTAAGAAAAAAAAGAAGGACATAGTGCTTTCAGAAGAAGTTAGTGCAATGATCCAGAGCAGGATTCCTGTGAAGCTGCCTGATCCAGGAAATTTTGCACTCGACTGTTCTATCTCTGGTGAAAGTTTTTCTCACTCTCTCTGCGATACAGGTTCTGGAATCAATCTTATGCCTCTCTCCGTTGCTGAAAGACTAGGAATGACGGACTTCAAGAAGACAAAATTGTCTCTAATCCTAGCTGATCGTTCAAAACGTTTCCCGAAAGGTATTCTAGAGGATGTGCCAATCAGAGTTCAGGAGTGCGTAATTCCAACAGACTTTGTAGTTTTGGGATACGATAAAGAGCCTCAAGATCCTTTGCTTCTGGGAAGATCTTTCTTAGCAACAGCTGGAGCAAATATCGATTGCAGAAGAGGAAAGATCAAGCTTGACCTAGGTGATGTTGTCATGGAATTTGACATGGACAGTACTAGGAGAAAACCCACCATAGATGGTCAAGCTTTCTCTGTGGATACATCGCTGGAAGACGAGCCAATCAAGGAGCCTTCGAAAGACATACATGCTACGATCATTGAAGAAGTAGTCACCACAGAACCATCTCTTGAAACACCTCCGGAAGAGCCCAGGTATGAACCCCTTGTACTTAATTCGATCTCTTCCGATTTCATTAGTGTTAAAAAAGCAGTTATGCGCTCATGCAAGCTTCGAGTTCCTCGAAAGCTTGGTTTTTCTAATGAACTTGCAGGAAAAAGAGAAGATGAGGTAAAACCTAAGAGGAGTTCAAAGCCTTTCGCAAAGATGCGAATCATCATTTCTCCTGAGCTTAAAGATCAAGGAGAAGCAGTTCTTCAGGAAATGATGGAGAGAACGATGAAACTTTTTCCTGAGACTGTTTCTGATAAGTCTGGGGGAGTTGTCCAGAAGGTCCGTTTGAAACAAGTTGCCGGTTCCGTTCAGGATAGAGGAAGTCCGATACTTCCTCAAGATCCACCATAGTCCTAAGTCCTATCACAGTCAAGCTAACGGACTTAAAACAAGCGCTTAGTGGGAGGCAACCCATTTGTGGGTCTTATTATTTACGTTTTAGTTTATGTTCTTTTACAGTTTTACGTTTGGTTTTTGTTTTTGGTTTTGATTTTCAGGAAATCGAACGTTTAAACGCAAGTGAGAATGAACTTCATATGAAGGTGTCGAGCGACACCAACAGGAGCATCGCTCGACACCAAGCAGAATTATGTTCGGATCGACAAGAACTTCAGTCGCTCGATGCGACAGATTTACGAGTGTCGATCGACACTAAGGTAGTGTCGCTCGACATTGCCTCCTGGTACGAATTCTCACTTGATTTTTCTTACGTTTCGTTTTCTATCTATTTATTTTCACCAATCTTAGGCTTAATAACACTGGGGACAGTGTAGTTTAAGTCTGGGGGAGGCAGTTGCTAACTATGAGTTTTGTTTTGTTATATTTGAGTAAATTTTAAAATTTTCGCGTCAAAACCTCTGCTTTAGACTTGCTTTGAACAGCACTCATGGACCATTCCAATGCAAGTTGGTTGGTTTTACAAGGTGGGTAACTGGAAGTGGATCGGTTTAACGGAGCGAGTTCAAATTTCTGGAGAACACCAGAAAAGATGTCAAAGACCCCGCCCTAATGAATCTTAATCTTCTTGTCAAGGGCGTTGGCTAATCGCAAGACTTGATTCAGCTTCCAAACACTTGAAAGCGAGGACGGACCGCTCTTGAAACTTCTTCCCGTATGATGAGTACAACTGTCCTAGATCTGGTGGTAAAGGATCCTCTGCTGAGGTACCCGCCATCATAAAAGCCTCATAGAACAACAGTAGTGAGCGCTGATCTAGTGAAATCATAGAGATGCCAAGGAAATAAAAAAAATCTGCAGAAAAGTGCAAGCCCGAATTCATATAGGCATTTGGTGGTAAAGGACCCTCTGCTGAGGTACCCGCCATCACAAGAAAAAAGTTCAACAAAAAGGCATTGCATCTCTATGATATCCTTAATTGGATAAACAGTTTCAGAGGGAAGAGAGAGGGTGAAACGCGGGAAAGTGTTAAAGGAAGCGAAAGAATCTAGAAGGTCCAGCGATCGATATTCCCTCGATGAGACCGCACCTAATTGAACTTAAGGGGCCTGCGACTGAAAGTCTGAGTTTCTCTAAGGGGTTTGGATTCAATCTGGAGGACTGCTAAGCTTCTAGGGAAACATCGAAGTATCACCGGATTAGCTTTGCAAAGGTATGTGGTTCCTAAAGGAGTGATTACACTGTTTTGCTTAGGGACAAGCAAAAAGCTAAGTCTGGGGGAGTTGATATATCATGGTTTTTACCCTGTTTAAGCCATGATATAAGTCCATTATCTAGAGTCTTTGTTATGTTTTGTGTTGGTTTTAGAGTCTTTTCAGGTACAAGGACGATTGGAGCTTAAAAGATGTTTACTGGGAGTTTTGGAGTATCACGGAATGAAGCGGCAAAGATGCAATCATGGAATGAAGTTTTGGAGTCTGTGTCGAGCGACACCATCACTGAGCATCGCTCGACACGACCATTTGTGAAGCAAAGAATCCGATTTTGAAGATTGGTGTCGATCGACACCACCTATCAGTGTCGATCGACACCTTGTTCGCAGAAGCCCAGTTCTTAATCGCAGAAGTCCGTTCGAAGCCCGGAGTTTCCAGATGTTTACTTTTATGTTCTGGCCGACTTTGTAACCTTATAAATACGTTTTTAGAGTCATTGTTTAGACTCATGCTTTATTTTATTGAATTATTTAGCTTAATCATTAATAAAATCATGTTTTCTTCTATGATTATGTCTGAGTAATTTCCCTGTTAGGTTTAGGGTTTTTGAAAGTGTTTGATGAGTTTGCATGATTTGATCTGATTATTAGGATAAATTCTTTAGTAGTTCTTCATCTTAACTTGTTCTTATTGCTGATTTTAGCCTCGCGAACTAAAATCTGATCTAGGGTTTATTAATAGAAACGACAGTTTGATTGATAATCCTGAACTAGTTTTTGATGAGCAAAACTCCTAATCGCAAAGGAATTTGGCTTAGGGTTTTGTGAATCGATAACCCTAAATACTGCAATTGACCTCTTAATTTGAGAGAGTCTAGCTCTAGGGATAATTTGAGCTTATCACCCGTCCATTCCTCCTTATCCAGACTAGCAATAACCTCTTTATAAGTCAATGGAACATCTGATTCAAGTGAAAGAGCAAAACCGACCATGTCTTCAAAACCGAATCTTACTGGAGGTTTGGATACTCTCTTTGGTCTGCCTGTATCAACACTCTCCTCTGCTTCATTCTGCTCATCTTCCTGCTCATCTTCTGCAGGCTTTTCTAGCTCTGTCGCTGCCTGCCTATTCTCACTAAGCTCCTCCTGAGCTTTCTCAGATTCATCTTCAGTCTCTACAGTAACTGGTACCTGTTCTGACCTCGCCTGTTCCACCATGTATTGTTCATCGAACACCACATCTCTACTGAAAATTCTCTTCTTAGCCTCAGGATCCTATAACTTGAAGCCCTTAACACCTTTCTCAAAGCCTAGAAAGATGTTCTTCTTGGATTTTGAATCCAGCTTAGACCGTTCGTCACTTGGTATAAGCATGTAGGCTGGACAACCAAAAATCCTCAAGTTAGATAGATCAATATCTACCCAGTCCAAATCTCTTCAGCAACCTTTCCTTCAAGAGAGCTCCTTGGCGATCTATTGATGAGATAAACCGCCATGTTTACTGCCTCTGCCCAAAACTGCTTTGGAAGCCCTGCATTCAATCTCAAATACCTAGCCTTCTCAGCGATAGTTCGGTTCATCCTCTCACTGACTCCATTCTGCTGTGGCGTTTTCCTCACTGTATAGTGCCTCTGAATACCATGCTCCTCACAGAACTTGACAAACTTCCCATCAGTATACTCTGTGCCATTATCTGACCTTAGATACTTTATCTTCCTTTCCGTCTGGTTCTCAACTTCAGCCTTCCAAATCTTGAATTTTTCAAATACCTCAGACTTCTGCCGCATGAAGTACACCCAGACCTTCTTTGAATAATCATCAATGAAGATAACGAAATATCTAGATCCTCCCAATGACTGCTCCCTAGTTGGTCCCCACACATCAGAATGGACATAGTCTAGAAGACCCTTTGTCGTGTGTAGACCCGTTTTGAAAGACACTTTGGACTGTTTTCCCATCACACAGAACTTGCAAAAGTCCATCTTGCAATTCTTCATACCTCCCAGCAGACCCCTCTTGTGAAGCTCATTCAACCCATGCGTACCAATATGTCCCAAACACATGTGCCACAGGGTCGTACTGTCTGATTCAGAAACCGCAGCTGCAGCTCCACCTACAACCACACTTCCTATCAACCGATAGGTGCTTCCTCCTGTCATTGTCCCTTTCATCACTACCATAGCTCCTTTACACACCTTCACTACGTCTTCTCCTTCATCTGCATGATATCTGAATCCGTTCCTGTGAAGAGTACCCAGAGATATAAGATTCTTCGGCCCAGCGAGGCCTGGTCTTTTACCACTATGTATCTGATTATAAGTCACTTAGATAATAGCTTTGTATTAGAAAATGTGGATATATATGTTCTGAGACTTGTGGTTCTTGTGATTTTCAGGTTGCGGATGAAATAATATCAGATTTTGCGACGATTAAGCAAAACGCGGAGAAGCCTATGATGAAAACGAGGTATTGTATGGGAAGCTGAAATATATGTTGGAATTATGGAAACATATAGGAAGTTTTAATGACATTCTCTTATTGTTAATTAGTATTACGAGAAGAACTTAAGGCGGAGAGTCTTTAAGTTCAAAACAGTAGTGATTGGTCCCAAAATAGGTTTCCACTATATACAACTCAATTTATGCTTCCGACAATGAAAGAGTTTGACAAGAAACGACATGGTGTTGACTTACTTGGCAGGGACTTTGTTGTCCTTGGGAAACTTGTTCACATGCTCTGCGTTTGTATGCAATGTGCATCAATGCATCCAGAAGCATATGCGTTAGCTCTTTCTCTTCTAGATATGTTACAACGAAGGTACAACATAATGTTTAACTTCTATCCAGCCTTTGGTACCTACACTTATACTGAAAACTTTTATGCTTGACAAAATTGATACAAGGAAGTATGCAATCACCTAGAAGCCTATGTTTGAAAACTTTTATGCTTGACAAAATTGATACAAGGAAGTATGCAATCACCTAGAAGCCAATGTTTGAAAGGCGGTTCTATTCGCAGCCTCTTCTGTTTTGGTTGCTCTTCACCCATGTTACATAGTCTCAGCCTTATTAGAAGGAAATCTTAAACTTGCCAGAGCTCTAGAATGGATCAGAACATGGGCTCTTCAAATAGCTGACTTAGACATAGACCGAGTCTGCTACAAAGTAAGTCATTGATATACCCTATATTTTACCCATTTTACTATCTATTTTAATTATTTTTTTAAGTATTTTAATAAGTTTTTACACCAAAGAGGTAGTTTTTCCTCGTATTTGTAGTTTTAGTGTGTTATTAGGTAAAATCATCAAAAAGGAGCAAAAGAGTTTAAAGTGGTCTATTATAAGCTACATCAAGTTTCAAGAGCCAAAGACTTAGTCCAAGCCAAAGATTTATCAAGATATCACATTTTGCCGAGTTGGACAGAAGCAATGAGTCCGACGTTTTGCTACGGACGGACGACTAAATTAACTCGGATTTTGATGAACGATGACTACATTTCAAGGTCTTTGAGTCTGATTTCTATTGAAGTTAGAATTATCCTATTTGGAGCTGTAAAAAAAGAATATACACTTGATTTATGGAAGGCATGTCAAACTGCCTCGAAGATGAAGAAGGTGCAGAATGAAGTCAAAACGTGTATGGACCTTAAGGCCGATGTTAATGACCATTCTCAGACCAATTTGGAGCCTTTTTAAACCCCATAAAGAGCCTTGGAGAGAAGGTCGGTTAGAGTGATGGAGATTCGGAAGTTTCGACCGAAAATACGTTTTTGCCCTAAGTTAAACCCTAGAAGACCCTAGCATTGTAAATACTTGTTTTTAGCCTCTTGTCTAAGGTGTGCCAAAATTTATAAACACTTTTTACTCATAGAGAAATGCAGGCATGCCTCCTTTGGAGGATTGATCATAGATCTTGTTTTAGGAGCTTTTGGTGGATGATCTCGCTTTGTACTTCGCTATAGAGAAGAATCTTCTTATACTACTCTTTTAATAAATTTTATCATCATGTTTTCATCTATCTATTGCTGTTTTTCGTGCACCATGTCCGAGTAATCAATGAGTTTCATAATTCGATAATTGGTTGATGATTGTTTAGGGATAATAATAGTTACTTCATCTTTACTTGTACTCTATGCATAATTGCTTTACCACGCATTTAGCAATTTGATCCTAGGTTAATATAGATTCCAAAAGCTTTTATATTACCTGAACTATTATTTGATGAGCCAAACGTCTTAACAATCGAAAGTATGGTTAAGGAGTTCGGTGAACAATATCATAACTTGAGCTTTTCTTGCATATTTTCACCTTATAATAACCATCAAAATTTGAGTCTATTAGGGCGATTAAATATAGTTGCTGGAGCCACAAAAGTGGAAAGACTATACATTCGTGTTATGAGTTCTAGATAGTGCGGTATATCCTAAGGTCCCTAGATTAAATCAATCATTATAGTTGCATGATTCTCTGCGATTTCCTAAGTTTTAATGCTTTTCTCTTATTGATTTTCAGTTTCTATTTAATATTTACATCTGTTTTAATTCACAATCACCCAAACGACAAACATATTTTGTTCTAGCTTTATTTTGATCATTACAATTCGTAGTGTGGTTAACAAGTCCTCGTGGAATTTGATCCCTTATCTATACTAATAGTGATTTTTTTGCACTTGCCGGAAGTTGGTTAAGTGGTAAAACTTACACCACATCAGTCATACATTCGCGCCATTAACTGGCTCTTACTAGAATTTGAATATAGCTAAAGAAAATAAGAAGTCTTGGGTTTTTGATATGCTTAAATAGTGATTGAAGAGTAATTATTGTTGGAACGTAAAGTTGCATTGCCAATATGGGCTTAATGGGCTAATTGCAATGTTAACTATAATAAGATTTGAATGAGAAATGTTCGGTTAATCGTTCAATTTGGATGAGAGGATAATAGCATATTCGGTATTCAGTTTCGGTTTAGGATAAAAGATTTGATCCTAACCAACCAATGATCCTCTCCTCCACGTATCTCGCCCACTTGGTCAAAGCAGTTCAAAAATGTTGACGTGAGAGATATTTGTGGAACCGAAACTGATCACGTCTTGGATAAATAAACCAACATCTTCTTATTATTTTCCACAAGCTTTTACAGAGAACAAAAGCAAAGACAAAATACATCAACTCCCTCTCTCATTTTTTCCGATCATTCTCCGAGTTAACTAGTAAGCGTTTTCTCCAAGTCTTAGTATTAGCCGAGAGTATATCGTAGATATATGTTCGTAGATTCTAATATGAATGTTGCGTATAATATCTTTGGGCTTCGAACTCCTTACGTAAACATCAAGTGGGTAATATATCCAACCAATTCGACCAACGAAACAAAACTGTTACTAGCTGACTCATTTAAAAAAAAAAAATCAGTATGGGGCAAGTGCCCCACTTTTTATACTGTAGATCAGCCCATGATCCTTGGATTAATTATCGTATAAAACCGTCACACTACGGGCGATACTTTGAATTAAAGAAAGAGATTCGTTTTCACTTTCTTGAATTCGTTATTCGGTTTTAAAGTATATGTATATTCGTATCCGGGACCTAACAATTATTCGGCTTTTGTTTTCTTAGATGGCTTTGTCATGTCTCCAACTCCATGCCGAGATGGCTCTCCAAACGTCTCGAGCTTTAAAATCAACCAGTGGAAGTAGCAACAATATTGGACTGATGAGCATAAGTTTACCTTTTGGTATCTCTACCTTCTTCAAATGTTCATCTCTAGAAACTTCATTCCCATTAATTTGGCTATCTACATTCTAACAAGTTTTTTAAAATGGGATAAGAGAAAATTTATATTAAAAAAATTATTAAGAACCCCAAATAGAGTTGTACAATTGAAGGTCTAAGGTGACTTCCCTGATAGTAGAATACCCACAAACACTAAGAGTGCATGAAACTTGATACCTCGTAAAAATGCGTATGAGAGTTAATTGGTGCATATAACACTTTGTCTGAATTTGGCCATGTTGGTTTTGGTGACATTAAAAATGGAAAAAAAAAAAAAAAAAGGTCCGAGATTTCAAAGCACAAACTTTTATACTCTATACTAGTAGTCATGTAACATAACATTGCAACGTCTGAAATAAATTACTGAAAAAAACTCAATTAAATTTGTAGAATTGAGTTACAATATCATTAAACAAAATAAAAAGAAACGTGAAAGTTAGATATATAGGTTACTAGCTTAAAATCTTCATCATTAAATAATTCATCACGTAATGGGGGCAACTTTTGTTCGGCGACAACAACCCCATTCCCAAACCGCAGCGATGATGATCAACACAACCGCCAAGAATGCGACGAATGCGAGAAACTCGATTACATCATACATCATACATCATACATCATATTGTATCTCCCAAACCAAACTTAATCTTTTTACCTTTTTTCTTGTGTCTTCTTAAATGTTATTAGGTAAAGTGTTACTTTATACGATGGGTTTTATAAATACAAGTCCTAATTATCTTATCTTTACAACTTGGTTGTCAAAGTTAACATAACAAATAAGACAGGCAAATATATTTTCTCATAAAAAAAGGAAAAGATAGGCAAAGATAGGCAATTCTACAATTCTTTAGTGCGGTAGAATTGTCAATTATTTACATATATGTATAGATTTGTATCTATCATAGTTTAGAAAGCTCACTACAAGAAAACAGCCGCAAATCCGACGGAATGTCCGACGGAATTTCCGACGGAATGATATTGTAATTGCCTAAACTAAATATGTTTGTTTCAGGTCTGTTACATTTCTTACCCTAGGGTAACACATCGAGGAGATCCTTGGATTACAGTGACTCCAATTAATCCAAGAGGGAGACTATATGGAGTTGCTGATCAAGATGCTATGCAACCAACTAGAATTACTCCGATGGCTCCAGTTGGTCATTCTTCAGCGGTGGACCTTTTTGTTGATTTCACTGAATTTGGGGATAATATAGTACATTCAGAATCAGAAGAAGAAGTTGGAGAATTTGACGAAGACGAAGACACAATTCCTTCGGAAGGATCAGACTCAGACTCAGATTTAGGATTTTGATATGTTTGTATTTGTTAACATAACCAAGAATTCAGATATTTTCTATTTTTTTTTTAAAAAAATAATGTTCCGTCGGAAATCTGTCGGAAATATATATATATTTCCGACAGCTTTCCGACAGAAACTGATATTTATATAATTCCTATAAAAAATTCATCTGTGTATATATTCTTTTAAAGCATGCGTCGGAAATCTGTCGGAAATATATATATTTTTCCGACAGATTTCCGACGCAATATTCATATCATGCTAACCTTAAAAGATGACACGTGTTACCCTTAAATCTGTCGGACATCTGTCGGAAATATATCTATTTTTCCGACAGATTTCCGACAGATTTAGGGTTTTGAGGTCAAATTCCTGAATTTCGAGAAGACAAAGTCTCGGCATACAATTCTGACAACTAAAGTGAAAGATAATTGAGTAAATAACCTTCTCGATGTTATACAGAACATGTTTTGCGATTTTGTCATGTTTCAACCAAAAGCGTTTCATACAGTTACATATACAAAACAATAGATGTTTACGGAAAATACTAAATGTTTAGAATTTGAAAGTAACAATGACCATTATCAAGTATTTTATCTTCCAAATATTGCTTCAACCATGCTATTAACTTGTAACTACAAAAACGGATCATAAACAAGCTTAAAACCCCATATCTGTCGGATTTCCGACGGAATTGGAGATTTCACGTAAAAATATGTACAAAATGCTAACAATGCTAAATATTGTTTAAAAATTACCAATTTTTTCCAAAATGCTAATTCATTAATTTCCAAAAAAAACATTTCTTAAATTTAATAAACATTTCTTAAATTTCTTCAATTCCTTAACCCTAAACCAACAAAAAAAATATTTTTTAAATTTCTCATACCCTAAAACCCCATATCTGTCGGAAATCTGTCAGAAAAATGAACAGATTTCCGACGGAATTGGAGATTTCAGGTAAAAATATGTACAAAATGCTAACAATTTTTCCAAAATAAGCATTTTGGAAAAAAATGTTAACAATGCTAAATATTGTTTATTAAATTTAAGGAATTGAAGAAATTTAAGAAATGTTTATTAAATTTAAGAAATGTTTTTTTTGGAAATTAATGAATAAGCATTTTGGAAAAAAATGTTAACAATGCTAAATATTGTTTAAAAATTACCAATTTTTTCCAAAATGCTAATTCATTAATTTCCAAAAAAAAAATTTCTTTAATTTAATAAAAATTTCTTAAATTTCTTCAATTCCTTAACCCTAAACCAACAAGAAAACATTTTTTAAATTTCCCATACCCTAAAACCCCATATTTGTCGGAAATCTGTCGGAAATAACCTAGATTTCCGACAGATTTCCGACGGATTTGCCAATTTTTACCCGCGAAATGAAAAATAAACACCGCGAAATCAGTCGGTCCAAAACACGCGGCCCATTTAATTTATTTCGATTTCCGACGGATTTCCGACTGCTTGAAATCCGTCGGAAATCTGGGTTATTTCCAGACCACTCGTCTTCCCCGAAGGACACTTCCTCAAGCCTCAAAAAACTCACAAATCGCCACCTCGGCCTCTACCCCTTCCGATCTGTCTATTCACGCCGGTTTCTTCGCCTGAAATCGCCCACGAGCCCTAATCTCCCACGAGCCTCCTCCTCCTCGCCTTGTCTTCGCCGGAAATCGCCCACGAGCCTCGTCCTCCTCGCCGCAAATCGCCTCCTCCTCGCCGGAAATCGCCTCTTCTTCGCCGCATTACGTACAAATGGCGGAAATTCCATCCCATTAGTAAGTATCCTCAAATTTCATGTTGATTTTGGTCAGATTTAATATAAATTAGTTTGTGAATTGATTTTTGCTAGATTTAGGATTAGGATTAGGGTTAGATTTAGGGTTTGGGAAGTTATATTATGAAATTTGGAAATTGTTACTAAATTGTTAGTATTTTTACTAATTTTTACTAAATTGTTAGGGTTTTTAAATTGTTATGAAAAATTAGATTTATGATTAGGAAAAATTAGATTTATGATTAGGAAAAATTAGATTTATGATTAGGAAAAATGATGAATTTAGATTTAGGAAATTATTTTTTCCATAAATTTTTAGAAAATTGTTAGCATGTTTTACTAATTTTTAAACAATTATAACGATTGATTTAGAATTTTATTATTTTAGAATTTTAAATTATGTAACAATTTATATCTATATTTTAAAGATATCTAACAATTTATATCTAACAATTTAGAATTTTAATATTTTTGACAAAACCTTATAAAACTATTTAAAAACCTTATAAAACTATTTAAAAACCTTATAAAACTTTACGAAAACCTTATAACACTATTTAAAAACCTTATAAAACTTTAAATTTTAGAATTTTAGAATTTTGGAAATTTAAATTTTAAATTCCACCTCAGAATTTTTAATTTTACAATTGGAAATTTTAATTTTAGAATTTAAATTTTTTAATTTTGGAAATTTAAAGAAATGTTTTTTTAAACCATTATATTTTTATAATTATATATTTAATCAATTTCGAAATTTTTATAATTATAAAACTTTACAAAAAACCTTATAAACAGTTTTACACGGTATTTAAATAGTTTTATAAGGTTTTTTTAACAGTTTTACTAAAACTTTTAAAAACTTTATAACTTTAGAATTTCTTAATAATTTTACCATTATTTGCAAAAAATAGATTTTTCATATATTTAAAATATATTATCATATAAATCTAGGGATTACGATGGTTTCGCCACTGCATCTGGCAGCGGCCAACATCGTCGTCGTCGTGTGAGTAGAGCTCATTCGACTTCGACGTCTACACCTACACCGTCGTCTACACCTCTACAGACGCCAGTGACACCAGCAGCCACCACAGCACCGTCGCAAATTAGCGTCGAGGACTTCATGGGTCTTCCTGGACGAGAGAGGTTGACTAGACTCCATCCAGACCAGCTCGGTAGAGACAGATTTTTGTTCCATTTCTGTTTTTTTTTTAACAAATTTAATTTAATTGCGACTAATGTTACATTTTTTCCCGTAGGTTTGGTGATTCTCGCAGCGGGGTTTCGAAGTCCCTCAACAAGATGGAAAACTCTATGCTCAGCCGTCCTTATGCGACGTACACCGCCATGCCACTGGAAGATCAAGAAATATGGTTTCGCCAATTTGCGGTAAGTCATCTGTTTTCACAATTTTTACTTTCATTTAAATTATTATTATTTATATTTAATTTTTGTTTTTGCAGCAAGAATTTAGGTGGGACCCACACATGACCGCCCTGGTTAGGAGGGAATTCGACTCTTATGCAGCACTGCACTACTCGAAGAAGGTGTTCGAGTGGAAGGATAAGTGGCTACACGGTGAGGTGCCAAAGGAGATGGTTGAGAAGCCGGACTTGTGGAACGGGTTCATCGCCTATTGGCAACTAGAGGCTACCAAGGAGAGCTCTACATATCACTCTAGCAACCGGAACAGCCAGCGCAACGGCAAGGGACCTTCCACCCACAACCTTGGAGCTACCAGCAAGAAGACAAAGGCTAGGGATATGGTAAGTTTTTTATGTACGTCTTGATTTTTAATTTTTTTTTTGTTTTATACATTTATATTATCAAATAAATTTCTAACAACTGCAGGCTAAGAAGTTGGGTCGGGATCCCAACAACTTGGAACTTCTGCTAGCAACACACACCGACAAGAATGGTGTCGTCCAGGATCAGGTAGCTCGGGAGATTCAGGAGAGCGTCCAAAGAATGGAAGAGGAGTACATTCTGTCTCAGCCATCCGTGGAAGGAACCCCTCCCCTCACCCAAGCCCCGGACGACATCATCAACGAATTCGTCTTAAAGGTATGTAAAATTTAAAATAGTTTTCATGTCTTTTTCATTTACAATTTAATTTGTTCTGCAGGTTGCTCCGCAGAGCAAAGGGCGGCTTTATGGTCTTCCCGACGATGCAGGATCATCGGGGTCTTCTTGTTACAACCTGGGAGCCAAGATGCAGGAAAAGGACGTCGAAATTGAAGGTTTGAAGACGACGGTCCAACAGATACGAGAAGCACAAGCCGCCCTAGAAGCCGAGCGGGAGAAGGAGAGAGCCGAGCGGGACAAGGACAGGGAGATGATGCAACGGATGATGGAGTACTTGGGCCGCAACCCGGATTTTCCGCGGGGGCCCACCATTTAGATTTTTATTTTCAACGTTTTTGTAAAACAATATTACTTTTAATTTTATTTTAATTTCTACTTTTAATTTTTTTTTAATTTAAATAATTCAAATTTTAAATTTTAAATTTATATTAAATTAATTATTATTTAATTTATTATAATATTTAATAATTTCTACTAATACGTCGGAAATCTGTCGGAAATGGATCCGTCGGAAAGCTGTCGGAAATAACACCGTCGGAAATAAATACGTCGGAAGTCTGTCGGAAAGTCGTCGGTTTACATGTAATCGGAACTCGTCGGAAATCAGTCGGAAACAAAACCGACAGATTTTCGACAGTGACATTTCCGACGGAATTCCGACGTGTCGCCGGACTCCGGCAGGATGTCAGGAATTCCGTCGGAAATAAAGCCGTCGGAAATCTGTCGGAAATTTTTGACGGATTTCCGACAGAATTACCATTTCCGACAAGATAGAAACGACAGACAAATCCGTTGGAAATTTGTCGGAATATGCGTTTTCCGACAGACTTCCGACGGATATTTCCGTAGGAATCTCACTGTTTTCTTGTAGTGGCTTTCATATAAATAAATAAAGTAAAAGAGATGTGTGAATAATTTTTACATACAAAACGTTTCTTATTTTACACAATACATAAGAATTAGGTCACGTGTGGCAAAATAAAACTATGTAATAATATCAAGAAGAAACCAAAGACATCACTCGTTTCAATTTGAAACTACGGTAACGAAGACGATGAGCAGAGCCATTACTTTTCTCTGAAGAACCATTAATGGCTAATCCTTGATCTCTGATACCAGGTCCGACCAAGAGGACAAGCAAGTAAAACTACCGCTTGGGGCCTAAATTTAGAAGTTTTTTCTAAATTAATTTTTTTTTACAATAATAATATTTGCAAGGTCTTTTTCAAAAGTTTTTTAATATTTCTGGCCTCTTATAACAAAATTGTTTGAATGGTTTAACGACGAGCACAAAGTGATGAAGCAGAAGAGAAAATTACAAGTTAAGATATTGGACGTAGAGAAAATCTGAATTTCTCAGAATTCCGTACAAGATGTGAAAAGAGATAACATCAAAACTGATAATTAGCAAATCAGTTGGAGGCTAACACTGGTTTGATAACCCATTCTCGGTCAAAGAATAAGAGAAAGCAAAAGAAGATATCAAACATGGCATGAAACAATTTATTTATGATGACGTGGGAAGCGGAAAAGCTATACCAAATACAACTACATAGAAGAAGAGAAGGGGAAAGACATCCTCAAAGGATATGTTAGTGTGAGAGTTGTTGTAACACAGAGTAATACAAGAAGTAACACATGATTTTCTTTACTAGGAATTATTACTAGAAGATCATTTAATGCACTTAAAGTTTCCCCTGAAACAACCTCTCTAACACTACTTGTTTAAGGATTTATACATGATCAAAGAACCTCTCAAAACAATTTTTAGCACCTTTGTGCTTCCGTTCTTACAAGAACCACCAATACCCTTTTTCTAAGAATTATTTGAATACATGAGTTGCGTCTACAAACGTCATGACTCACTATTTATCATAATAGGACGTCACTATAATGGATAAACCTGGCGTTTGGCTCCAAGTTGAGATGACTCTAAATCTTTAACAATATGACCTATTTCCTTATTCTTAGGCAATATAGAAGGAAATCTTCAATGCTCCTTGTGAGTACTGAATCTGGTTCGAGTTGGATCACACCAAAATATAAAGAATCGGAGACAAAAATATGATCAGAGTGAGGTCGCTAGATGAGATTCGTTCACGGTAAAAATAATTATATGGTCAGAATACTAGTTACGAGATGAAAATGTAACGTAAAAACGGCTAAGTAAAAACAACCAGTTTTATTGCGTGATATTTGTCAGAGAGTTCATAATGTTCTTTCTCTCTAGAATCATTTGTTTATATATTCATTACAATTGCGTGACTCTTGCTCTACATTTACAATCTTATTTAATTCTCTTAACTCTCTTTGACTTTGACGTTACATGGTTCGAATTCCAGACCGCCTCTTTATATCTCAGACCTCGCGAATTCCAGACCGCCTCTTTATATCTCAGACCTCGCGGACCTAGTGGACCTTGCAGACCTCTCGATTCTGAGGCCTATTTTCAATCGTGAACTCGAGGCCCATGTTTAAGACCTCGTCAATAAGATCAATCTGGGTACGAGTTCCGTGAACTAATTGGCCCATTTTTTCCTTGTTCGTGAGTTAGACTTGTTACATTGATGTCCAGATGAACTTTCTTAACTGAGATTTGGCTATCTTTAGAACCAAATCCTGGTTTACCGGATTTTATCTCCGTGAGCAGATTATAATGCCAACAATTAGCCCCCCAAGTTCTTCAAGTGTAAACTTTAAATTTTTAGCTTAGAAGAATTAAGTACGTCAGTTAAATTTAACTTGTGATGTGGTACATCTTTATTTTTAAGATTCCAATTCGCATTCAAGAAACTTCGAGAAACTGAATCGTGTATGCATAGCGGATATGGAAACTCAAGATAATTCCACCGTGACTTGTTTGAAAATCAAGCATAGCTCCATGAATTTGGAGGTCATGCGCTTTTTGGAAGAAGTGTGAAATCTTTACAAATCTCCTAAGTCTTTTCTATATCTCGGACTTCGTGTTGGTCCATGACACCTCTGAGTCCATGTCCTCATCTCGGACCTCGCATTTTAGTTCATTACGAAGCTTGAGTTTGACTCGTATCC
The DNA here is from genome assembly GCA_963576765.1 of Draba incana. Taxonomy (NCBI): domain Eukaryota; kingdom Viridiplantae; phylum Streptophyta; class Magnoliopsida; order Brassicales; family Brassicaceae; genus Draba; species Draba incana. Next base: position 33,840,059 of record OY755204.1, on the reverse strand, counting down.
GAAATCCGAAAGCTCGTTTCTCATCTCGCAAATGCGGAACCACATTGCCATGCACATTCGAGTATTTTTCTATCTTTCCATCTCACAATTTTTTTCACAATGTTTTTTTTAAAAGAAACTTGGTGTTTTTCTTTTGATGACTTTACTTTGGTTTTTGAACAACTCTCTCAACTAGGAGAGATCTTGTATCTTGTTAAGCATCAAACTTATTAATCAGTTGGAATTGATCATGTTACCAAGCTTACTTTTTTGAAAATTCGTTGTTTTTATTGTTCCCTAGTTCAAGCCACCGGTTTTCTTCAAGATAATCGTAAAATCCGAGTTAAACTGAAATATATAATGATGATTTCGGAGCTTGTTAAGTATTTCGAGACGGACTCGATAAAAATATGGAGGTCGTAGCATGTTAAGTATATGAGACGATTTTGGTGAATACACCAAGCTTAGAGCACACTGCGTATTTTGAGATGAACTCGGTGGAGCTCGTAGCTCGTTAAATTTTTGAAGCAATCTCGGTGAATACACCAAGCTCGGAGCTCATTTTACATTTCAAGATGGACTCGGTGGAGCTCGTAGCACGTCATATATTTGAGGCGATCTCGGTGAATACACCAAGCTTGGAGGTCATTTCGCATTTCGAGAGGGGCTCGGTGAAGCTTGTAGCCTGTTATACATGTGAGGCGATCTTGATGAATACACCAAGTTCGGAGCTCATTGCGCATTTTGAGATGAACTCGGTGGAGCTCGTAGCTTGTTATATATGAGGCAATCTCGATGAATACACCAAGCTCAAAGCTCTTTGCGTATTTAGAGATGGACTCAAAGATGCTCATACCTCATGATGTATGAGAGACGATCTTGGTGAAATGTTAAACTCGTGGCTCAATATAACTCACGCAATATACTTGATTTATCTGGAGAGTTGAGCCCAAATATTTAACTTTTGCGAGGTGAACTCTAAAGTGAATTGTTATTTCTTCCTTTGATCTCCAAATCATTAATATCGATTTCATCATGGAATTTACTTTTAGAGATTTTAGTAAATGAATTACGGTCATTCGCCCCAAGCTCAATCATATCGAGCTAGTTTTGAAGTTTACTCTCGAATTATCTTTATCACGTGATTAAGTTCCGCGAACTGAAATAAGTCTTGATCTTAAACATAATTATCGAAAAAGAACTCAACCTTGTACGAACTAAGTATCCCTTCACCCTAGATTAGATTTACAAATCTTAAACTCATTAGGATAATTAAGTCCTTGAGTTACTTTTCTGGCTGAACTCGTTACTGAGCTGCCTATGTACCTGATTAAGGGATCTAGCCTAAACGTAGTTCTATGATTTTCCCTGTATAAGATATTGAACATATCTCAGCTTTGAAGCCTTTACTTTAAGAAGAATTGTCTATGTAGATTTCCTATCTAATAGTGAGACTTAACTTCTCTATCATGGGACACCGCATGTATTGATCGATTTAACTTTATTCCCAACGTGTGGATCGTGATTATCTTCGTGAATACATACTTGGATAACTCAATATTTATGTGGATTAATCAGCAGCCCCGAGGTGGCGAGCTAGCTTCCTTGGTCATCTCACCAACTTGAATTGTCTATGTTTGCCATTTGCTAGCTCTCGTTTCCTATGTTCATAACTCGCGAGATAGAACTTTTCATTTCACAACTCGCTAGGATAGATATTCCAAGTTCACAACTTACCGGCTTGGACTTTCTAAGTTTACAACTAGTCAGCTTAGACTTGATTTTTGAATTGTCTCAAATTGAAATCGATTCTTTTCTTTTGTATTGGTTTTGGCGAATCCATATTTGCTCCTTTTGATCTTCCTCTTTTCGGGGAAGGAGTATCTTCGCGATTGTTGTGAATGTGATTAATCAATTCCCGCAAGGAATGTTTTTAACTTAAAACAATTTTCAGTAGCATGACCTTGACACTTATGGATTTCAAAAAATACATCTTCATCTAGATCCATGTTTCTTGGACATGATTCGAGCCACCCTTGTCAGATTCTCTAGCAAAAACATAAATATGAGATCCACCACTGTAACTTCGAGAATCTTTGTTATCTCTCCTTTCAAAATAGTTGGAAGGGGTCTCTTGAACTGGATTGTGTGATATGGTTTTTTTTAGCGAGAGCAACATTCTCTTCATCTGCATCATTCCAGTTCGTGGACCGATGAAGAGCACCTTCAATCGTATTCGCCTTATGGATTGTTAGATCAAAACGAAATGGTGATTCATGCCCGAAACCATCTTTCAAAGCTTGAAACGCAGTGGAATCATCGACACCAGGTATCCTAGCCTTCATTTTTAAAACTGCTCGATAAAACTGCGTAGAGGTTCAGTTGTTCCTTGCGATAAATTCCAGAGATCAGCGGTAGATGTTCCATTATTTATGAAGATAGAATAATGCTTAAGCAACAGCGTTGACAATTGATTGAAGCTGTCAATCAACCCTACTCCTATTCGTGAAAATCCCTCCAACGCGGAGCTTTTAAGGTTTTCTGCAAAAAGTTGGCATAAGCCAACGTCTTTTTGTCTTCGTGAAAATGAGCACGAGCAAATGCAAAACGCGGTCATAAAAGTCTTTGGGTCCGAGTTTCCATTATAGGTAAGAAGCCTTAACTCTCCCATATCTCGAATTCGTGAGTTAGCAATTCTTTAAGAGAATGGAGTTCTCTCTGTTTTTTAATAACGCGTACAATCTCTTGAGCTACCCTAGCCACCCTATGAAGCTTGGAAGTCATTACCAGAAGCTTCACGTTAGTTATTTAATGCCCCAACCGCTCCTCCCATGGGCCTCTGTCCACTCTCAGGCCCGTGGGCCCACTATGTCTAACGGTCGGTGCATTAGTCCTGGAGTATCTAAAGTCATGTTTACTGATCCTGCAAATCACTACACGATCTTTCCTCGTGTTTTGACCTCACTCACACGGTACTGGAAATGACTCCCCAGTAGGTCACCCATCTTAAAACTACTCCAGCTCAAGCACGCTTAACTCTGGAGTTGTCTAAAGACCTATCACCGAAAAGATAAGTGTACTTTGGTGATATAAGTAGCCAAATCAATTATTTTAATCCTCTTCGCATATACCGCATATACCACATATACCACATATGCCCTGAAACCGAGGTATCACAATCCCCCCACTAACAGATCGCAACGTCCTCGTTGCGCATATCAAGATCATTACCCCAATAATCTGACTCTTCACAGATATCAGGGTTTGCTCTAATACCACTTGTAACGCCCCGACCGCCCTTCCCATGGGCCCTATCCACTCTCAGGCTTGTGGGCCCACCATGTCTGATGGTCGGTGCGTTAGTCCGGGAGGCTCTAAAGTCATGTTTACTGACCCTGCAAATCACCACACGATCTTTACTCATGTTTTGACCTCACTCACACGGTACTGAAAATAACATCCCAGTAGGTCACCCATCTTGAAACTACTCCAACTCAAGTACGCCTCAAGACTTGTCACCGAAAAGATAAGTGCACTTTGGTGATATAGGTAGTCAAATCAATTCTTTTAAGCCTCTTCGCATATATCGCATATATCACATATGCCCTGATATCGGGGTATCACAGTTCTTTTGAGATCCCGCAATAAAGTCTTGAACTCTGATCCTCCTTGCCAATTTCGTATTCCTTTGGATAAGGTATGATGCCTCTCTCAATGCAAAGTAGGAAAACCGTTAACTTGGTTGTTTTTCGACTCAGGCGGAGTCGAGTTTTGTAGGTTAGCTTGGTAAGGTAACCCATTTCGTCTCGGAATCGTGGATGGAGAAGGAAAACCCTTGTTATAATCCATATTTCTTCTAACTTCGGTGGAGATTGGTGGGATGAATCTTGTTGGAAACTGCTCATTCGAACGAGGTTCCATGGTCGTGGTTCGATTCACTTCTCTTGCTGCCAAAGTAGATGCATCAGCTTGCATATTGTCTACTCGACGAGGTGGAAGTAACGTTGGATTCCTATTAATATGCGAAGTACTAAGCGTTCTAACGCACAACTCCAACTCACCTTGCGCTGTAGCAAAACTGGTCAATCAAGAAGAAACATATTCTTTATGTGAATTGAAACGAGCTGCAAGAACGTCACTCGTGGTCTTTTGTTGATTTAAAGCGAACTTTAGTTCAGCCAACATTGTTTTGATTTCGGATAACGTGTTGGCCTGGTTGACTGAATCTGACATAGTGGAAAGATGAGGCGATCCCAAGTTCTGATATAGGTTAAAATACTTTCAGAATCCCTTAGACTGTTCCAAAATGTGAGTCTTGAATCTGGTTCGATTCAGATCAAAGCAAAATATAAAGAATCGGAGATGAAAATACGATTAAAGCGAGGTCGCTAGATTAGATTTGTTCACCGAAAAATTAATTGTATGATCGAAATATTAGTTGGGATATCAAAAAAGAGTTTTATTGCGTGATATTTGCTAGAGAGTTCATAATGTCCTTTCTCTCTAGACTCATTTGTTTATATTCATTATTATTGCAAGAATCTTGCTCTACAATCTTATTTAATTCGCTTAGCTCTCTTTGACTTTGACGTTACATGGTTCGAATTCAAGACAGCCTCTTCATATCTCCAAACTTGCAGACCCAGTGGACCTCGCAGACCTCTCGATTCCAATGCCCATTTACAATCGCGAACTCGGGGCCCTAGCTTAAGCCTCGTCAATAAGATCAATCTAAGTTCGAGTTTCGCGAACTAATCGGCCCATCCTTTCCTTGTTCGCGAGTTAGACTTGTTGCAGTTTGTCGAGATGAACTTTCTTAACTGAGATTTGGCTATCTATAGAACCAAATCCCGGGTTACCGGGTTGGATCTCCCTAGGCAGATTCCGATGCCAACACTCCTTGATGCTTTCTGAGATCCTTCTCCAATTTATCTACATTCCTTGGCATGGCCATATTAGCTTGAATAGCCTTGTCCAAACCCATCACTTTAAGCTCACTTCGTTTGAGGCTCAAACACATTCTACATGTCTCACTTGTTATACTAATTCTCGACTGGTATAAGAAGCGCTTTAATCAGCTGCATCATCATGTATCAACTATTTTTCCATCAGGTTTTCATTCTTTAGATGAATGAACTCATATTGAATTTTAAAACTCATTCAACATATACTTTCAAGATCAACATCAATCAACCTACTTTGCGTCTACTGATGTTATAGGTTCTCCTGTGAATGAGAGTGAGAAAATATAAGATTAAGGGGAATACTGGTTGGGCTTTAAAACATTTGCTTACCAATCAGCCTTGTTTTCATATTTTTGTTTGTTCATATTTTTTTTCCTAAAGCAAACACTTTGTGACTTTTAAAGCTACAAGATTTTTTCTACAGCAAAACAATCTACAGATACAACACAAACATTTTTTTTTGACATCTCATGAATATATATTAAGGGAAGAGTTTGTGTTACAAACCATTTGATTGGAAACAGGGGACAACACAAATGACCAATGTTTCAATAAAATTACAATCAAAAGGCCTACAGGTCGTGACTCCCTTCACCGTCCTGCACAAAAAATTGGTGAAGCCAACTAGGGGATCCTATTGCAACATAAGATTGGGATCTATTATCCCGAATCACACAATGAGCAATTAACCAAGCACCGCAATTAGATGAATTAGTCTCCAAGACCAGTTTCCAGTTCTGAATACACCTAAGGATTACATGTAATTCTGCGACTTGGCAAGAGAAAGAAGGCCAAGCCCGAGGTCTCTCTAAAGCTTTGATAATGTCTGATGCACATGATCCAAATTGAACATATGATATATTGTGAGCCACCATGCTCTAAAATGCCCATACATGCGCATGTTGCTTAGCCTCATCAATGGAACACGTGTTAACGAAACTCCTTCTACTATGAAGTAGGACATTTCCATAGCTATTTCTTAAAACCCAAGAAACACCACAACTCTGAGAGGCCTTATTTAACCCAAACTTTCCTCTAGATAAAACCAAGATCCTCTTTCTTTTCTTGGGAGTGAGTAAAGAACTATAACTCAGCTTCATTTCTAGCCTTCTCCACTACCTCGGGATCTAAGTAAACCTTTCCTTCAAAAAAGTGGCCATTTCGATTCTTCCAAATATACCAAAGCAACCAAGGGAACATTCTTCGAGTCTCAAGGGACACAATGAAGAAGACGTATTAAGCAGGTAATGAACATTAGAGCAAAGTGAGGAATTATCAAAACCACCTTAGGGGCTTGGATAAGATGAAATCGCCCAAATCTGTCTTACCAAAGAACATGAGAAGAGAACATGATTGATAGACTCCCCTTCAAGACCACATACCTGACTCCTTCAATCCCCAGCTATTCCTTTTGTTTTCAATAAATCAACAACAAGCATAGCACCACTCACTGCTTTCCAAATGAAAGTTTTGATTTTTGGAGATGTGTGAATAGACCAAATCTTTTTTTTGATCTCGTTTATGGAGGGTTGCATTTCCGCATTACGGATCAGTTTTGCACTTTTCTTTCTATGAGCCAATCAATATTCGAACTTCACAGAATATTCACCACTTTTGTTGTGTTTCCAAACCCAAAAGTCATCTTTGTCAACACACAGATTAATGTTGAGGATTAGGTTGATGTCTTCTTGATAAAAAAATTCCTCTAACTTTCTTCTATCCCATGTTCTTGATCCAACATCAATCAACTGGTTCACTGTTTGGCAGATGCCAATAATACATTTTTTGATAAGAGGAGCTTTCATTTTTGGACCTTGAATCCACAAGTCTGTCCAAACTTTAACCGAACTCCCATTACCAATCCTCTTCTTGATACCTTCTTTCAATAATTCCTTCCCATAAAGAATACTCTTCCAGCCGAATGAAGGCTTTGTTCCTTCTATAGCATGGAAAAAATTACAGTAGCCAAAATATCTACTTCTAAGAACCTTTGTTAGGAGGCATTCAGGGTTAACAAGGATTCTCCAAGCCTGCTTGCAAAATAAGACTTGGTTGAAACATTTAATGTCCTTTACACCTAATCCTCCCAATTTCTTATTCAGGCATAACTTCTCCCATGCTATCCAATGAATTTTCCTCTTATCTTGAGATGAATTCCAGAAGGAATCCAACATTGCACTAGTCAGAGACTTAATGGTAGCCACTGGGAGTCTGAAACAAGACATGGCGTAGACATGCATTCCTAAAGCCACAGACTTCAACAAAAATTTTTTGCCTCCTTGGGATAACATCCTCATATACCACCCAGATAACCTATACTTAAGCCTTTCATGGATATAAGAGAGCAAGTCTATTTTTGACCCACTGAAGCACTCTGGAAGTCCCAAGTATGATGCGGCCCTAAACGGGCGATGCAAATGGTTTTAAATTTATAAACCCTAACCTGCAAGTGCACAGTTCACAATTGTAGTACTTAGGGGTCGATCCACAGGAGACTATGTTGATATGCTATAAATCTATATGATGCAAAATAAGCTAAGAGAAAATATATTTGGTTTTGGGGTTTTTAATGAAATAAAGCAAAGCAATAAAATAAAAGGATAGATAAATCAAAATACGCAAGATAGAAGAAATTAAAAGGAACTAATGTAACATGAACTACATGGATTTTAAAGAGATGCAACTAGTGTTCTAGAGCTCAAATCACTATGGTAGAATCATTCCCCTTTCGAGGCTCCGAAACCTATAACTCTTACCCCAATAGACTCAACTTTCGATGGTTATTTCAAGGTGGAATCACGCTGTAAGAATTAGATTTGATTGCTCACTAGACTCCTTAACTAAACTTTCAATTGTTAAGACGCCTAGCCTATCAAATATTAGATCCGAACGGTGCAAAAGTTTTTGGAATCGGCACCAATCTAATATCGGTCACTAGGTAGCTAGTATAGATCATGCCTTGAGCACAAATAAAGATAGAGAATCATGCTAGAAACAAATTCAATAAATATGTAGAAGATGCAAGGAAAAGAACTTTAAAATAACTTGTTATCAAACATACAACTACTCTACATGTTATGAAACATGGAGCAACTAGAGAAGTTGATAAAGCAGTAGATTCATGCTAAGTAAGGGATCGGAATAAGTGGATCTCGAAGCACAAAGCTTGAGAAGAACACCATGACCTTCATCGCTCTTTTACAAAGGATAAAGATGAAGATTTAAAGAGAATAACGAAAATACATGTTTATTATTGATTTGTGGTGCCTAGGGCTGCTCCTCTTTATATAGGTTTAGGAAAAGTCTTGGGTTGGTGGAACTCCTAGGGTTTCAGTTCGGGCAAAAACGTCATTTGTCGATAAGTGCGCAGAAGTGGCCACGGCACCGGACGGTGGCACCGATCACGTGAATTGGTCCGGGGTCTGGCTCAAAATCATCTCCTTGTACGTGTCTTCAATTAAATAGCCGGCCCATGGGTTGGTTCGGTGCTTAGGCCCATCTTGGACTTGATTCTTCTTCTAGGCAGAATGAAATACCTTCAGTAAAACTTGAATAACTTCTACAATACAGCTCCATTTGATATAACTCTAACTCCATTAAAAATCTGACTCAAAGGGTTATCTCCATATAAAATTTCATTGCCGTCCAAGTCGATTTGGTCGTCCGGCCGTAGCTAGGCCTCGGCTGGTTAACTTCTGTCCAACTTGGGAAATTGTGAAAACTTCAACTTGGGGGATTTAGATTGGCTCATTTGACCTTGGTAAGTTGTTGTAGGGTGAAGAATACTCATTTTTCCCCTTTTTACGCCCCTTTTGATAATTTGACCTATATGACCTTGAAAACCAAATATACGAGAAAACTACCTCTTTTGATAGAAAAATTTATTAAATATAATATCAAATAGATGAAAATGGATAGTAAAAGTTGTAAAATACCAAGTATATCAATGATCCAGCTCCACTCTCATTCAAAATACCAATGATATCCTTCACATTTGCTCTAAATGTGATAGACGATTTGTTCAAATTAACCATTTGACCAGTTGCATTCCATACACTTCCAAGATATTATTAAGACACTTAACCTCATTCTCTTCTGCCTTGCACAGGAACAAGCTATCATCAGCAAAAAAGCATATGGTAAACCGCCGGCCCTTCATCAGAAAACTAAATCTCACTAATAGTTCTCATGCTTTCAGCCTTGTTAAAGAGGTTGGTAAGCCTTTCTAAGCACAACACAAACAGGAAGGGAGAAAGAGGTCCCCTTGTCTCAGCCCTCTCTGAAGTTTGATTAGTCCAAAAGGTTGATCATTAATCAACACCGAAAAGGTTACAGAGGTAACACATAACATAATCCAACTAATCCACCTTGGATGAAACCCCATTGCACCAAGAAGACTTCTGAGATAACTCCATTCTACCCTATCATAAGCTTTTGCATATCCGATTTAATAGCTAAGAACTCTTTTGAGACTTTTGGATGAGACTTCAGACCATGGATAAGCTCATGAGCTATAAGGATATTATCTGAAATAAGTCTTTGAGGCACAAAAGCATACTGATTTTGGGAAACAATATCTGGAAGAAACGGTTGAATTCTTTTCACTAAGATCTTGGCAATGACTTTATACAACACAAAGCATTAGCTAATCGGTCTAAGATCAGACATTTCCTTAGGCTTAGTGATCTTTGGGATAAGGCACCAGAAGGTGTAATTCCAATCAGAAGGAAAACAACCAGAACTGAAAAAAGCTTCACTTCCTCAATAACTTTAGGATCTAAAAAGCTCCAATAACTCTGGAAGAACATACCTGACATTCCATCGAGACCAGGGCCACTGCATGTTTTGACTGCAAAAACCGCTTCAATTACTTCCTCTGATGTAACTTCTTTAATAAGTTGAGCATTGACACCATCAAAACTTTTACATCAAACCCACCTTTTCTCCATTATTAAAAATATCATTAAAATCCCCATAAATACACCAACTCTCCTTTATATTAACCCCAATCCTAGACAACCTTTCCCATAGGTATTGTTTAAGATTTCCTGAAGGGTCCCCATAGACACAAGAGATAAAAAAAAGGAAAAGATCCAAAATGGATCTCTAAATCCAAAAGGTTTTTATCCGCCAACTTAAACTCCACCATTACACTACTTTTCCATAGCAAAGCTAAACCCCCCCACTCCTACCTATTGGATTGATAGTGAAAACCCTATCATACCCCAACCATTCTTGTAAATCAACTAATCTATTTCTACTAGCCATAGTTTCCATAAGAAAGATCACCTCATGAAATAGTGTTTTACGGAATTCCCTAAGGCGGGGAATAACCAAGTCCTCGAACCGTCCAAGGCCTTGGCAATTCCAGCTGATAAAACTCATTGATCCTTGGACAATCCCTCGTTTGGGACCATCTCCGGCTTGTGGCGTTTGACACCACTAGGACCATCCTCTTCAGCTCTTACCGCTGGTCTTTTCATTCTCATACCTTCTTTTGCACCCGTCTTCATTACCACTGAATCAGAAGACACATTCTTATCTCTTCCTTCTAATTCTCTTTTACTCTTGGTAGGTCTTCTTCTGTTCTTTCCACCTCTACCTTTCCCCGTAGTCTCGGAAGAGCTAGTTCCAAAGAATCCATCTCTTATAACCGTAGAACCTGAGGAAAAGGAATGAAAAAGATTATTTGATTTAACCTCCTCAATACAGGTTTGAAGATTACCTGAATTCTATCTCATTGCTTCACCAGCTTTGATTGCACTATTTATAAGTTTATCCTCCTTATTCATCATTTCTTTTTTTGGAACAGATAAGCCAGATGAATCATACTCAAATACTGGGCTCTTCCCTTTATTTGTATCACTTCCAATTATTGTGGAGGTTCCAAACAGAGAATGGTTTTCTGAGACACAGGATCCTTCTCTGCCTCCATAACTATATCCTTCACTCTCTCCTTTCTGACCAAGATGTTATCCCCATTATCCACTAACAAGTAATGTCTAATAGATTTAAGAACATCCACAGCAATTCTCGGCCTTCCAGTTAAAGGATCTATCCCAACCTGCTCATCTCTGAATACTCCAAAGAGAGGATCAAATTCATCAATGGTTTGTAGCGGGGATATCAAATTCTTAACCGCACCTTTAGCTTTCCTCTCAATATCTGCTTCCTTTTTCTTTTGCACAAACTGAGGGCAAGCTTCTCTTTCATGAGTAAGTCTATGACATTTATAGCACCGTTTTTGGATGCGTTCATAATCATACAAAATCTTTACCTCCTCCCCTGATTTAGTGGTAATAACCTTTGATTTTCTAAGAGGGTTAGCAACATCAAACTTAATCCTTACACTTTCATACACTTGAGTTTTCGATTTTGTTGAGTCATGAACCACCTCAGTTACATGTCCCACAAATTCACCCAACCATGATAACGTAGCCGGCATATTGTTGTTCACCGGAACATTGCGAATGGGAACCCATAGAGGAATAAATTACAAAAACTCAGGAGAAGGGTGTTCTACCCATCTCTCGATCACTAAATCATTATAGACATGAACTCCTTTTATCCAACACTTCCTTCAAATCATGTTCATAATCAAAGAAAAACTGAAATCTCTCTTTCGATAAAGCAATACCTCTAATCCTTCCGACTTTTTGCCATTTCCGAGGGAGATCGAAAATAAGACTAGCCATCCGAATCGCTGCAGGATGGAGGACTCTCCCAATCAAACTCATCACATTCTTTTCCAAGGAAGAAAACTCAGGTAGATCCGGCATAGCACTTGGTTCATTAATCTCTGCCAAAGCCAGATTTTCCATCGCTCTCTCCATTCTACACAATCTCAGACTTTGCTATCTCTCGAGAAGCACTTACCAAAACTCTCTTTAAAGATCTCTCCCAAACTGAAAAAATATCAAGAAGAACCCAGATATAAGATGAGACAAACCCTAGATCCTCTTTTAGATTTGATTTCAGAACCAGAAATAAACCCAATAAAACTTATAATCTCCAACAATAAAACGTGTTTTTCGCCACCAAACCCACTTTACACTTTGAGCAAACACTCTAGATGTAAAAGAGACTCCTAAACCCAAATGTGGGATAGGTTATAACTATGGGTTGCTACAACACAAACATTTATAGACTAAATTCTACATCAATTATTTTATAGGTACAACCGAACCAAAAATCCTGTAAATAGATTAGTAATTTCAAAATATTACTATCCCCGGTTAAAATCGGTTGAACCATATTGACCTAAAACCTAAATATTTTTGCGGTTCAGTTGCCGATTCGGGTTTTTTTAAAAAAAAAAAAGCTAATTGGGCTTAACTCCGTTAACACACTGCTAGCAAATCGGTAAGGAGAAAATAAAAGAGGAATTAAGGAAAGAGGTGAAGGACGAGGAGGGTTCATGTTATATGTACACACACGGAGGTTATAGGAGAGCCGAAGCCATTGAAGCTTCGCGAACTTTCTTCTGTTCAGGTCTTCGAGAAATTGGCCTGTAAGGTTTTCAAATTCATTCTTTTTCTTTCGATTTCTGCGCCCTAGGGTTTCGTTATATACGCTTCGAATCTGCTTTGGTTGAACTAGGTTAGAGTATTTGTATCTCCCGAAAGTTGCGATTTTCACAAATTTCTCATACTTTGATTTAGAAACTAGTTTATCGGATTACTCTAATTGCGTCGTCATAATCATCATACATAGGATTCTTGTTTACAGTGGACAGTATTTTTTGTTGCCTGGCTTAATTTATTGAATATTTGTTCCTTGCTGGTCTTTTGTTCAGTAAAGAGATAAATGGCTTCAGGTGAAGCGTTTCCAGTGATGCAGGTAACTCCAAATTTCTTTAATTCATGGACTTGTATGTAATATGTAATATAGAGGCTGGAGAAAGTGGATCTATAAGTATCTCGAAGGGAAAAGACTGATAAAATTCCCTCTTGTTGTTTTTATCATGATGATATAAACTAAGTTCTTCGACTAATTTTGGCAGGAAATATTGCTTGAGTTTCGTGCTGGTAAGATGGCTTTGCAGGGAACAAGAGTTGTCCCCGATGCTCGAAAAGGACTTGTCCGCATTGCTAGAGTAATGTCTACACTCTTATTACCCCTTTACTATTTAGTATCGCATATGAATTATTCATGTTGAGTTTTGTTCCATTGAATATCAGCTTTTCTCAGATTTTTAATTCTTGGTGTGTCAGAATAAGTATGTTACTGGTCTGATTTTTTTTGTTTTTAACCCCAATCCTATCTTTTAGGGTGAAGAGGGACTGATTCATTTCCAGTGGCTTGATCGAAGCCAGAATACGGTTGAAGATGTATCCTCTGCACTTATCTTTTTTTTTTTTTTTAAATTTTAGAAATGGATAAAAGGTTCTCCCAGTTTCAAGTCCTTGCTAATGCAATGGATTTGTGTCCTGAGCCTATGGATTCTCTTAGCTTGATCCATCTAGGAGGTCCTTTTATTCCTATGCCTGAATATAACAAATTCAAGGAATTATAAAGTTTCTCCTTGACGATAACATTTGTAGGATCAAATTGTTTTTCCTGATGAAGCTTCATTTGAAAAGGTATGCCCGTTGAATTGAGGTTACTAGCATGTGCAGTATTATTTTCAGATTGTGACCTCACCATACTTGTTTTTGTTTAGGTTAATCAATCGTCAGACAGGGTGTATATTCTAAAGTTCAACAGTGATGACCGCAAGTTATTCTTCTGGATGCAGGTCACTTGTTAGCTAGTTTTCTTTCATAATATATGTGTATTTTTGTTCACCTAAATTACTTTCATATTAATGCTTTGTTGATCTTTGATTTTATTTGTTTCTGAAACTCTTTTTCTAACTTACTTTTGCAGGAGCCGAGAGCTGAAGGTGATGCAGAGTTGTGTTCTGCAGTCAACCAATACCTCAATCAACAACTAGGCATGTAGCATTCTTTCCTTGTTACATACAGTCTTGGATATTATTCTATCATGGTACCAATTTTCGTGATCCGGGAACTAGCTTTCTTATCCTTTAACATATTTCTTCCACGCTTTCATTTCATATTGTTTTTGCGTTTTCTATCGAACGGAGTTGGGAATAATCTCATGGTACTAATTTATACAAGGAGCTTCCCTTTTCAAAGAGAATGAACGACATTTCCTCTCATTATTGCATGTGTCATCATTAAGATGACACAGTATTAGGGTTTACTTGCTCATCTAGATGTTAAATAATGCTTAAGAGAACTTTAGGCGCTAGCGTAGGCGGAATTAAAAAACATTATAACATAATGAAACAACCTCACAAAATAGAGTCCAAATATGTCAAAGAACCGTTCAATGTTAAGTCAAAATCACTTTCATCAGATAAGTGAAGTAAGTGACATCATCTTGTTTTGCAGTGTAAATTTTCTTTAGAGATAGGCTGACTAACTTGCTTGGGGCGATTAGCCACCAACCCCTGCACAGAGCTATTAGTCAGTTACTAGACCACTAAACTGCTTCCACTGCCTATGTAGTGTGTGTATAACAATATTGCCATGGATGGGTGGCACCTAGGTAGTAGAACACTGGTTCAAAATCATATAACGAAAGATCAGATTTGCAACAATATGTTTAATTCCTTGGTTGTTAATTTGTTATGGTTGGTTCTACGAAGAAAAATTTGAAAAGAGGAAGTAAAATGTGTTGTTTTGACCACATAAAGACTTGTCCTTTCACAGATGGATGCCAGATATTGTAGCCGGTTAATTGATATTTTCACTAAGACGCTGCATTAATTCGCATATGAGCAACCAAATGTTATTTTCTCATCATCTTTCTGTGTATACCACATGCCCTTGATAGTGAAAGCTCTGAATGTTTAGTTGAATCAATCTAATAAGCTTTCTGTGCACCAGAGTTTCTTGGCGAAGAAGGACATGCAGCTGCTGTCCCGGAGGGAGTGGAAGACATGGCAGAAGATGATGTTTCTTCTAGGTACTGATTATGCCAAAGTGCTTGCCTGACTGTTAGTTTTGCATCCATTTTGCAATGGAGAGAAACTGCCTTACCATTTTATCTTTATAGATGGGTTGATTGCTTTGTAGTCAGTTCCATGAAACATATATTTTCCTGCTGTTTTTTCTTATGTTGCATCCCACTTGTCACTAGACTTTGCTCGTTGTAGTTTCTCTAGATGTGGCTATGGAGGGGCCGATAGGTGTTGCTGATAAAAGCTATCAGCTTCTGTGATGATGAGACTCTAAATGTTTAAGTATCAGTTTTCATATAAAGAATGGCGTACTAATTGTCTTTTTAATCATGTGAAGATTTTCAAGGCATATATTTGATTTTGCGTTGAACACTATTAGTTTGCAGTAAATGGTATTAGCTTATTTCAAATGCAATGGTTTAATTGAGTTTATTTATCCTTAATAGAGCTGGAAACTTGGTCATACCAAATATGTCTACAGAGGTGAGTGACGTGACATCTTCTGGGCCAGTTAAGCTGGCAGACCTGCAAAGAATTCTGAACAATCTTTCTTCTGGCCCTGTTGGTACAGTTCTCTATCTCTTTGGTTCTGTTCCTGTCAATAAGCTTTTTTGGTTTCCCTCTTACTCATTCATGTACGGTGATATTATTTTAGGTATTGCTGGAGATGAAGATGAAGGTAAATCATTTTGTTCAGTATGATGTGGTGCAAAAACATTATGCAGTTTCTAAGTGACTTCTGCATGGCTTAGATTTGGCTTTGTCCACCTTTACTCTGTGATCAGTTATTTGTTTTCAGTGTTGATGTTCTTTCTCTCTGCCTTTGTTCGTTATTAAGCACATCGTCCTTTCATGTCTTATCTATTGAAGGCATAGCATTAGGGGATATCTTGAAGCCAGAGTTGATTATGCCATTGCTTGAGATGTTACCCGTCCAAGAACGGCTGTCTTCGCATTTACCTGAGGTATGTCCCAGTTTCCATTGTTTTATGTATTCTATGAAGGTAAGTGTTACATGCAATTCTTTCCTTGCTCATGCACTAGACTAACCAAAGGAGTTATCGCAGGGTCACTCTAGTGCAGAAGATATACTGGAGCTGTTGCAGAGCCCTCCTTTTCGTCAACAAGTAGATGCATTTACTTATGTGAGTCCCTTAGTGACAATTTTGATCCCGTTCTAGGCTCGATATTCTGACTAAACTTTAACTGTTCTTTAGGTTCTTCGCACAGGGCAAATAGATTTGTCTCAGTTTGGTATCGACCCAAGCAAATGTGGGTCCGATTTTTACAATAGAGTTTCCAGAGACATCACAGTTTTTTTGTTTCATTTTTATGAAAACAGTGTTTTAACTCTTGTTGCAGACAAGTTCACAGTTCTTTCATTCCTTGAGGCACTCGAGGATTCGGTTTCAACGCAATCAAGTCATGCTATGGATGAGAGTTGATCTTTTATATTCTCATTGTTTGGTCCAAACTTTGACATTTCAACTGTGAAAATCGTTTTCCTTGTTTGATGGATTGAGATTTATGGAGGTTTTTTGTTGAAAGTGTCGGTGGGATGGAAAAGGTTTCAGACATTACTTTATTGAGATGGAAATTCTGTTTACAGATTCATTTTTTTCATTTTTTTCTTCGTCTGCGATTATATCGTTTATATGCTGAAAACCATAAAAAATCTATAGTAATTCAGTTTGGTTAAACAATTTGCATTTATATTGGTGTTTTAGTGAAAACCACTTTAAACAGAAAAGTTATTCAAGGTCTCAAGGAATTCACAATGTTTTTTGCAATCTATATGTGTAATTGTTCGGTGCTTGGATCGTCGCAAATATACCCTTGTTTTCCGATGTAATTGCCTTAATTCTCTGACTGATGATGGAAGTCAAATGGGTAAATGAATCTGGTACTTTTTTGCAAATATTTCTATCCGTGGTTCTCTCTACTCTGTTGCATATTAGCAAACACTTGTGCATTTTCTAACTATATTCTTTATTTTTTCTTTTGAAAGTCTCTTTTCGCTATTCTGAGATTTTGAGTTTAGAGAAGAAGAATTTTAGCTGAATATGGTAAAAAAACCAGATATAAAGTCAACCTCTTTCGATAAAATCGGTTTTTGTGTTGCTTCTCTTCAGTCTCTGAAAATCAACGGCTACGCTCTTCAGGGTTTGATTACAAAAATGTCCTAATCTACTAAATTCAGAAATTGGTTCACACTAGTTATTGATGTATTTTTGTGTCATTTTTATAAGTGATGTAAACAATAATGAATAAAAACATCAATTATCCAATTGATGTAAATCCATGTTTTAGTATCAATTTTGTCAAAGTGATACAAATTAATACAAATATTGTCAATTTTATTAAACTGATGCTACTATATAATTGTTAAGCAAATAATTTAAAATAGGATCACTGTTAGAGCTGGATTTCACTATTAGAAATCCGGCCCACTAAACTTAAAAAATAATCATAATGGATTATATTTGATATTGGGCCAAAGGTCCAGAACCGCGCTAACATCAAAGAGAAATCAGAATATCTTTCGGCCTCGCTAGGCCCGAATGATTGATCCGTTGACCGCCGGAGCTGAAGACCCAGCGAGGATAGACCAAGTCAGCGCCGCTCAACGGTTTATGAAGAGATTCTGATATTTCTGGAGGACGCATCAGAACGTGCCCGAGATCTCCGGTGATGAAAGGATTCACGGAGCTTAACCGTTCAGCTCAGAGGAGCATAAATAACTAGCTTTAGAGCCAAAATGGCTAATTTTTTCCCTACGCTTTCACTCAATCACACTTTAGCTCATCACACACTTGTTCCAGCTAAAATTCTTTGTATACTTGATCAGATATCAATTTAAATCTATTTTCTGTTATTTTGTTCTCGATCTTAGTTAGATCTATAGACATTTCTTAGGACTAAAGTTTTTTTCTCGAATTCACATATAAATTCTTAGTGCGGAATCTAGCTTCCACATTTGGTGCCGACTAAGGAGAAGAAATACAATCGTCATACACATAAATCTAACCTCGAACCTACCACAATAGAAATGATACCACCAATGCTCAAGAATCAGCCCAAATCACCAACCCGCATATTTTTGATCTTAAAACAAGAGATGTATCCGAGGTCTTGGTTAACAACCAGCCCGGATCCGATCAGAATCAGGTTGCGACTGACAACCAGCCTGGATCGAACCAGAACAGGCGCTCCCGACCGATAATTCTCTCGCATGCGTAGAAACCGCATACCCAAATGCTCAGCCCAGATCCGCAACAATCACCACCGTCGTGCATGCACCTGTGGTGCCACGAACCGTATGGCTGCATAATTCGACCACAAGTGGAATGACTTCAGTTAGCCCAGCTAGCACCTCTATGGAAGGAATCCCACCGCTCCCCATGGGACGTAGGGAACGCTCCCAAGACGATTTATTGGAAATACGTTGAATGCTTACGACTCTGGCAGAGCCAACGCAAGGCCATGACCTAACTGTTTGGACGATAGTGGCTCGCCTTGATCAGCAAAAGAGAACATTCATGGCTCAGCTCCATGAGATGTCTCAATCAATCAACCAAGGGTTCCCACCTCGCCGGACATTCAATGAAGAAGTGACTCCCTCCAGGAACACTACCCCGAGGTGGCAACTACATTTTTTAGGGATCCACATAATCCCTGTAAACACCACACGAAATATAACATTCACCCCCGATTTAAGGATGAACTCGTGGACCGCAGGTCCAACTGGTCTGAGCTCACGAAACACCCCGACACGGGTGAATGAAGGATCCTTACCACCTCCTCCCTCCATTAAACAGGACACAGGCAGGCCCAACAATGTAGGTAAGACAAGCAGCGCTCACAGGAAGCTCCCAGGGTAGCCTAGCTCGAACTCTAGCCGATCGGATTGATGTAACTGGAAATACAAATCTCATGCTCGAGAGAACATTTTTGACCAAGACACCTTCTATCGGTACGCTGAGTAGACTCAGGCAGAGCTACCAGCTCAGCCCGAACATCGATTGAGCGATTGAAGACACTCAGCAAATGCTGTTTACTAATAGGATTGCTAGCACATATCAGAGATATTGGGAAAATCAAGCTCCCAAAATTCCTCGGGAGCAGCGATCCCAAGGCCAACATAAGAGCATTTCGACTTGCCATAGCAAGAGCTCACCTGGCTGACTGGGAAAGAGAAGCAGGGCACTGTAAACTATTTACCGAAAGCCTAACGAGCCCTGCCCTTGAATGGTTTGCAGGACTAGACATCTGCTCTATCGACAACTTTGATACCCTGATAGTAATATTCCTCAAGCAATACTCCGTATTCATCAAAGCAAGAGCTTCCGAAGCTAACCTCTGAAAGTTAACCCAAGGGCCCGAAAAACCCCTCAGGGATTATATTACAAAATTCAAAGCAATCAAGTCCGAAATTGCTAACCTGAACGAAGAAGTTGCACTGGAAGCGCTGAAGAATGACCTACGGCTCAAATCTAAGTTCTGAGAGGAAACAACTCTCCTAGAGAAGAAATACACGAACCTTGTAGCTGCCCCCAGACAACAACAAGCTAAGAAGTTCGTCAAGAACTATAGAAAAGGGCAGCAGGTGTATTCCATTGACCATTCGCAGTAAGGCAAGAAATCCAAATATGATGAAATAAAATATTGCACTCACCATGGCAAAAGAGGCCATTCCACCGAGGAATACCGATATCTGGCTGGCCTCAAAAGAAAACTAAATAAATTCGCTGAATCAGTTGAGTAGAAACCAACGGCCAAAGAGAAAGAAGTTGAGGTCGAGTCCCCATCTCCCTAAAAGCCCAAAAAGAAGAAATCAGCAGCGAAACGAGAGCGACCTACAGAAGAGGCGAACCGAGTCCAGACACTACCTTCATCCAGAAAACGAATCGACCAGATCTTTGGAGAATTAAGCTTATGGGGCGGCTCAATAAAATCAGTCCTGACCCCACCGCCAGCTCTGAAGAAGGCCGTCAACCCTTGGATGAAGATACCGCTCGCCATTAAGGGTCTAGGTAACCCAGCCCCGGCCATGTAAGTAGACTTCATCCTCGAAGAATCAAAATTGTGCAGAGACTCAATAAATCGATCAGAGCTCATAGAGCAGGGCCAACGCACCTCATGTACCTCCAACTGCACTCCGGGGAGTAGACCACCAAATCGCTTTCGCAGAAAGCAAAACGACACACCTAGACAAGCCACATGACGATGCCCTAGTTATCCAACTAGAAATATGTGGTTGTCTAGTTTCAAATTTAATGATAGACACTGGCAGGTCAGTTGATCTGTTGTTCTATAATGCTTACAAGAAAATGGGTCTAAATTGACTCCGACCTGCAAGGCAAAGGAACACCGCTAACCGGTTTTGCAGGAGAAATGACCTACTCCATGGGAATGATCCGACTCCCGAGCAGAAGGAGTCCACAAATTTGTGGATTTCATTGTAGTAGATTGCCCAGCTCTATTTGACGCAATATTTTGGCGGCAATAGATATATGCATGATAGTCGTACCTTCAACATATCACCAATGCGTTAAATTCCCCACTCCTAGAGGAATAGCAACGATCAAAGGAAACCAAAAGACATCCAAGATCTGCTACCTTAACGGGCACAAGCAGCTGGAAAAATCCACCAAATAGCAATTACAGAAGCGGGAGGAGCAAAACCTACGTCTACTCGCTGAACATAACAACCCTCAGTTGATTAAACTTTGACATGATTTAGTCACCCAGGTCTGCATTGATGAAGCTCACCCCGATAAATGTGTTGGGATCGGAGCTAACCTCCAAGAACCGATCAAGAAGGAGTTAGTTGACTTCCTCAAAAAGAACGTTGACTCCTTCACATGGACCACCTTCGACATGAAAGGAATCAACATCGTCATTACATCTCACTAGCTAAACGTCGATCCTACCTTTAAACCAATCAAACAAAAAAAGACGCAAATTAAGCCCTGATAGCGAGCTAAAGCTATTAATGACGAAGTGTTCGCTTACTTAAAGTTGGATCAATAGAGAGGTCAAATACCCAGACTGGTTGGCCAACCCCTTAGTGGTCAAAAACAAAAACAGAAAGTAAAGGGTACGCATCGACTTCACAGACTTAAACAAGTCATGCCCAAAAGACACCTTCCCACTTCCATACATCGACCGCCTGGTCGTAGCAACAGCTGGTCACCAGCTTTTATCCTTCTTGGATGCCTTCCCCGGCTATAATAAAATCCTAATGAATCATGATGACCAAGAAAAGACTGCATTTATAACGGACCGAGGAACCTATTGCTATAAGGTTATGCCCTTCAAACTAAAGAATGTATGAGCGACCTATCAACGACTGGTTAATAAAATGTTTGCCCAGCAGCTCAGCAAAAGTGTGGAAGTCTACATCGATGATATGCTAGTCAAATCAGCAGACCAAAAAAACCCACATCACCCACCTCAAGCATTATTTCGCAATCCTTAACTAGTATGGGATGAAGCTGAACCCCGTTAAGTGTTCCTTTGGAGTCCCATCAAGAGAATTCCTAGGTTACCTGGTCACAGAGCGAGGGATATAAGCTATCCCCAAGTAAATCACGACATTTCTAGAAATGGCATCTCCCAAGTCAACTAGGAAGGTGCAGAGATTAACAGAACGGATAGTAGCGCTGAACCGCTTTATATCCAGATCCACAGACAAATGTCTCCCATTCTATCAATTGTTGTAAGGCAACAAGAGGTTCAACTGGGACGCTAGTTGCGAGGAAACTTTTAAACAGTTAAAGGCTTACCTCAGCCAACCTCTTATAGTAGCAAAATCGGTGGAAGGAGAACCCCTTTACCTTTACATTGCAGTATCGCCAGCTGCTGTACGTGGAGTACTGGTCTGAGAAGAGCAAAATGAGCAGAAAACAATATTCTACATAAGTAAGTCATTGGTAGATGCAGAGACGAGGTACCCAACCCTGGAAAAACTCGCATTGACAGTAGTCGTCTCAGCTAGGAAACTGAGACCATACTTCCAATCACACGTGATCGTGGTGATGACCTATCATCCCATAAGGACAATCCTACACAGTCTCAGCCAATCTGGAAGGCTAGAAAAATGGGATATTGAGCTCAGCGAATACGACATTGAATCTCGCACCAAAACAAGCGCCAAAGCCCAAGTCCTAGCCGATTTCGTAATCGAGCTAGCACCGCAGGCAATCAATGGAACTGAGTCCGGGAGGATGTGGACACTCCACGTTGACCGCGCTTCCAAGAAAGGATCCGGAGTCGGAGTAAAACACTTGACTTTTTTCTCATATTTCTATCCATTGTTCTTTCTACTCTAATGCATATTATTAGCAAACACTTGTGCATTTTTTAACTCTATTCTTTATTTTTTCTTTTGAAAGTCCCGTTTCGCTATTATGAGATTTTGAGTTTAGAGAAGAAGAATTTTAGCTGCATATGGTAAAAAAACCAGATATATAGTCAACGTCTTTAGATAAAATCAATTCTTGTGTTGCTTCTCTTAAGTCTCTGAAAATCAACGGCTACGCGTTTTAGGGCTTGATTACAAAAATGTTCTAATCAACTAAATTCAGAAGTTGGTTCACACTAGTTATTGATGTATTTTTGTGTCATTTTTATAAGTGATGTAAACAATAATAAATAAAAACATCAATTATCCAATTGATGTAAATTCATGTTTTAGTATCAATTTTATTAAAGTGATACAAATTAATACAAATATTGTCAATTTTATTAAATTGATGCTACTACATATATATTTGTTAAGCAAATAATTTGAAATAGGATCACTTATTTTCTTTTTATACAATTTAAATGATATAAGCCACCTATTTCTTGTAGTGTGTGACGTCGACCGAAGCTCACCAAATGATTTGTCAAGCATCTCCGAGAACTTAACTAGGTGAGAGAAAAACTTAAGATCTAAATCAACAATGCTCAAATCTGAATCTTGCATTCAAATAAATTTCATTGCTAAAAATTTATCAACTATGTTCACACTTTTGTGATTGAATAATGAACAACACTATACCAAAGAAAAAGGAAAAAAGGGTTGCAAGAGGAGACTAGAAGATTAAGACGAATTTGGGAAAGTTAGAGACGGTTCCTCTATATTTTCTCTCGCCTAAGAAAATACTCTAGTTTACGTAATTTTTGGGGGGTGTATTCAATCTAACATTTCAAGTGATTCGTTTTAATTTATCAAATCTTATGTTATTGAACCATAGATTTTCAAACCTATTAAAATCCACTGTTATTGAGCTAGTGATTTTAAAAAGTACTTTAAAATCCACTGTTATTGAAATTATACTAAGGATTTGATTTTAATGATTCCAGGAGATTTTGAAAAAAAAATTCCAGGGGATTTTCTTGTTAAAAATACAAAGACTCAAATCTCATGGTTTATGTGGGATTGCAGAAAATTTTATTATAAATCTCATAGAATCACACAAAATCATTAAAATAATTTAAAATCTCATTAAAACTCAAATCTCTTTAAATGCAAGATTCAATACACCCTCAAATCTTTCTTTAGAAACTAGGCAAATTATCAAAAAATTATATCAAGAAGTTAATTAAGTGGATTACCATAACAGAGTTATAGTGAGGCCAAAATTTAACTGGGCCGTAAGCCGGTCCGTTAAGGGTTTACCAGGGTCGGCTTGGTTTGGTTTAGGTAATCGGGTCAGTTTGGTCTGGTTTAGCTAGTCGGGTCGGTTTGACTTGGGATAGTTAACCCTATTGGTTATTCGAGTCTAGTTTATCTATCGCCGGAATCTCATTGGTTTGTATTGGTTTGGCTTGGGTTGCAGTGTGTTATGCCAAGCAGAGGTTCAGCGGTACTAACTTCTAAAGATCATATGGATAAGATGTAAGAGCACCCGATAGGCTAATGGGAGAAACATGACTTGTAATCCTTATGGTACATATATGCTATCTGGAATATGAGTTGTTTAGACTAGTGCTAGAGTACGGAATGATACTGCTAGAGCCTGGTTCCTAGGTTGCTTGCTTGAACATGTAAAAATGCTAGGCTGAATGGGTCATGATGTTGTTGATTACCGAGTCTCTCTTGTCTGGTGGACATATGATATGTGGAGTGTGACTCCACATTTTACAATTATATGTATGTAGAGTTGTGGACCCCATTGCGCAAATAATGTCCTGGAAGAGGACAAATATAACCTGGAAGAGGTAAGGGTAGTTTTGGAAGCAGGCACCCTTTGGGTGTGGACCTCAGTGAGATGTATGTAGATGAAACTTGTGCTAATGGTAGGACTAGCAGTGTGGTATTATTTCTTATGATAGCTTTGGGCTTTGCTGGTCATATTCTTGCTTGTGTAAATATTCTTGATGGATTGTGTGGCTCTGGCCCACCCTCATTGAGTAATTCTCCCATGAATTACTCATCCCTCTCTCTCTTCTTTTGTCATACAGGTATAGTTGTTGTGCTATCTGAGTCGGGTCGGGTCGGAATAGTCGATGCGGAGAAATACCCGGGATAGAGATATTAAATATAGGTAGAGATATGGGTTGTATACACATAGTGGCCCAAAATACTCTTGATGCCAATCCAAAAGAAAAGGAAAATGAGAAAACGTATATTTAATGCAACGCGTCTCCGACCAACTCCAGTGGAATGACCATCTCTCCCACCATTTCCGGTGAAATCACCATCTTCTCTTCCATCCTTATTCCATTATGTTTCTCTTACCTTTCTTTGTTTGTGCTAGGATATGGGGATACGAGATCGAGTTTAGTTGAAAATAGAAAATTAATATTTGTGCATATTTTCTTATGCTAAATAGGTAGATTTGCTATTATTAAAATATGTAAAGAATTTGTTGACCAAGATAGGATCTTTGTATAAATAAATCTATTGGCTAATGAATAAAACTGAGAGAAACTATTTTATTACTAAGATTTTTTTCAAAATCTATTATGGTATCAAAGCTTTGATCTAATTCTTAGTTGTTTCTACTTACTTAAAAAATAAAAAAATAATAAACGATGTTTTTCCACCGATTTCATTTTCTATCTTGGACCTCTTTCTACGATTTATTTTCTTTGATCTATTCTTAGTCTATGTTTCTATTTCCTACTTTACAATTAATTAAGTTTTGTTGAAAAAGAAAAAAAATCAAATAAAAATGAAACCTGAGCTTTTGTTATGAACATGAATCTATATGGACTCGTTCGGTGATGAAGATGCTTTAGCCAATACCAATGATTGGTCAAGTTGGTTTTTCGTTTTGGCAAACATGCTAGTTTCTGGATGAGTAAGTTTTATGAAGTTGATGTTTGCTCAAAAAAAAAAAAAATGTTTGTTCATCTCACACTACAAAAGAGACGACGTTCAATTGATGATATTGATGTGGATTGT
Source organism: Draba incana (assembly GCA_963576765.1). NCBI lineage: Eukaryota > Viridiplantae > Streptophyta > Magnoliopsida > Brassicales > Brassicaceae > Draba > Draba incana. The sequence goes on along the minus strand of OY755204.1, from coordinate 33,814,747 downwards.
GAGCATGGACCATTTATGGGTTCGTTCAAACTTACCTAACAGCCTGCCACCTCATTCGCTTCCCGTCAGTCGGATCTCGCCCTTAAATACTCCTCCTCTACCTTCAATTTTACTTCCTCGACACCGCCGTGAGTAAGACCTCTCCTCCACCGCATCTTCTCTTCGCCGTCGTGAGCCTAAGCCTTCTCTTCCTCATCTCATCACTTCATCGCGACCAAAAACCTTCTCTGACTACTATGTATATCCCATAAGCTTCTCCACAGCCTAAACCACTATTCTCAACAATTAAATTTCCCTAACTAGCATCATCAACATGTTTTTTCTTAGTTTCTATATCGAAGAAGGTAAATGGTACAATTGTAAGAATATTTCCGTTTGTGTGGCCGAAGTATTAACGGTCAAACTATTATAGTTTAAGTTTAATGTAAGGCTTATGGTTTCCGGTATGTAACGGGATACGGTGATCGACCGAATCAAAGAAAAGATATCGGAATGGGTTTGATGTCAACCCTGTTACTCCACCCAATAAAGAATCTAATCTAAGGTTCATATGCATTTATATATAATGGTTTAACTTATATAAATGTATATGTAAAGTATAGTTTATGTGTTATATTTAAATGAAGGGGTATCTCATTAAGAGACACAAATCCTCCTCCCTTTAATTCAAATCACGTGGGCCTTCATATATAAGTGAGAGGAGAAAGTTATTGCAAACACAAGTTATGTTTTTCAGAATTGAGACAAGAAGAGAAAACACATAAACATAAAAGATAGATTAGAGATTGTGATCGGAATCGGAAAACCCCGGCTCCGTCGAAGGGGAGATCACAGTAAGGAAGGGAAGGAGAAGATCAAACAATCATCAAGGAATCATCATCATGTCTAACAATGCTATGGATCAAGGTTAGGCATTCGTCCTTCTCATAACCGAAACCTCCATCAATATGAAATTGTTGATTCATTTATTCTAGTGGAGATTATGGGATAGATTACAAGTATGTAATCATAAGGATAAACTTATATGTGGCATCAGAGCCACCCTAGAATCATTTGTTTCACTTTAAAGCATATTGATGGATAAAACCGAAAAACTCATTTTTTCTCTCAAGAAATTCATCAACGCATTGAATCTGAAAATGGTCTAAAAGTTATATCAATGTGAAGAGGATGAATTTATCTATCCATCGGTATAAAATTCATTAAAATCCATCATGTGTTGGACTGGTCGGTCCATAAGGTGCAAAAGGATCTCTGGAAAACGGACCGGTCGGTCCATGAGATGCGTAAAGGTCCCTGGAAACCGGACCGGTCGGTCCATGAAGTGCATAAAGTCTCTGGAACACGGACCGGTCGGTTCGTGGTCCGGACGTGTCGGTCCATGTCCCGAAAATTTTTTTTTTTTTTTTTTAAAACCGTAAACTGTTTCCACTGTTTTCTGAAATGTGAAAGGCTAATCTATTATGAAATGGTAATACATAATGTTAAAAAAAATTTTAATAAAGCTTATAAGAAAAGAGTTCATATTACGTATAACTTGTTAATCACCAAAGTGGTCTGGTTATATTTAATGTGACGGTAAAGTTAAGATTCATAATTGATCATGATTAAAGGATGCTAAATGACATGAAATGTTCATTGATTGATCAATTGCTTACTTAGTATATCCTAGGAGATCACCCAAAGGTGGATCATTGGGTGTATTAAATAACAACTAAAGTATTATTCACCCATGTTGCGGTTGATGGTGTGTATACCCAAAGGTAGCATTGCTATCCACTGTAACTATGGATTGATTAATTATAAAAGAAAATCTAAACAAGCATCAATTTAAGTGTATGTGTTTAAAATATTGCCCAAAGGTTGCTTGAATACATACAAATGAAAGTGTTTAGATTATTTGTTGTCGATGAATCTATTAAAGTCTCATAGAACTAATGGTAAGCATATATAAAAAATTTGTAGCTTCGTTTGCTTCAGCAAACTCTGTCGTGAAGTTCAACGGGCTCAACTATGAGAAATGGTCTGAACAGATTAGGTTCTCCTTGGGTGTAATGTCCCTTGACCAGGCTATTTTTACAGATGAGGAGCCGACAGCCATTACGGCTACGAGCACCGAATTGCAAAAGTCCCGTTATGAGACTTGGGAGCACTCTAACCGGCTGTGCCTGAATTTACTTAGGATGTCGATGGCGGACAGTATTAAGCCATCCATGCCTAAGACAGAGAAAGCAAGGGAATTCATCTTAAAAATCAAAGAACAATCCCAATCGGATGTCATTGACAAATCGATTGTAGGTAGTCTCATGAGTGAGCTAACTACAAAGAGGTTCGATTGGTCTCAGACAATCCATGACCATGTCACTCACATGTCAAACTTGGCAAAGTTAATGTCCATGGGGATGGAAGTGCATGAGTCCTTCTTGGTTCAGTTCATTATGAACTCTCTGCCTATAAAGTATGGTCAGTTCCAGGTGAATTACAACACCATTAAGGATAAGTGGAACTTTCAGGAATTGAAGGCCATGCTCGTTCAGGAGGAAGCGAGATTAAAGAAACAGAAGGGCGACATTGCACTAATTGCTGGACTAAACAGTACCATGAGCAGCTCCAAGAAACCAAGGAAGGGCAAAAAGAAGGATAAGGCTGTTTTTAAGACTCCTGAAAGCAAAATCCGTAAGGCTGTCAAGTGTTTCTTCTACAAGAAGGAGGGACACATAAATAAAGACTGTCCTAAAAGGAAGGCATGGTTTGACAAGAAAGGTACCGAACATTTATATGTTTGTTCTGAAATGAATCTTGTAGAAGTCCCTATAAATACTTGGTGGCTTGATTCTGGAGCTTCTACTCATGTATCTCATATTGAACAGGGATTCAGTTCGATCCAGCCTTTAAAAGGAACTGAAAAGTACTTGTTCATGGGAAACAAGATGAAGGCGCAAATAGAAGGCATTGGGGCGTATAGATTGATCTTCAACACCGGATGTTTTGTAGATCTTGAAAATTGTCTCTTTGTACCTGAGTGTGCTAGAAACCTTGTTTCAGTAAGTAGGTTGGATGATGTAGGTTTTAACTTTGAGATTGGTAATGGTGTGTTTTCGTTGTACCGTAATTGATACTTTTATGGTAATGGTACATTGTGTGATTCACTTTATATGTTCAATCTTGATAAAGCCTTCTCTGAATCTTTGTTTAATATTGAGTATCAAGGCATTAAACGTAGTGCAACTAGTGAAAACTCAGAATTTTTGTGGCATAAAAGATTAGGTCACATATCCAAAGAAAAAATGGTGAGGTTAATAAAGAAAGACTTATTACCTCAATTGGATTTTAGTGACTTGGATGTGTGTATAGAATGCATTAAAGGAAAGCAAACCAAACATATCACAAAGAAACAAGCCACAAGAAGTAATGAGCTCTTAGAGTTAATACACACAGACATTTGTGGCCCTATAGATGCTCCGTCATGGAGTGGTGAGAAGTATTTCATCACTTTTATTGATGATTACTCACGATATGGATATACTTATTTGTTGCATGAAAAGACTCAATCGGTGGACGTACTGAAAGTGTTCATTGATGAAGTACAAAGGCAACTTGAAAAGAAAGTAAAAGTTATGAGATCTGATAGAGGTGGTGAATATTATGGTCGATTCACCGAAAGAGGACAATGTCCAGGGCCATTTGCTAAATTTCTGGAAAGTAAGGGCATTTGTGCTTAATACACAATGTCCGGAACACCTTAGTAGAACGGTGTAGCTGAAAGGCTTAACCGTACTTTAATGGAAATGGTTAGGAGCATGTTAAGTAATTGCAAACTATCAATGTCAATGTGGACATACGTATTAAGGAGTGCAACATATATTTTAAACCGGGTTCCTAGTAAAGTGGTTCCAATGACTCCATTTGAACTATTTATGGGAAGGAAACCCAGTTTAAGGCACTTACGTGTCTGGGGATGTCCAGCTGAAGTAAAGCCGTATAATCCGCATGAAAAGAAATTGGACTCTAGGACGGTCAGTGGATTTTTCATTGGCTATCCAGAAAAGTCAAAGGGGTTTGTGTTCTACTGTCCTAAACACAGTACGAGAATTGTCGAGACTGGTAATGCTAGGTTCATTGAAAATGATGAATCTAGTGGAAGTTCAGAATCTAGGGGAGTGAACATTAAAGAAATTCGGGTAGAAGATTCTTCACCCGTAGTTCCAACCCAAGTTGTTGTTCCTGTTGTCGGTGTACAACCTAATATCGAAACAGAACAACAGAATGAGGAACATACGGACCCACTAGATCAGGAAACTGAAAATGAACAAGTCGTCATTCAAGAACAGAACGTTGTACCACAAGAACAATTAAGGCGATCTGGAAGGGAAAGAAGATCCGCCATTACAGATGACTATGTGGTTTATGATGTTGAGAATGAATGTGACCTTAGTCTTGATGAAGAACCGAAAACATTCAGAAAAGCCATGGAAAGTGAAAATTCTGAAAAGTGGTCGAAGGCTTCAGACGAAGAAATGTCTTCTATGGAAGTGAACAACATGTGGGACCTAGTAGAGTTGCCTGATGGTTTCAAAACCGTTGGGTGTAAATGGATCTTTACGACCAAACGAAACTCTAAAGGTAACATAGAAAGGTACAAGGCTCGCCTTGTTGCTAAAGGGTTCACTCAAAAGGATGGCATTGACTATACGGATACCTTCTCTCCAGTTTCAAAGAAGGATTCCTTAAGAATTGTCATGGGATTGGTAGCTCATTATGATTTAGAGCTTCACCAAATAGATGTTAAAACCGCGTTTCTTAATGGAGAACTTGAGGAAGAAGTTTATATGGACCAGCCGGAAGGTTATGTGGTTGCAGGGAAAGAAAATCTTGTGTGTAGGCTGAGGAAGTCAATATACGGATTGAAATAGGCCTCCCGACAATGGTATTTAAAGTTCAATGATACCATTTTGTCATACGGTTTCATAGAGGTCATCGTTGATCGATGTATTTATATGAAAGTCAGTGGGAGCAAGTTTGTCATTCTAGTATTGTATGTTGACGATATATTGTTGGCTACAAATGATATGAGTATGTTGAGTGATGTAAAGAAATATCTCTCCAAGAACTTCGAAATGAAGGATATGGGTGAGGCAAAATATGTGATAGGGATTGAAATAATCCGGGATAGATCACAAGGATTATTGAGTTTGTCTCAGAAAGGATATATAGATAAAATCTTGAAGAGATATGAGATGGAAAAGTGCAAGTTAAGCAAAGCTCCAGTTCATAAAGGGGAAAAATTTAATAAAGGTCAATGTCCGAAGAATGAACTAGAGAGGAAAGAAATGGAGATGATCCCTTACCTATCAGTGGTAGGAAGTTTGAATTATATTCAAACATGTACTCGACCAGACATCAATTTTGCGGTTGGTGTCTTGGGTCGATATCAAAGTAATCCTGGAATGGACCACTGGAAGGCTGCAAAGAAAGTTCTCAGGTACTTGTAAGGCACCAAAGAGTTTATGCTTACGTACATGAGATCCGATAATCTAGAAGTAATCGGATACTCTGATTCAAACTATGCCGGGTGCGTCGATACTCGAAAATCGACGTTTGGCTATTTGTTCCGATTAGCTGGGGGAGCAGTATCATGGAAGAGTGGAAACCAGTCCGTCATTGCTACTTCCACCATGGAAGCAGAATTTGTGGCATGCTATGAGGCCACAGTTCAAGCATTGTGGTTGCGGAACTTTGTCTCAGGATTTGGACTTATTGACAGTATTTCCAAGCCGCTGAGAATTTATTGTGATAATTCCGCAGCAGTCTTCTTCTCAAAGAATGACAAGTATTCGAAAGGTGCTAAGCACATGGAGATAAAATACTTGTCTGTAAAGGAAGAAGTGCAGAGTAGAAATTGAGCATATAAGAACGGATATGATGGTAGCGGATTCCTTAACGAAAGGACTCCCTCCTGGTATATTCATTGGCCATGTAGAGAGGATGGGAATAATTGATAAGACCTTGCTGTATTGATATTATGCTATTGTAAAGTTGCTAACTCAAGTTAATATGAATTCAATAAAGTTTTAGGTGTTTTTCTGCAAAACTTAATATGTTATCATTATGATATGTACATGTAATATTTGGATAGCATATGAGTTGAGAATAAGGTTATATCTCAACATAAAGAAATTTTGAGAATTAAGTAACCTCTCAAATATTAAAGAAGTAATAAAGTTGGAATTTGCTTGTGGTGATGGAAGGGAACTTATCGCAAAAAAAAAGATAGGGGACCGCCTCATTCGATCAATTCTGATTTTACGGTACTTAAAGAATTAGTTAAGCTTAATGAAAGGATGCGCATTAAAGGAAGATGAACCATTAAGTTAATACATGGCCAAGTGGGAGAATGTAAGAATATTTCCGTTTGTGTGGCCGAAGTATTAACGGTCCAACTATTATAGTTTAACTTTAATGTAAGGCTTAAGGTTTCTGGTATGTAACGGGATACGGTGATGGACCGAATCAAAGAAAAGATACCGGAATGGATTTGATGTCAACCCTCTTACTCCATCCAATAAAGAATCTAATCTAAGGTTCATATGCATTTATATATAATGGTTTAACTTATATAAATGTATATGTAAAATATAGTTTGTGTGTTATATTTAAATGAAGGGGTGTCTCATTAAGAGACACAAATCCTCCTCCCTTTAATTCAAATCATGTGGGCCTTCATATATAAGGGAGAGGAGGAAGTTATTGCAGACACAAGTTCTGTTTTTCAGAATTGAGACAAGAAGAGAAAACACATAAACATAAAAGATAGATTAGAGATTGTGATCGGAGTCGGAAAACCCCGGCTCCGTCGAAGGGGAGATCGCAATAAGGAAGGGAAGGAGAAGATCAAACAATCATCAAGGAATCATCATCATGTCTAACAATGCTATGGATCAAGATTAGACATTCGTCCTTCTCATAACCGAAACCTCCATTAATATGAAATTGTTGATTCATTTGTTCTAGTGGCGATTATGGGATAGATTACAAGTATGTAATCATAAGGATAAACTTATAATAATCGCTAATCCATCAATGATTTGTTTACTTCCGTATTCCAAATTGATGGCTATATTCTTTAATACTAAGTCCAATATGGACACTTGACAAATTCAACCTAGAACCTATAGGTTTAAACCTCTGATTTTTTTCTTGACCGTAGACCACCTAATAAATTTATATTTAGAGAATTATAATTCCCGAAGATTTTTTCAGTAAAAACTGGATGTGAAAAATGAACAAGGAGAAATCTCCCACAATTATGATTGTGTTGGTTGTTTTCACTTGTGGAAGGGTTGTCATGTTGGTCTAGATTAGGGATCAATTCTTTTCAAAGTAGAATTATCTAAGCATTCTTATTTGGTCAGTTGAAATAATATCATGCTTTACACTCATTAAAATATATGTTGAGTGGACTGCTCAACAATTACATTCATTTTAGGAGATTAGTTAAGTGGTAAATAATCTGGAACACCCGAAAATTATCAAGAAAAAAAAGAGTCATAAATGTGATGACACATCGATTTCATGATAACTCCTTGTAACACATCACATGAGTTATTCAACTCCGCTTGACTCCAAAACAACTCCCGACTTTAATATGAAGAATACTAAAATATTTCATTAAATAGAAAAAAAATTGATGAATTTTTTAAAGACATTAACGAATGTTATTGTTTTAATTAAATTTGATGAATCTCTCTTTCTTAAAGTTAAGTTACTGAATTTTCCACCCAAAAAAGTGTATGTTACTGAGTTTCTGGTAAAGGATTGAATTCTATCAAGATAATACTTTTAATAATGAGGTGTAAATATCATTGGATCAATCTTCTTAACATACTCTCTTGGGGAATTAGGTGTATAAAACTACCATGATGCACCTCAATAGACAATAATAACATCTATATGTAGAGTTTAAAAGCAATCGGTCAAACTTAGCGCAAGGTAAATTTACTTTTAACGGTTAAATAAACAAAATTTGAATTTAAAATATGAATTGAGTTACTTGTATAAAGGTCTCCCACTTTTCAGATGTTTGGCACTTCTTTCTCTTTCTCTCTCTAACAAACCCTAATGTCCAATCAGCTGTCCAAACTAAAAGAAGTGAACTCTAACAAACCCTAATGTCTAATCAGCTGTCGAAACTAAAAGAGGTAAATGAAACATTTGGTTCATCCCTAATTAAATGTGAAATACATCAGAAAAGTTTAATTTCCAATTGAAAGCCAAATAAAAACATGGCCACTTGCTTTCGTGCTGGTCCCAGCTTTTGCACCCGTCCGTAGCCACTTATCTTTTCCCTTTTCATTTCTTTTTTTCCAATTTCTATGCAATCTATATATTGACTATCACCTTAAATTTTATTTTCTTCTTATCAATAAAAATGATAAATTTTATGATCAAGTTGAAATACTTTTTGAAAATTTTATTGGCGTTTATATTCCCGATCTAAATATTTTAGTAGATTAGAACAAGTATGATCTTCATTTACAAATTAAACATAAACGCCATGTTAAACTATTAACCGTTTGTAATTTAGCAACTAGCAATGAAACCCTACAAACGACATAAAGAAAAATAAAATCAACCATAATCTGATTAAAGCATCCAACGAATAAAGTAGATAGCAAATGTTCTCACTTCTCATGCACCTTTTTGCCATCGATGTTCACACATGCTTATATCTCTTTATATCATCAATAATATAGTATCTTGATTTAGTGTTCTTGGAGGAAAGGCCGACATACGATATTCTCGCGAATACAAATATTCTTTAACCACATACCATACCACATTTTGCATATAGCCGATCGTCCCTCGGTTGTATAAAATTTATAATACGGCATACCTTTTATTTTTTTAACACTCTATCAATTTTTTCTACGTAAATTTTGAGCACCTATACAATTTGTACATTTTACAATAGTTTTGTTTATAAAATTAACACCTTCCCCCACCATTTAAATAATTTATCTTACAAACTTTTAAAAAGATTTTGACCCCTAACATAATTAACAAACCATAAGCCCAAACATACACGATATGCAAAATGTGGTCTTTCTAAAATGATTTTACAATGATGCATTTTTCAAAATTTATGTAAGAGGAGATATGCTTTTCTTAATCTCTGATTAATTCGGCCGTCAGAGAGAAGGGGAGAAAAAGGTGATTTTCATTTACTCCATCTCCGATGTCTAGTGGTTTTGTTGGCATCGTGAGAGGGTTGTAAACTAGTAGATCCTACGATGAACATGGAGTCTACAGGGTATATTGGAGTATTTGGTCAAAAAATAATGTGATGGTTTTTATTGTCTGATTTTTATTAGTTATTGTGATTCCCTTCTTTGGGTTCAATTTTTATTCTAGGGTGGAGTGTTTCGTTGAAATTTTTTCTTTCGAAGAAGATCTATCGTTTGCTTTACTTGTTTAGTTTGTAGTCAATTCTCGCTATCTACCTAATTTAAGTTTTGTAGTTCAAATTTGTTCAACGGCGGTTTCACCGAAGCTAACTCAGAACAAAATTGACAAAGGCAATCAAAGAAGAAGATTTATCTTAATTAAGATAATTGTTGTTGTGTTATCATATTAGAATTTGGAAGTCCGACTACTATTGCGGATTTGGAAACACCTAATTAGCTATCTTCGACTTGAAACAAGACCATCTTAGTATCGCTAATGTGTCATTATAGATTATTGCCTCACTTTCTTTTCCGTGTGAAAATACCATTAGTTTCTCTTTGTATTTCATATGTTGATTTTTTTCTATGATGTAATAGATTTTAAATAAGTTCTAATATAATAAAGTGTTAAAAAAACTCTGAATAATTCATCCCAAATATTGTATTTTAAATAATCTTAGCCAACCCTATAAGTGCAGAATTCTACTCGTTAAAAGACATACAACACAACATAACACCGAAATTCTCAAATCCTTCTTATTCACCCCCTCTTAATTAACCAAATTAAAAAAATTACTATTATCTAAATAAACCTTAATATTAAACTTAGGTGGAACTGTAAACATACTACCTTTGAAAATATTTTTTCAAATATGCCACCCTTGAAAATTTATTGCAAGCTTGCAATATTTTATATAAAAAGATAAAATCATTAGAGAAAATTTCTCTCTCTCAAAACTTAAACCCTAAACTCTACCCCCAAAAATTATACCTTAAATAAAAAATATTTAACTTAAATAAAAAATATACAAGTTAAGTTAAAAAAAAATGGCACTTTTGTAAAGAATTTCAAAATATGGCATAACTGTAAAGTGGCATGCCAAGAGTGGCATATTATGAAAATTCTCTTAAACTAAGGAGTATTAAACACTAATATGTAAGCATAAACCCGTACAAACCAACATAAAATATTGTATGATTTCAAGCACCCGATTTAACTAAACTTATAGATTTGAAAGGATACTAAACCGTAGTATGGAAGCATGAACCCTCACTTATGAACGTACAATATTGTATGATATAACATTCTATTTGACTACTTTAGTGGATTTAAAAGAATATTAAACCCTAAAATGTCAGCCTAAACCCTCAACCGAACGTAAAATATTGAATTATTTAAAACACTTGATTTAAATAATTTCATAGATTTGAAGGGAGTAATGAACCCTAATATGGGAGAATAAATCCTAATATAGAAGCATAAAAAATAGGCATATATACAATTATTAGTAATCTATGTAAAATACACATTTTAGTTAATTATTTTTTAATATGGAACCATAGATCCTTTAATGTAATTTTTTTATTTAGATAATATTAATTGTTTTAATTTGTTTAATTAGATTACAGGTAAATTGTGATTGGCTAATTAAGAGGGAAGGAATCAGAAAAAAGTTTCCTAATAATTTTACTTTTTTAACACTCATCATCTCTTTAGGCTTATTATCTTTCCCATTTATTAAACAACTTTTTATAATCCCTTGACATAGTTGCTGAAGTACAATACCCGTTTTTAAGGCAAGTGTCTGTTAAGGTAGAAAGAGAGAGGGAGAGACTAAGAAGCTTTTCATTTATATAATTGCTCTCATCTTCGATCTATTCTTCAAACACAAACACAAGTGTCTGATTTCTCCGATCGATCATGGCCAACTCTGTAACGACAACCGAGCAACTCTGCTACATCCCTTGCAACTTCTGCAACATAGTTCTTGCGGTATAATTGCTATACATATCAATTATATTTGGTGTTATCTATTATCTATAATTGATCTATGGTTCTGCAAATCTTGCATATAATTATATAATCAAGCATAGATCTAACTTTATTTCCTTTATACTGTATATTGGTTTCGGATAAAGAGCAGTGCGGCTTTTTTAATCAGGAGCACTATCTTACAAACGTTCATTCGTTTAAATCAGTCTAATTTATTTTTGTCAGTAACAAATTTTTTCGTTTAGCTTCTGGTGCCAGAGAGAAGTCATATCACATTTTCCCCTATCACATACATTTATCTGCTTCTCTCTCTTTTCCTGATTTTCTTGATTAAAGTCCCCGCTTCCGGAACCTACAAAAGAAAGATGACCATCTATCTGATCAAGGCACTAGTTTTTTTTTATATATAATAAAAATTAATTGAATTATTTACGCTCCTGATTTTTAATATTTTATTTTATGGCTTAAAAATCCAGAAAATAAATGAATATTGATCTTGGTCGAATTTAAATATGTGATCTATTTCTAATTTTTCCATATATGGATCTATTTCTTATGGATCTGAGTAGACAAACCCATATGTCGGAGAAAAGAAATGAAATAATTAAATATGTGAGGTTGTTTTGGTTAATATGTGAAGGTGAGTGTCCCATGCAGCAGTCTATTCGACATCGTGACCGTCCGATGTGGCCACTGCACCAATCTGTGGTCTGTAAACATGGCAGCTGCTCTTCAGTCGCTTTCACGCCCTAATTTCCAGGTCACTTCTCTCTCTTCACAATTCCCTAGATTTTAGGAGTTTATTGCAATTTTTAAAACATGAACCATCCCTATGAAATTTAGGGCTCTTTTTGTTTCAAAAAAGAATGATACAGAGGTCTGAGCCTCTTGTTGCATGTTTCTGCCACCAGCCGCCGTCTACATCTGCATATAATACCCCCAGACAAATATATATACTTGTGACAAAAAAATATTACTTAAAATACTCTTTTTTCAATTTTATTTTATTTTCTATCATTCCAGATATGTACATGAAATCTGCAGCCTTTTCGTAATCGCTTTTCATAGAGCCCTAGGTTATAGTTGATCTAATACTGATGTGGGCTACTTCTTCTTTGATTGACATGAATGTTAGGGTTTCGTAGGTTTGTTCAATTCTTTTTCTAAATTATATTCTCAGATTCCTTTCTTTAAAGCTTTTGTCGTTTACTATATTCTACATTAATGAATCGTCTTTAAGTTGGTCCACTTTGTTTTTTCTCTCAATTCATTTCCTAAATTAGACAACACATACATGATTGCTATTCAATCCTTGTGAATCATCATTTTTGGTGTGGAAAATTCAAGTGAAGTCAAAGGTATTTAAAACTAAACATAGGTTGTACTAATCGAGGATAAATATGAAATATGGATTAGGCAATAAACAATTCAATACCAGAGTACGGATCTTCATCAAGAGGCCACACCAAAATCCCTTCCAGAAATTCAACTCGTACCACAACTGATCAAAGGGTTGTAAACCGTCGTAAGTATTCCGTTTATGTTTGTGACACATTCTTTATGTATAATTAACTAAGGAGGTAAACATGAAAATAATTCATGTATATTCTACATTGTCTTTCAGCTCCGGAGAAGCGACAGCGAGTACCATCAGCGTACAATCAATTTATAAAGTAAGAAAATATATACACACATAATGTCTATAGACTAATGTTCGAAATCTGTTGAGAAAAGTTATTTGTGTTTTTGAATTAAAACTGTGAAGGGAGGAAATTCAGAGAATCAAGGCGAATAATCCAGACATAAACCACAGAGAAGCATTTAGCACTGCTGCAAAGAATGTAAGGTTTCAATTTTTTGAATGCTCAAATATCTTTCTTCACATATGATTTTTTTTCTCTTGCTATAAGAAATATAAAAATTTTTAGTTATAAAAAAAGTTATCAAAAAGCAAAGAAAAGAAATATATGAGTGTTTGTAAGAATGGTTCTTGAGAGGAACAAGAAATATTGTTAGAATAAAATCGAGTAATAATAAATGTCAAAGAAAATTATTAGATAAGAAGAGACTATCAGAAATGAGAGTTGGAAATTCGGAATGGTGTTTATAGTCTCAAATTTTAGGATGTTTACGAAATTACGAGGGCCAAAAGGCAGTAGTTTCGTTATAAACTATTTCGATGTGGAACTATAAAGACTATAATTCTGAAAGCAAAGTAAAGCCACTGTGGATTAGATTAAACCGCGGACTGCAGATTAAACGATTACGGTTCACCATTATACTTAAATTAAACGTTAAAAGTTTTAATCAGTTTTAATCAGCTCCTACTTATATTTAAAATAAATATATGACTAACCAATATGTTTTCCTTTAAACTAAAATAAAGCCTATCATTATTTTGTCTCGGATAGAATGTTGCCTCTCAAGAAATTGGACTTGAAACTTTCTTGATCAGAGCATGATTAACGGTGGAGACTCTTACAAGAGTTTCATAGCAATATTTTATTAATTAATATAATTAATCAAAGAAGCTGAACCAATCAAAGTATAACACTTAGAAAAAAGAGTTTCTAAGCAGGTTTCTAAAGTTCCCTCCTATGGAACCGATTCTTCTTCTTCTCTCTCTCCCCTTCTTTTAATGTTTAGAAACTAGTCCAAAAATCACCATTGCACATGGTCCAACAAAAAGGTCAGAAATACTCTTTTTCCTTTAGTCGATATGTCTCCTATTTTCTCGGGCCTTTCTTTATGATTTTCATTCCTCTTGCGAATTCAGATCATCTTCATTTATAGGGGAAGATTCTCTTTCCTTTTATGCCCCAATATTCCGTCTAATCATCACCCTCTCCTTTCTAGTGGCTTATTCCTGCTCTGAGTGGCCGCATGTAACCTAACATGTCAAATACTCCCTCCGTTTCATTATATAAAATTTTTTGAATTATTTCGCGAGAATTAAGAAAACAATAAATACAAACAAAATCTCATTTAATAATTAATTAAAATTATAACTCAACCAATCATATATAAGACTACAGAATTTAGAAGGACAAAAGTATCAAATCACATTAAAATCTGCATAGAAACTAGTAAAACATCTTATAAAATGAAACTAAATTTTTTGTCTTAAAAATCTTATATAATGAAACGAAGGGAGTACATTCTAGAGTAGACCTTATTCGCCATCATTACTCGATGGCAGGATTAGGACCTTTATTTGGATTGAGTGTCATGCTACTTTCAAGGCCGGTCCTGAAAGTTCAGAGATCTGATTTTTGCTCTTTTAGGGTTTTAGATGAGTTTATAAATTTAGGAACCTTTTCACATAACAAAAAGATATTTGGGAGCCTATTTTCAATACTAATAAATTAAAAAAAAATTGTAGGTCCAATGCCCATGCCTCATGCCCGACTCTACTACTTTAACCGATATAGCGTGTTGTTATTAGTTGATGTATAACCATCCCAACAATGACCCATAATTCTCTTACTTATACCTGGGAAGAGAAAGATGGGAAGTGGATCACCGGTTGTACATGTAAACTACCAATAATGATTTACTTAACATGCTTTCAGAACTATTTACTTCTTTTGGGAGATTTTCTCAGTAACTTTGGCGTTTGTCCATTAGCAACCATGATGCACTTTCGATCGCTCTAGATTGTTTAGCAATTGTAGGTTGAGCAACCGTTTGTCAGTTTGAAGTAACCTAGGATTCTGGAGCGAAGCCCCATATTGTTGCATTAATCGATGGAGTTTTCGGAATATGATCATAGGGGGACAATGTTATCCTATGCCACAAGGGACATCAAGAGAGAGGGATAAGGTTTCCCTTTCCAAGCATCTTTGATGATGATGATGACATCAAATACAAACCCATCCAAGAGGCAATTAGTAAAGCGAATAACCATAATGCCAATATGGCTCTAAAGATGAAGTCCACAAGAGGCAAACCCATCCACATCCTCTGTGAAAATCTAGATAGACTCTATATCGCTCCAGCAAATCCATACCTAGAATGACATCATACAGCTCAAGCGGAATAATCACCAAGTCTGTTGTCATAGACTTGCCAACTATGTGCACATCTACGCCCCTCGCACAACTCAGAGTCACTAGGAATCTCCCTCCAACCACTTTGACTCTACCCGATTGCTCACCAGCATCGCTCCGAATACCGCTGCTCTCGGTACACCCCGGAGTAATGAACCAATTAGATGCTCAAGAATCAAAAAGAGCATGAGACTCACAACTAACCACTGATAAGGTCCTTGCACAAACCTCATGTGCTAAGAAACCCTTTATTTCATCACAAGAAATAACAGAACCAAAGAAACTAAAATTCAACACAAAAGAATTTACCAAATTTGAGTCTGAAATTTACATGTGATCGGCCTGACACTCTGCTGGCCTGCTTCCACCAATGTGTATTCACGCGAAGCTGCTCTAATCTGCGCTACCGGCTGCACTGCTGCTATCTGCGCCACTGCCTGCACTGTCGCTATATGTGCCATTGGCTGCCACTATCATATGCTACACCTTGGGACATCTCGGCTTGTTATGCCCATGCTCTCTACACTGAAAACATACTCTCGTATTTGGCAACTTGCCCCTCCTCGAACAATTCGACACTCGGTGCTCCATGCTCCCGCATCTATAGCACACTCTGCCACTCTGGCTCGACCTGGAAGTATCCTCTCACTTCCTCTTTTGTCCCTGCGCAGGCTTGCCGCCTTTGATAGGACCCACCTGATGCTGCTACCTCCTCGGCTGAAAAGCTGGAACAGCAAGAACCACCACTACTGTTGTCTGATCTCGCAGTTCCTCTGTTATAGTAGCTTTTGTCTCATCCAACTCCGCCCTCAAGGCGTATCTGGTCACTCTACACCTCATCATTAAATCAGGTCAATGTCCCCAAAAGAACCTCTTAACCTGCATTTGCTCATCCTCTACACCTCTACCAGCGTATACCAAAAGTATGCTGAACTGAACATCATACTCCCATATAGACCAATCTCCCTGAACCATCTCAACAAATATTATCTTTAGACGATCTAGCATTGAACTTGGCTAAAAATCCCCCCCCCCCCATTTCAAACTGACTGCCTCCTCCTAGCCTCAACACTTCTCTACCGGAGATGCACATCACCATCAAGGTAATCCACTGCAAGCTCAACCTGAAACTCTGCAGGACATCTGATCGAGCGAAAATTATGCTCAATCCTTATACGCCATTCATCGGCTCTCTCTGGGCAAACTCCACCTGAGAAGAACACATGACTAAGCCTCTACATCGGTCTCATTATCTCCAGATAAGACGAACATGGCTACGCAACTACAGCTATCGACTGCACCTTTACCACCACTGGTGGCACTACTAGAGCCTGCACTGGCACCGCACTCGGTAACTGCTCCAAAATCAAGGCCAACATCTGCGCCTGACGATTACCTCAACCCTGGGCCTCACCTGCAGCAGCACTCCTACATGGGCCTTTTGCAGCAGCAGTTGCTCCGGCACCACCTTCGGCACCGGCAACACTTACACGAGCACTCACACTGGTCCCGCCCACGGATCCCTCCTGATACGCCGGCATCTCAGAAGCCTGCTCATGCGTCTCACTCTGCGTCGCACTCACTGCCATACTATCAGAAGACTCACTCACTGGTCCCCGACCACGTCCTCGGCCCCAACCTCTGCCTGTACCACTACCTCTAGTACCATCATCCATCACTCTGCATTTCCCAAAAATATTGACTAGATACAAGAAATCACAACATAGAAATCACACAACACTTACCGTGGAATCTCATTGAAGACGCGAAGAGGATGATCTAAGATCTACAACTCATAAATTTACAAACTATTCATTATCATTTTATCACGTAGTCTCAAACCATTCAAATAACCGTGTTAAAACTGTAAGGGCTTTGATACCAAACTGAAACAACCTAGCCCGATATTTTTTTTAATTAATTGACTCGAATTAATATTTCCATAAATATTAATTCTCAATATCCTTTCAATCTCAAATAACCAGCAAACCAATATAAACCAGCGCAACATAATAAACTAACTAACCAGGAAATCATCAAATCATAAAACATTTCTAACAATCAATCCAGGAATCACTAGCAACCTAAAAACCAGGTTCTAAATTCCTAAAAACGAAATAACAGATTCGAGACCCTAAATACTTAGTCTAAATTCCATGATCACACTTTTTCTTTACCTGCATCACATTGGAAAGACTGATGCGTAAGTATTTCATAAATACTTAGTGAGACGGTCATACCATCTACGGCCTATCACTCAGGCTCAATAAAACAATACGATACTAAGACAACACACAATAACCGAACATCATTGAACCAGCAAAAACAACTCTTGGCGTCGATCGACACACTGCTGCATAACATCGGACTCAAACGTTTTCCTCTCGAGTCCGAATCCGATCAGCCTCAATTCACAAATCCTGCATAAAACACGTCAACATATACATCCAAATCGCAATAACTCAACAAACAACAATTTCCAATCAATCAAACTACATAAATCGCATCAATACAATCCTAAATCACCCAGAAGCCATGGTCGTGCACTTACCTCGGCAATGGATTCGGTTTGAGAATGAACGAGAAAAAGGCTGATCATGAGAAACATTGACTAACATGAAATTGGGGGCCTTCACACGCTAAGGAGCCACAAAACTCTTCTCTTTTCTCTCTAGAATTCACGAAACTCACCGATAAGCTCTAGCCACTTATCTCTCTCAATTCCTCTCAAATTTTCTGATTTTCACTCTAAAACACGGCTCCTCGAATATGTACACGAGCCCTAGGGTTCTAATCCATAAACTGGATCAAATCGACAATTAAAACTGAACCAACCGGTTGGGAAAAATGGTTGTGTCGATCGACACCACCGAAAAATTGACAATTCCGGTTTGCGGGCGTTACACACTTTGAACAAGGAATAAAGCTAGATTTGTTCAGACCTAACCATAATTGAGATTACAAAAATCGAGTAAACGAGAACCGTCAAATTTTGATAACTATCCTTACTTGGAACAATGCAAACTTATTTTTAGCATCTTGTAGACTTTTCCTATGATATATAGGTTTCTATGAATGTCTTCCAAGTTTATTTTATTAGTCGATCAAGAGCCTATATAGAGTTCTTGTCATTCATCTTTTTAAATCGCCTTGAATTGGATATAAATTGTGTTTTCACTCACTTTAAGATTCTAGCTTATTTTATTAGTTTTGCTAAATGTTTTAGTGGATTCCAATACTTAGAAAACGTCTTGAGTCTATATCTTTGTGTGGAATTACCTAGACTTAGATTTATGTTCTTTTCACAAAAACATTTTGCACCTTTGTGTGGCAAACTTTGATCCATCAAAGTTTCTCAACTCTTGACATCATGTGATCAATAAGATTTGGTAGATTTTACATTAGACGCCCGAGTCTTGCTATCGCACAAGAGCATATTTAATATGATGTGACTATAGGCTAAGTTTGATGTCATATCCTAGGATCATTACATCATGTGTTGTTATGTTAAATTTGAGCTTATCGAATGAAAATTCTCCGGCAGACTCGAGTTGAAACTCTCTCCCAGACTTACTTAAAGAAAGGGGATCTCATGGGAAGATCTTGCTTTTCTCTTATTGATTTGTGTCTTCTTTTCTTAGGCCTCTTTTGTCGATTCTCCTTCATGTCGCATATACGCCTCCTCAATATATGTAGGAAAAGTACATATTCTTTTTTCATTTGTACCCTTTTGTACCCCTCTGCTTTGTTCTTGTATCATCTTCCCCTACATAGTGGTTCTCTCCAGCTCTGGATGGTGGTAGTTGATCTAACTTGCCATATGTGTTCTGAAAGTATCATCATCCAGTGGTTGGGTTAGGATATGCCTTTAGGTGGAGTGACACACTAATTTATATAATATTTCTATTTTGTTATTAATTTTTTCTGTAAAATTAAAAATAGGAAATTAGAAAAAGTAACTTACAAATACTTATTAATTCAACAAATAACCATTTAATTATTGTGGCTATAATATGCCATACATAATATGTATAATGCCTAAAATATCCTTACCTCTGTATATCTTTTCTTCTTCTCGTTGTTCTAATCTCCGATGATTATGTCTCCTTCGATTGAATCACCACCATTTCCTCCAGGATTATCTCCACCAAACTGTCTCCGACGACCATCAATTCCCTTCAAAATAGTACCGCCACCGATGAGATCCGTCGATTTACTCCTCTACCGCCATCTTTCCTTGCCTCTGAGATCTTAAGCCTTCACTTCCTCCTCCTATCACTTATTCTCCACGAAAGTCTTCTCTGACCACTATTTATCTTTCAGAATCTTTGCCACCGGCTCTGGCCACGGTGACAAAAATTCTGGAAATCGTGGTCGCGGTTTGTGGTGAGGTTGAAGATAAAAATTGGTAAAATAGGAAGTCTGTTAGATTGTTTAGTTACTTGTTAAAATAGCCTATATGCATAGCTATTTTCTTTATTATTAACTCCCATATAGTTCGCAAATTGACCTTTCTAAAATTTACATAAAAGAAATAATTTTTGCCGAAACACAAAACTTGAAATTATAAATCATAGTGGTTAAGTTAGAATTTTTTTTACTCCTATGTTGACGAAGTTTATTAAGTGTATACCAATTTTTTTTAAGATGTATGATCAAAGTTTATAAATTCATCTTAAAACAAAATAATTACGGTATTGATAACTAGCTTATAAGAATACAGAATGAGTGGTGTTTTTGAATAATACTTCTGTATTTGTGATGCATTTGAAATTCACGTTTGCACCTTAGGTTGCATAGGTGTTGCATATCAGCATATACATAGTTATCCCTAAAATAATATCATTGCATGTATAATGTGTTGCATATACGTATTTGTCAAAATACAGATATAAGTACAATTTGATTAAATAGTTGATGTAATCTTCTGATTAAATTGGTTGGAGTTTGCAGTGGGCACACTTTCCTCATATTCACTTCAGTCTAATGCTGGAGAGTAACAAGCAAGCTAAGCTAGCTTAATAATGTAAGTGATCTGTATATCTATTGTTTTCAAGATTCACCTTAGTACACATTTTACGTTATTTAGTGTAAACGTATTAAATTTTACTTTCCTCTCTTTGTTTTTAGTCTCTCGGTTAATGATAATAAGTGTGGGAGCTTTGAAGTATCATTGAGCAAGAGCTATGATGGCAACTATATATGTATATCTATATACAACACTGACTAGGCATATATTATATGACCTAGGGACCGTATGACCATATCTATATATTTGTTAAGATGTCTCTATCTTTCAACCATAATTTGATTTCTATATTATTAAGCTTCTTATGATTTATATTTATGCCAATTGTATGGTTCGCGTCACAAGATTTGTGGGTTATTTTTCAGTTATATAAATCTGTTTTTTTTTTTTTTTTTTTTAATCTTCACCTCTTGAGAAGGCTTAAAATATGACGACTCTATCTTACACACTTGATTCTAGTTATAAACTTATAACTATCTATAATACGTTTTCTTTAATTTCTCTATTTATATACAAATGGTTGGTTGAAGAAATTTCTTTCTCAACGTGGCAAGAGAATAATAATCAAACCAATGACTATTGCATTATTTATCGACTTATGTTATGCCTTATTTTAGATTCTCAAAACTGAAAATGAGAATCAATCATTGAATTCAAAATCCTCAATAGAGTTTTCAAATTATTGTAGAGATTGACCAAAATTTATGTGCAAATAAAGTAAGTATTGGACTTCGTTTTTGACAATGGTTTGGACAATCTTTCAGGGGAAATTGTTCGTCACTGTAACACCTAATTACATGTCCAAAAAGCTTAAAACCGATGTTCTAAAGGCTTTAAGATTCATTAACGAGAAACTTGTCTTTTCCCCATTCCTAGGTATACAAGTGAACTTTCAAGAAAGATTACTACTTTCTTAAGAACTTTTGAATTTTAGATAAGAAAGTTTAGTTCCTTAACTCACTCAAATCTCTCTTTGTAGCTAGGTTGATTGTACACTCTTGTGATTATGATTATAACTGAAATGTCAAGTAGTAGAAAGAGCCACAACTTTTTGTTAACCAGATTTCCAGTTTATGACATTCCCACATGTAGTGAAAACATAACTAGTTAAAAACCTTATCTTGTCAAAGTCATTTCGGTAGTCTGGATCAGATAACCCATTAATCTAAACATTGTCTTGTTTCTCGTAGAACAAACTAAGATCATGTGTTCCTTTGATGTATCTCACTACCCATTTAACATGTTTCCAGTGTGGCTTCAGCGGTTTACTCATGTATATGCTAATAACAAAGAGCGGGTAGGCCAGATTAGGCCTTTTGCTTATCATAAAGTACATGATACTTCCCACAACATTGGAGTAAGGAATAAACTTCATGTACTCTTATTGAGCTTTCAACTGATATATCATGTTTTAACCGGGTTTCAACCATGATATAAGTCTGTTTTATAGAGTCTTTTTGGTATTTTTGGTCTCTTTTTAGAGTCTTTGCAGGTTTATGAACGTTTGGAGCATAACAGATGATTATAGAGCAATTTGTAGCATTGTGGAAGGAGGAGCCAAAGTCTTGAAGTGAGAATCAATTTTCAGAACTGGGTGTTCATCGACATCACCTCTGGTGTCGACCGACACCACTAAAAGACAAAAATCTTGCACAGCTTTTATAAAGACATTTGAAAAATTGCAAGTTGGCCCAGAAGTTTTAGAAGTTAACAAAAGTGCCCCAGAACGTTTCAAAGTCTTTATATATAGTTTTCTAGGCCATTGTTTGGCCTTATCACATGCTTTATTTTATTGAGAATTAGAGCGAGATTTGTAGCAAAGCTTTGGACAGACGAATCAAACTCCTTCAGAGAAGATTTTGAACTCCTTCAACCCTATTCTTTTCTCTTTTATGAAATCTATTATATTCATGATGTTTGTTTCATTCACCATGTCTGAGTAGTTTCCTAGTTAGGTTTTAGGGTTTTCAAAGATTTGATGAAGAGTTGTTAGGATCTACTTACTATTGTGATAATCTAATTATGTTCTTCACCTTGATAGTTTTAACTCTGATTTAAGATTAATCACCTTAGGTTAGATATCCTAGGTTGTTTAATAGATGCGAAAGTATTATTGAATTGTCTGAACTGAATCATAGGTGAGCAAAGAGACTATTCGCAAAGAAATTTGGCTTAGTATCTTTGTGAACAAATTGAATCTGTACTTAATGCTTGCGTATATCAATTTGAATTCGCAACAAAAGTTGGTTTTCTAGGATTTAATCATAGATAATATCTGCAACGAAAGTTGGTTTATTTTACATTAGTGTTTGAGTTCTAGAACTGTTCTTAATAAAATCCCGATAGTTAGTTTATTCTTCAAATTTGTAATCATTCATACAAATTTCCTAAGGCCTAATGCTTGTCTTTTATTGAATTTGAAGCATATCAAACATCACCGTTTACTCTTTCTGCAACTGTTTCATTTAATACCATTATTCTCTTAGCATAATTCGAACTTGAAAATCTATTGTGTTAACTTGATTCCCTGTGGATTTCGATACCCTAATTATTGCACAGGATCTCTTAATTTAAGAGAGTAGCTCTAGGAATAATTTGAGCATATCAACAACTCCGAGTCTAAATTTGCTCCCACTTTTGTGGTTACATCTTCTGATTTGTCTACACCATACGTTTCTAGGACCTTCATCAAGTACTCTTCTTGTGATATTTCGAGTGCTCCCTTTTGCTTATCTCTCTTAATTTCCATAACTATAACCTTCTTGGCTTCTCCTTAATCATTTTGAATTCAAATTCATTTTCAGCAAATTCTTAAGGTCTTTGACCTTTTTCTTATCTTTTGTTGCATTCGTCAACGTACACTAGGTGGAAACATTACCTTGGACCACATATTTTGATGAGACATCGGAGGGACGCCTTGATTTATTCATAGCTCGCTACCCAAGGTTTAATCATTACAGCTATAAATATTGGATCACGAATATTAAGCCAAAAATAAGTAGAAACTCTTTCTCTTTTCTTTCTCCAAATTTTTGTTTGCACCTTGTGCATTAGGTTTCCATAACTCTCATTTTATCGTTTGAATCATGTCTCCAACTACAACTGTATCGTCAAATTTTTCCAAGCGGACTCGCATTGCTGACGACGAGGCTTCACCGCATCGCTGGTGTAATGCCCCCTTACAAGCGCTCACGACGTCCCACAGAAGATTGTTTTCAGAACAACGAAGAACCAAGAGAACACAATGGCAAAGCCTTAAGACGACGTTTAATTTGTGTTCCATTAGAGGAAAAACTAAGTTGGATCGAGGGAAGTTTTAATTAATTCCCTTGGTCACATTGATCTTAACTGCATGACGGACTACCTTGGGTAATTGACTCATCGGTAGGAAGGAAACAGAAGGTTCGGCGAAGGAGAAAGGTTATTAGGTAAAGTGTACAGCTAAGAAGACGACTGGGTGGCTCATTGTGAGCCAACCACAAGGCGGAGCAGCAGTGACAAATGGCGACGTAATATTTACACGTGTTTGCAGCGCACTGACACATGGTAGAGCTCTAGTGACACGTAGCAATTTGTCAGGTGGTTATGGGATAAAGTTCCAGATTTTTGGGGATAATGTAGGGATGCATGCCAACAATTTCTAATGTTATAGGGGAGTTTGTCCGTGAGTGTCGTCTCCGTCGTTGTCCACAACTCTCGTCACCGTCATAGTCTTTGTCACTACCAAAGTCTCCATCGTCTTCCACAATTATCGTCTTTGTTGTCATCCAGCATTGTCCACCGCTACTAGTAGAAAGAGAGAATGAAGAAAAGGAAGAAAAAGAAAAGAGAAGGAAGAAGAAGGAAAAAAATTAAGAGTAATTTTATCATTTGAGGTAGATGTTGTGATAAATTTGACTAAATTAGAATATTATGGAAGATTTTATAAGAATTTTATAAGGATTTTAAGATAAATGATTGTTGGAGTTGGATTTCACCCCTAAAATGTAATCCATAAAGCCTGCTTATAATCAAACTGAATTATAAGTGATATTGGGCCTAAGCCTAGACTCTTGCCAAACTCAGAAATAGACCAACGTATTTCCCTGAATACGCTGGGCATGAGTCACTAGCTCATTTACCGATTGAGCTAAATACTTTCTAACCGTCTTAGTCAACAGAGCTGGAACGAGTCAGCGCAAATCGAGCGTCCAAGCTAAAGTCCCAATATTTTCAGAGGATGAATCTGAATGTGCTTACAATCTCCAGAGACATGTAGAGATACATAGAGCTGAACGGTTAGCTCACGGAGGCTATATATACGAATAGATAGGGCCGAAATCATCAAATTTTCCCATAAGCTTACAATTAACACTACTTTAGCTCCCACAAGTGTTCTAGCTAATGTTCTATTTGAATATTCGATCAATTATCAATATAAATCTAGTTTTGTTATTTGTGTCTGAGTTTGGTCAGATTTACTGACATTTTTTAGGACTAAAGTTTCTTTCCCGAATCATATATAAATTCTTAGTATGAAATCTAGCTTCCAAATTTTGTGACGACTAAGGGGAAGAAACACATACGTCGTACACAGAAGCCTGATCACAAATCTATCCAGACGAGAATGGATATCAATACATAAGCTTTAACCTCGATCAGCGAAACATCAATCGTTGATCTAGTGGACGGACCTGAGGTTGTGCTCAATGACAAACCCAGATTAAGCCCAAACCCGACAGCTCCGGTTGAGATCTGTCCCGCGAGTGTAATATCAGCTGATCTGCACCAACAGTCTTGATCCAGCGGATCTGTGCTGATGGTACCAAGGAGCGTTTGGCAACACCATACGACCGCTACTAGAACAATTCCCATCAACACTGTTCGTACCTCTCGTGAGGACTTTTGCCACTCCCAACGGGATGAAGGGAGCACTCCCAGGATGATTTATCGGAGATGCGTCAAATGCATTCGACTTTGGTAGAGCAGACGTAAGGCCAAAACTTAATTGTGTGCACGGTGGTTGCCCGCCTTGATCAATAAGAGATGACCTTCATGGCACAGCTCTAGGAGATATTCCAGTCTATCGTCCAAGGACTTCCACCTCACCAGTCGCCGAGCGAGAGGTAAGTCCCCCAAGGAACATGACCCCGAGGCGGAAACTAGACTTCTCAGAGATCCACGTGATCCCTATCAGCGCCGCATGCTATCTGATGTTCAACCGTAGTGCGAGGTCGAGCTCGTTGACCATATATATGCCTGGTTCGAGCTTATAGAATACTTCCACTCGTGTGAGCAAGATATTCTTGCCACCTTCTCCCTCTATCAACATGATGCGACCTGCTCCAACATCATGGGTAGGATAAACAATGCTCATGGGAAATTTTGTGATTAACTCCGTTCAGACCCCTGTAAGCGGTAATGAGATAACCATAAATGTGGTTCCCGTGGCCACAAAAAATATCATCGATCAAGACCCATTCGATAGATATAGTGAAAAAACTTAAGTCGAAACTTAAGTCGAGCTACAATTCATTAGATCGTGCGTTCATAAGGCAATCAGCTCAGCTCTGTACATTGATCGAGGAAACTCAAAAGATACTGTTTACTAATAGGATAACTAGCGCACATATCATGCACATTAGAAAGATCAATTTTCTGGAGTTCTCTGAGAATAACAATCCCAAAGCCCGCGTAAGAGTGTTCTGGTTAGCTGTAGCAAAAGCTTACTTGGCCGACAATGAAAAGGAGGCAGGACACTGTACACTATTCGCTGAAAACCTAGTAGGACCTGCCAATTATTGGTTTGCCATATTTGATAGCTCCTCAATCGATAGTTTCGATCACCTGATCACACTATTCCTCAAGCAGAACTTTTTATTCATTAATGCAAGGGCTTCCAAAGCCAGTCTTAAGGGGTTGACATGAGTACCAACAAAACCACTCATATACTAAATCGCAAAGTTTAAGGCGATCAAATTTAGAATTGTCAATTTGAACGAGAACATAGCATATAGCGCAATTCCAAGTTGAAGGAGGAGTTGACCATCAACCCCTTCATGCCAATTGATGACGCATTACACTGTGCAACCTTCTATGCTATCATTGAGGAAGAATTAGCTATTTAAGAAGAGAAGTACAAAAATCTTCCTGCCCCAACTAGGTAGCATTAGCTTAGGAAATTCACCAAGAGCTACGCAAAGAGCCAACAAGCATACGCTATTGACCACGCGCAGCAGAACAACAAATTGGAATATGATGAGATAAAATATTGTACCTATCACGATAAAAAAAGACACTCGACTAAGAAGTGCCGCTACCTGGCTGGCCTCAAAGGAAAACCAAAGAAGCCTAACAAGCCAACTCAACATAAGACAGTAAAAGAGGAAAAAGAAATTGAAATCGAATCTTTACCTCCCGAAAAGCCCAAGAAAAAAAGCCTAGGGTAAAGCCGGAGAGACCCAGAGAAGAAATAAACAAGATTCAACCCTCTCCTTCATCTAGAAAAAGAATCGATTTAATCTTCAGAGAGCTTAGCATATGTGGCGATTCAATGAAATCAATTCAAACCCCACCAACAGCTCTGACAAAACCAATCAATCCATGTATGAAGATACCACGCGTCTTCTAAGGTCTCAACGATCAGATCCCAGCTAAACGAGTTGATTTCATCATCGGGGGATCTTAGCAATGCAAAGATTCGATAAACTCCATAAGAGCTCACCAGACCTGGGCTAGCGCGATACATGTCTTCTTACTAACATTCCAGGGTGTAAACCATGTAATTGCCTTCACAGAAAGCAAAATTGCGAACCCAGACAAGCCACATGATGATACCCTGATAATCCAGCTCAAAATATGTGGGTGCCTAGATTCAAGGGTAATGATAGACAATGGCACCTCAGTTGACCTATTCTACAACGCATATAAGAAGATGGGTCTCAATGTCTCGGATTTATAAGGCCTAGGCACTCCACTGAGCGACTTTGCTGGAGAAATGACCTACTTCATGAGGGAGTTCCCAAGTTTTTGGAATGTCGTTGTAGTAGATATATCAACTCCTTTTTACACAATACTTGAGCGGCCATTGATATACATCAAGCCGTACTTTCAACTTATCACCAATGCGTTAAATTCCTAACTCATAAGGGCATATGAACATTCAGAGGCAACCAAAAGACCTCAAAAAATCTGCTACTTGAACGGGCAGAAGCAGCTAGAAAAATCCCCCAAATAGCAATTCGGGAAGAGCAAAATCTTCGTCAGGTACCAGAAAACGATAATTCCCAGCTAATAAAACCTCGAAAAGATTAAGTCACCCAAGTCTCCATTAACGAAGCTCACCTCAAAAAATGTGTTGGAATAAAAGTCGACCTTCCATAATCAATAAAGAAGGAGCTAATTGACATCTTGAAGATGAATGTCAGCTCTTTTGCGTGGAATACCTCAGATATGAAAGGAATCAACATCGACGTCACCTATCACAAGTTGAACATCGACCCAAGGTTGGTTCCGAGCGAGCTAAAGCTATCAATGACGTAGTGGAATGCTTAATCAAGGCTGGATCAATCTGAAAGGTCAAGTACCCATACTAGTTAGCCCATCTTGTAGTAGTCAAGAAAAAACGAAAAGTGGAGAGTATGCATCGACTTCACCGACCTGAACAAGTTATGCCCAATTGACAACTTCCCTCTCCCGCACAATTTCATGGATGTTTTCTCCGGATACAACCAAATCCTAATTAATCCAGACAAAAACCAAGAAAAGTCTACATTCATCACTGATCGAGGGAACTATTGCTACAAAGTAAAGCCCTTCGGATTGAAGAATGCAGGAGCAACATATCAACGGCTGGTCATCAGAATATTTGCCCAGCAACTCGAAAAAACCATTAAAGTATATATCGACGATATGCTCGTAAAAACAGCAAATAAGAATGACAACGTTTGGAGTCCCGTCAAAAGAGTTTCTAGGTTACCTGGTCACAGACCGAGGAATAGAAGCGAACCCTAAATAAATCTCATCATTCTTAGAGATGGCATCTTCCTAAATAGATATAAGCTGCTATATTTCACTTAATAGTCGATGTGAGGGAGAGGGAAGCTGTCAATTGGGCATAACTTGTTCAGGTCGGTGAAGTCGATGCATACTCTCCACTTTTCGTTTTTTCTTGACTACTACAAGATGGGCCAACTAGTATGGGTACTTGACCTTTCAGATTGATCCAGCCTTGATTAAGCATTCCACTACGTCATTGATAGCTTTAGCTCGCTCGGAACCAACCTTGGGTCGATGTTCAACTTGTGATAGGTGACGTCGATGTTGATTCCTTTCATATCTGAGGTACTCCACGCAAAAGAGCTGACATTCATCTTCAAGATGTCAATTAGCTCCTTCTTTATTGATTATGGAAGGTCGACTTTTATTCCAACACATTTTTTGAGGTGAGCTTCGTCAATGGAGACTTGGGTGACTTAATCTTTTCGAGGTTTTATTAGCTGGGAATTATCGTTTTCTGGTACCTGACGAAGATTTTGCTCTTCCCGAATTGCTATTTGGGGGATTTTTCCAGCTGGTTCTGCCCGGTCAAGTAGCAGATTTTTTGAGGTCTTTTTGGTTGCTATTTAGAGATGGCATCTCCCTAAATAGATATCAGCTGCTATATTTCATGGACGTTTTCTCCAGATACAACCAAATACTAATTAATCCTGACAAAAACCAAGAAAAGTCTACATTCATCACTGATCGAGGGAACTATTGCTACAAAGAAAAGCCCTTCGGATTAAAGAATGCAGGAGCAACATATCAACGGCTGGTCATCAGAATATTTGCCCAGCAACTTGAAAAAACCATTAAAGTATATATCGACGATCTGCTCGTAAAATCAGCAAATAAGAATG
Source organism: Draba incana (assembly GCA_963576765.1). NCBI lineage: Eukaryota > Viridiplantae > Streptophyta > Magnoliopsida > Brassicales > Brassicaceae > Draba > Draba incana. The sequence goes on along the minus strand of OY755204.1, from coordinate 33,785,573 downwards.
ACAACGTTTGGAGTCCCGTCAAAAAAGTTTCTAGGTTACCTGGTCACAGACCGAGGAATAGAAGCTGTAATGACCCGTATGCGGCCTAGGCCAAGGCCAGACCCAGTCCTACTGTAATGACCCGTGGGTAGCTTAAGCCAAGGCCAGAACCAGTCCCGCATCGAGACCAGACCGATTGGGCACCGTTCGGCCTTAGGCCGGCCAAGCACCCAAGTGACGTAAGCATGACGGGACCTTAACTAAGCACCTTGCCTGCCTGCCTGTCATGACTAAGCTGCCTGGCTGCCTGCTTCATCACGTGGCAGTGACGCGGCTGCATGACAAGCAGCTGCTGGCTTTGGATCAGATCCCTCTTATCTCCGTCACCACGTGTCGCCTCAGGAAGGAGTCCGGTGGAGCATAAGCTCCACATAACCCGTGAGTGTCCTGTCTGCGTACTAGCTTGCCCGTGCCTATATAAACAAGGTCCCAGGCTCAGTACAGTGACCCATAGACCCATAAGGAAAGCCTTACGCTACATAAATCGATCTGAGCCGTGATCAGTTTCCTTCAGACAATACGTGAGTCCTTGATCCAAGTACATGCAGTCTTAAGCAAAGTTTTGTCCGAATTATCAGTCAATTGAGCGAGCTGATCAGTCCTAAGCGACGCTCTGTCCCGACCATTAATGCCATCAGTGCCTTTGCCGAGCCAGACAGTCCAGTTTAGTCAGTCCTAGTGCCAAACCGAGAAAGCTTTAGGAATCCAACACGAATTGTTTAATCAGTCCCGTGAAGGTTTTTAAAGTTCCGAAGCAGTCACATCTAAGATCCGATCCGATCATAGGAACATGTCCGAGTCTAAGGTAGGATCCGAGAGGGAAAGTCTTGAACAGAATCGCATACTTCATCTTTGAAGGTGAGTCTAAGTCTATTATGTTTTGATGAGTAGAACACATGTTTGTTTATGTTCTGTTTATAGCCGTAGAGGTTCATGTATATCATTCGTTAAATTGCTAAGTGTTGAGAATGAATCTATGTGTTTTGTTTTCAAGTTTATATGCATAAACGATCATTGATAAAATATAAACTTGTAAGTACGCGATATGTAATTCCCGTGATCCGTGACTTAGCCATTTACCGCGGAGTAATGGTTAAATAGTTCACGAAGACACGGAGAGACGGGATTGCAGCCTAGGGCCGTGTACTGCATAGCGATCGATGCAGAATTCCAGATGTGGTCGCGTACCGGCATGGTACGATCACAGGAACTATTTAAGGATCCTAAGTCATAGGCCTTTGTGGTTATGGACTGAAAGATACCTTGGATACACGTGATGGGAATAGACAACACGTTAGGCCTAATAGAATTGAAAACGTTAAAAGTATATCATAACTCGATCACGTTTAATGATGCATTGCATTTGTATGTTGTGTGTTGTTTGTTATTTTGGGTTTGGTTGGGAATTTATATAATTGAATGTTTAGGGGAAACCTAGACTCACTGAGCAACTAGTGCTCACGACTCAACTTGTTTTGCAGGTAACCTTTAGCGGGTAGACCTTTAGGGAGCACATCAAGGAACGTTAGGATAATCAGTGGTAGATTTTCCTTGCTTTTGTAAATTGATAACGTTTAATATGTATATGAACGTATTTGGAGTACTAGACTCAGGATCGAATATGATTTGTAATCGTTTAAAACTCTAAGTATAAATAAATAAAGGAAAGGTTTTAAATGATTCGGGTTTCATATGATACTTAGTCCTGTCCGGACGATCCAACTACCGGATATGACTCGGGTTGGAAAGCCTTGGGTTGTATTCGATAGGGACGGATGCTTAAGTGTCTAGTCTAGGGATTTTGGATGCGTTCCTTAAACCTCTGATCGGGCGCTTAGGCATTCCTCAGTAGCGTTCTTGTCTAGATCCTGGACTGGGGCGTTACAATTAGTGGTATCAGAGCGTAGTTTTTACGATGCTCAAATAGGACTTGGTTTTCAAATGTTTTATCGAGTCAAAACTGTCGCAAAAGCAAGTAGGATAAACTGATTATGTTCTTCTGCTCAAATGGGACTTGGTTTTCAAATGTTTTATCGAGTCAAAACTGTCGTAAAAGCAAGTAGGATAGGACTTACCGGATTCTTTGATGAAGATGTCTGTACCGACCCGTCGTGATTGGCCAGATATGAGTGGATGGGGAGCATTGAGAGGGCGCGGACAGCCTTCTCTAGGGAATCAGAGAGTATATCCTGGTCTTCCTCCACCTGATCCTTACGATTCGTCTACATCGATTGATACAGATCCGTCAGAGGATATTTCAGATCTTTAAGATTATGTGCCAGAGTATATTCCAGAGCCGTTGGTTGAGTATCCACATTACACAAACGAGAACTCTCCACACTCGATGTCAGAGTTAGGACTCCGAGATCATAGTGACCCCAGACCTGAGGGATCACACCATGGACATGCTGGATGGATATACACCGACTCGTCGGATTCGTTACCATCTGAGCGATATCATCGGGATGATACTAGTTTTGAGGGACCAAGTAGATCAGGATTCGATGGCAGACTTTCACCATATTATTTACCACCATCACGGTCGTCATCGGAATCACCGTCAGTTACCTCCCGGAGACGATATCTTGAGTTAGAGGCACCGCCGGAGGGTTGAGGGCGAGAGCGGATTCGAAGTCGTTCAAGTCATCCCAACCATGAGGGAACGGGACCGAGAAGGACAAGATCTGGAGTGAGAAATACCGATAAAAGCGTGGTAAGAGAGCTTAGACAAGTACCAGAACGTATGAGGAATCGAAGACTTCCTCGAGAATGACAGGATCCACCCCCATCACCACCGGATTTCCTAAAAATGGTGATGATGATGCAGAACTTGGGGACACAGAAGTTCTTTGGAGAGAAAGGACCAGTTGAAGCCGATTCGTGGTTGAAGCATATCGAGAAGAATTTTGAAGCTACTCGATGTCCAGAGGATTTCAAGACTGATGTAGCTGTTCATTACTTGATGAAGGACGCTAACAATTGGTGGGATGGCGTCAAGATTAAATATATGAGTACACAGATATCGTGGGACATCTTTAGGAGGGAGTTCGAGAGGAAGTACTTTCCACCCGAAGCGAGAGATCGAATGGAAGCGCAGTTTTAGAATTTGGTGCAAGGTCAGAGGAGTGTGCGAGACTATGAGGCTGAGTTTACTCGGCTTCGACGATACGCACATTATGGGATAGGTGATGAACCTGTGGTCATTAGGAAGTTTTTGCGGGGATTGAGGCCGCAGATCATGAGTAGACTAGTGGTGAATCAGTACTATAGTCTTTTTGAGCTCGTCGAGCGAGCAGTTGAGGTTGAGGAAGGGATCAGAATTGAGCGAGCACCAGAAGAACGAGTAGAGCAACGATATCGAGAGTTGCAACAACCACCAGCACAACAACAACAGCAACTAGGGCCAAGAAACCAAATGGCCAGGTCGGGTAATTGGATACAAGGACGAGAACGCGGCCAAGGTCAGGGTCTGACTTTTGGCCATGGACCAGGTCAAGGTCATGGGCAGATATCTGGACGAGGACGGGGTAGAGGAGTTGCCGGTAGAGGAACACCGACAATTGACCAACTACCCGAGTGCTTCAAGTGTGGTGGTCGAGGCCATTTTGCTAGAGCTTGTCCCAACGGGGGGCAGACCTCATGGCCTGTGTCGGCTCATGTTGTTTGCTTGACTTGCAACCAACCTGGACACTATGCGACATCTTGTCCAGTTACGCATCCTATAGGCCAGACGAACCAGTGAGCGGGAGTACGAGCTATGGAGTGGGAGGTTGTGCCTGAGGTAAAGAGAGAGACTCCACTAGAGATTGAACCGCCAGCTAAACGACTAGCAATAATGGGACGTGTGTATTCCTTAGATAAACCCGAACCCACTCGACCTTCTAAAGGTCCTGTTTCAGGTAAATAAGGGTTCTAACTTAAGACTTTTGGTGATGTTTTGGAGTGTATGTAATTATGTATGAATCTTTTGGTGTTAAATGATATATATATATAAGTATGAATCTTTTTGTGTTGAATGATATATATATATATATATATATAAGAAGTTTAAACAAGAGTTTGTTTGCATATGAAGGAACATTACATGTGTGTGGTTTACCCACTCATGTTCTGTTTGACTCGGGTGCAACGCATAGTTTTCTGTCACCGGATGTAGTATCAAAATTCCAAGGAATTTTTGCGGTAGTAGAAGTTTCAATCCGTGTTAGAACACCCGGTAACCAGATCCTTCAAGCCGATAAATGTTATATGGGAGTGCAAATTGTTATTGGAGACCATATCTTCTTTGCAAATTTGTTAGTCGTTCCATTAGAAGAATACCAAGTCATTTTAGGAATGGACTGGCTGACGGCATATATAGCACACATCGACTGCGGTAGAGGAAGGATAACCTTTGAGCGATTCGGGAAACCTTCCATAACCTATCATGGGATTAAACCTAATCCTGGAATAACTTTCATAATGGTACTTAGAGCAGAAAGTGCCCTTAAGGAAGGTGAAGTTTATCTTGTGACTTTGAGTATGGTGAGCAACGCCCGAGAGGAACAGAGCCTTGAGGAAATACCTGTAGTTTGTGGTTACGATGATGTGTTTAAACCCTTGGAAGGGTTACTACCATCTCGTAATGACCCTTTTACCATTTCATTGGAACCAGGAGCAGCTCCCGTTGTTAAGGCACCATAACGGATGGCTCCTGCTGAGCTAGCAGAATTAAAGAAGCAATTAGAGGATTTAATGGAGAAGGGATTCATTAGACCAAGTTCTTCACCATGGGGAGCTCCAGTATTATTTGTCAAGAAGAAGGATGGTAGCATGCGATTGTGTATAGATTACCGAGGACAACAACGTTACCATCAAGGATAAGTATCCATTACCAAGGATTGATGTGTTGCTGGATCAACTTCAAGGAGCAAGTTGGTTCTCAAAGATTGATTTAGCATCTGGATATCATTAGATCCGAGTTGCAGAGACAGACATTGTAAAACCCGCATTTAGGACACGTTATGACCATTATGAGTTTGTGGTCATGCCGTTTGGCCTAACTAATGCACCAGCTGCATTTATGCGGTTAATGAACGAAGTCTTTCGAGATTATTTGGATGAGTTTGTCATCATATTTATTGATGATATTCTTATCTATTCTAAAACAGCGGAAGAACATGAAATACACTTAAGAAAAGTGTTGGAACGTCTGAGGAGCCAGAAGCTTTTTGCGAAGTTCAGCAAATGTAGCTTTTGGAAACAGGAGATTGGATTCTTAGGACATCGGGTATCGGAACAGGGAGTTTCGGTAGACCCGGAGAAGATTATAGCGATTCAAGACTGGCCACAACCGACCAACGCCACAGAGATACGAAGTTTTCTGGGATTAGCAGGATATTACCAAAAATTTGTCAAAGGATTTTCGAGTATATCCAAACCATTGACTCGCCTGACTGGTAAAGCTGTAGTCTTTACATGGGACGAGAAGACGGAGAAGGCATTTAACGAGTTGAAGAAGGCTCTGACCACAACACCAGTTTTAGCCTTACCTGAGCCGAATCAACCATTTACGGTATTTACAGATGCGTGTGGGACGGGATTAGGTTGTGTACTGATGCAAGGCAAGAGGGTAATTGCTTATGCATCTAGGCAGTTAAGGAAGCACGAAGAGAACTATCCCACACATGATCTGGAAATGGTTGCCGTTGTATTTGCCCTTAAGATATGGCGATCTTATCTTTACGGTGAATCAGTAAAGGTGATGACTGATCATAAGAGCTTAAAATATCTATTCACCCAACCTGATCTTAACATAAGACAGAGAAGGTGGATGGAATTCATAGCGGATTATGATTTAGATATCACTTACCACCCGGGAAAGGCAAATGTAGTAGCGGATGCCTTAAGCCGCCGTAAAGTGAGTGTGGATGTAGAAAGAGATTTGATGAGCTTAACGCAGAATTCAAGAAGATTAGGTTATCAGCATTAGGTGGAGAAAGTAGCGAACCATTGGGTTTACAGGCGGTAAATCAAGCGGGTTTACTACAACGCATCCGACATGAACAAAGAGAAGATGAGAACCTGAAGAAGATCATTGAAAGACTAAATGATCAGGGACAACCGGATGCAAGTGGGTATCATTTGGCTGCAGATGGTACCTTGCTTCAAAATAAAAGGATTACCGTGCCTAAGGGACAAGGCTTGCGGGAAGAAATCCTGAGGACGGCACATAAATCACGACTTAGTATTCATTCTGGGAGTACTAAGATGTACCGAGACATCCACCAGTATTATCATTGGCCCGGTATGAAGCGATCAGTTGCAAAGTGGGTAGCGAAGTGTCAGACTTGTCAACAAGTTAAGATAGAGCATCAAGTACCAGCCGGATTATTACAGAGTCTACCAATCCCAGAATGGAAATGGGATGCAATTTCTATGGAATTTGTTTCAGGATTACTGAAAACACCCGGACGGGGAAACGACGCGATTTGGGTAATCGTAGATTGTTTAACCAAGAGTGCTCATTTTCTACCCATGAGATTGGATGACAACATTGAGATATTGGTTAAGTTATACTTAGATGAGATTGTGAAGTTACATGGAATTCTAGCCAATATCATTTCTGACTGTGAACCCCGATTCACGGCTAGACTATGGCGTGCTCTTCAGAAAGCACTTGGGACAGATCTGCATATGAGTACTGCATTCCATCCAGAGACCGATGGTAAAACTGACAGGACAATTAGAACACTTGAGGATCTACTACGGATGTGTATGCTAGATTGGAAAAACACATGGGAAAACCACGTACCTTTAGTGGAATTTGCATATAATAATAGCTACCACGCTAGTATTGGTATGTCACCCTATGAAGCATTATACGGGCGTCCTTGTAGAACACCCATTTGTTGGACTTAGGTGGGAGAAAGACAAGAGTTTGGGCCAGAAATTGTAAAAGAGACTACGGATAAAATTCGCCTTATTCAGGCTAATATGAAGAAGGCCCAAGACCGACAGAAGAAGTATGCCGATCAACATAGAAGAGAAGTTATATTTGAGGTTGACGATTGGGTATGGTTAAAAGCTGAGGCAGAGAAAGGAAAGGATAGATTTGGTAAGCCGAGTAAGTTGGCCCCGCGATCCCAAGGCCCTTACCGCATAGTTAAGAAAATAGGAGAAGTGGCTTATCAGTTAGATCTTCCTTCAGATAAGGGAATGCATAATGTTTTTCATGTCTCTATGTTACGAAAATTTGTTCACCGCTTGGATGAACCACAACCGGAATGGTTATCAGATTCGCAAACCAAGCAGAATTCCCGATGTGGTCGCGTACCGGCATGGTACGATCACAGGAATTATTTAAGGATCCTAAGTCATAGGCCTTTGTGGTTATGGACTGAAAGATACCTTGGATACACGTGATGGGAATAGACAACGCGTTAGGCCTAATGGAATTGAAAACGTTAAAAGTATATCATAACTCGATCACGTTTAATGATGCATTGCATTTGTATGTTGTGTGTTGTTTGTTATTTTGGGTTTGGTTGGGAATTTATATAATTGAATGTTTAGGGCAAACCTAGACTCACTGAGCAACTAGTGCTCACGACTCAACTTGTTTTGCAGGTAACCTTTAGCGGGTAGACCTTTGGGGAGCACATCAAGGAACGTTAGGATAATCAGTGGTAGATTTTCTTGCTTTTGTAAATTGATAACATTTAATATGTATATGAACGTATTTGGAGTACTAGACTCAGGATCGAATATGATTTGTAATCGTTTAAAACTTTAAGTATAAATCAATAAAGGAAAGGTTTTAAATGATTCGGGTTTCATATGATACTTAGTCCTGTCCGGACGATCCAACTACCGGATATGACTCGGGTTGGCAAGCCTTGGGTTGTATTCGATAGGGACGGATGCTTAAGTGTCTAGTCCAGGGAGTTTGGATGCGTTCCTTAAACCTCTGATCGGGCGCTTAGGCGTTCCTCAGTAGCGTTCTTGTCTAGATCCCGATGTGGTCGCGTACCGGCATGGTACGATCACAAGAATTATTTAAGGATCTCAAGTCATAGGCCTTTGTGGTTATGGACTGAAAGATACCTTGGATACACGTGATGGGAATAGACAACGCGTTAGGCCTAATGGAATTGAAAACGTTAAAAGTATATCATAACTCGATCACGTTTAATGATGCATTGCATTTGTATGTTGTGTGTTGTTTGTTATTTTGGGTTTGGTTGGGAATTTATATAATTGAATGTTTAGGGCAAACCTAGACTCACTGAGCAACTAGTGCTCACGACTCAACTTGTTTTGCAGGTAACCTTTAGCGGGTAGACCTTTGGGGAGCACATCAAGGAACGTTAGGATAATCAGTGGTAGATTTTCTTGCTTTTGTAAATTGATAACATTTAATATGTATATGAACGTATTTGGAGTACTAGACTCAGGATCGAATATGATTTGTAATCGTTTAAAACTTTAAGTATAAATCAATAAAGGAAAGGTTTTAAATGATTCGGGTTTCATATGATACTTAGTCCTGTCCGGACGATCCAACTACCGGATATGACTCGGGTTGGCAAGCCTTGGGTTGTATTCGATAGGGACGGATGCTTAAGTGTCTAGTCCAGGGAGTTTGGATGCGTTCCTTAAACCTCTGATCGGGCGCTTAGGCGTTCCTCAGTAGCGTTCTTGTCTAGATCCCGATGTGGTCGCGTACCGGCATGGTACGATCACAAGAATTATTTAAGGATCTCAAGTCATAGGCCTTTGTGGTTATGGACTGAAAGATACCTTGGATACACGTGATGGGAATAGACAACGCGTTAGGCCTAATGGAATTGAAAACGTTAAAAGTATATCATAACTCGATCACGTTTAATGATGCATTGCATTTGTATGTTGTGTGTTGTTTGTTATTTTGGGTTTGGTTGGGAATTTATATAATTGAAAGTTTAGGGGAAACCTAGACTCACTGAGCAACTAGTGCTCACGACTCAACTTGTTTTGCAGGTAACCTTTAGCGGGTAGACCTTTGGGGAGCACATCAAGGAACGTTAGGATAATCAGTGGTAGATTTTCCTTGCTTTTGTAAATTGATAACGTTTAATATGTATATGAACGTATTTGGAGTACTCGACTCAGGATCGAATATGATTTGTAATCGTTTAAAACTCTAAGTATAAATAAATAAAGGAAAGGTTTTAAATGATTCGGGATTCATATGATACTTAGTCTTGTCCGGACGATCCAACTACCGGATATGACTCGGGTTGGCAAGCCTTGGGTTGTATTCGATAGGGACGGATGCTTAAGTGTCTAGTCTAGGGATTTTGGATGCGTTCCTTAAACCTCTGATCGGGCGCTTAGGCGTTCCTCAGTAGCGTTCTTGTCTAGATCCTGGACAGGGGCGTTACAATCGGTCTCTGGATGGAATGCAGTACTCATATGCAGATCTGTCCCAAGTGCTTTCTGAAGAGCACGCCATAGTCTAGCCGTGAATCGGGGTTCACGGTCAGAAATGATATTGGCTTGAATTCCATGTAACTTCACAATCTCATCTAAATATAACTTAGCCAATATCTCAATGTTGTCATCCAATCTCATGGGTAGAAAATGAGCACTCTTGGTTAAACAATCTACGATTACCCAAATTGCGTCGTTTCCCCGTCCGGGTGTTTTCAGTAATCCTGAAACAAATTCCATAGAAATTGCATCCCATTTCCATTCTGGGATTGGTAGACTCTGTAATAATCCGGCTGGTACTTGATGCTCTATCTTAACTTGTTGACAAGTCTGACACTGCGCTACCCACTTTGCAACTGATCGCTTCATACCGGGCCAATGATAATACTGGTGGATGTCTCGGTACATCTTAGTACTCCCAGGATGAATACTAAGTCGTGATTTATGTGCCGTCCTCAGGATTTCTTCCCGCAAGCCTTGTCCCTTAGGCACGGTAATCCTTTTATTTTGAAGCAAGGTACCATCTGCAGCCAAATGATACCCACTTGCATCCGGTTGTCCCTGATCATTTAGTCTTTCAATGATCTTCTTCAGGTTCTCATCTTCTCTTTGTTCATGTCGGATGCGTTGTAGTAAACCCGCTTGATTTACCGCTTGTAAACCCAATGGTTTGCTACTTTCTCCACCTAATGCTGATAACCTAATCTTCTTGAATTCTGCGTTAAGCTCATCAAAACTCTTTCTACATCCACATTCACTTTACGGCGGCTTAAGGCATCCGCTACTACATTTGCCTTTCCCGGGTGGTAAGTGATATCTAAATCATAATCCGCTATGAATTCCATCCACCTTCTCTGTCTTATGTTAAGATCAGGTTGGGTGAATAGATATTTTAAGCTCTTATGATCAGTCATCACCTTTACTGATTCACCGTAAAGATAAGATCGCCATATCTTAAGGGCAAATACAACGGCAGCCATTTCCAGATCATGTGTGGGATAGTTTTCCTCGTGATTCCTTAACTGCCTAGATGCATAAGCAATTACCCTCTTGCCTTGCATCAGTACACAACCTAATCCCGTCCCACACGCATCTGTAAATACCGTAAATGGTTGATTCGGCTCAGGTAAGGCTAAAACTGGTGTTGTGGTCAGAGCCTTCTTCAACTCGTTAAACGCCTTCTCCTTCTTCTCGTCCCATGTAAAGACTACACCTTTACCAGTCAGGCGAGTCAATGGTTTGGATATACTCGAAAATCCTTTGACAAATTTTTGGTAATATCCTGCTAATCCAAGAAAACTTCGTATCTCTGTGGCGTTGGTCGGTTGTGGCCAGTCTTGAATCGCTATAATCTTCTCCGGGTCTACCGAAACTCCCTGTTCCGATACCCGATGTCCTAAGAATCCAATCTCCTGTTTCCAAAAGCTACATTTGCTGAACTTCGCAAAAAGCTTCTGGCTCCTCAGACGTTCCAACACTTTTCTTAAGTGTATTTCATGTTCTTCCGCTGTTTTAGAATAGATAAGAATATCATCAATAAATATGATGACAAACTCATCCAAATAATCTCGAAAGACTTCGTTCATTAACCGCATAAATGCAGCTGGTGCATTAGTTAGGCCAAACGGCATGACCACAAACTCATAATGGTCATAACGTGTCCTAAATGCGGGTTTTACAATGTCTGTCTCTGCAACTCGGATCTGATGATATCCAGATGCTAAATCAATCTTTGAGAACCAACTTGCTCCTTGAAGTTGATCCAGCAACACATCAATCCTTGGTAATGGATACTTATCCTTGATGGTAACGTTGTTGATTCCTCGGTAATCTATACACAATCGCATGCTACCATCCTTCTTCTTGACAAATAATACTGGAGCTCCCCATGGTGAAGAACTTGGTCTAATGAATCCCTTCTCCATTAAATCCTCTAATTGCTTCTTTAATTCTGCTAGCTCAGCAGGAGCCATCCGTTATGGTGCCTTAACTACGGGAGCTGCTCCTGGTTCCAATGAAATGGTAAAAGGGTCATTACGAGATGGTGGTAACCCTTCCAAGGGTTTAAACACATCATCGTAACCACAAACTACAGGTATTTCCTCAAGGCTCTGTTCCTCTCGGGCGTTGCTCACCATACTCAAAGTCACAAGATAAACTTCACCTTCCTTAAGGGCACTTTCTGCTCTAAGTACCATTATGAAAGTTATTCCAGAATTAGGTTTAATCCCATGATAGGTTATGGAAGGTTTCCCGAATCGCTCAAAGGTTATCCTTCCTCTACCGCAGTCGATGTGTGCTATATATGCCGTCAGCCAGTCCATTCCTAAAATGACTTGGTATTCTTCTAATGGAACGACTAACAAATTTGCAAAGAAGATATGGTCTCCAATAACAATTTGCACTCCCATATAACATTTATCGGCTTGAAGGATCTGGTTACCGGGTGTTCTAACACGGATTGAAACTTCTACTACCGCAAAAATTCCTTGGAATTTTGATACTACATCCGGTGACACAAAACTATGCGTTGCACCCGAGTCAAACAGAACATGAGTGGGTAAACCACACACATGTAATGTTCCTTCATATGCAAACAAACTCTTGTTTAAACTTCTTATATATATATATATATATATATATCATTCAACACAAAAAGATTCATACTTATATATATATATCATTTAACACCAAAAGATTCATACATAATTACATACACTCCAAAACATCACCAAAAGTCTTAAGTTAGAACCCTTATTTACCTGAAACAGGACCTTTAGAAGGTCGAGTGGGTTCGGGTTTATCTAAGGAATACACACGTCCCATTATTGCTAGTCGTTTAGCTGGCGGTTCAATCTCTAGTGGAGTCTCTCTCTTTACCTCAGGCACAACCTCCCACTCCATAGCTCGTACTCCCGCTCACTGGTTCGTCTGGCCTATAGGATGCGTAACTGGACAAGATGTCGCATAGTGTCCAGGTTGGTTGCAAGTCAAGCAAACAACATGAGCCGACACAGGCCATGAGGTCTGCCCCCCGTTGGGACAAGCTCTAGCAAAATGGCCTCGACCACCACACTTGAAGCACTCGGGTAGTTGGTCAATTGTCGGTGTTCCTCTACCGGCAACTCCTCTACCCCGTCCTCGTCCAGATATCTGCCCATGACCTTGACCTGGTCCATGGCCAAAAGTCAGACCCTGACCTTGGCCGCGTTCTCGTCCTTGTATCCAATTACCCGACCTGGCCATTTGGTTTCTTGGCCCTAGTTGCTGTTGTTGTTGTGCTGGTGGTTGTTGCAACTCTCGATATCGTTGCTCTACTCGTTCTTCTGGTGCTCGCTCAATTCTGATCCCTTCCTCAACCTCAACTGCTCGCTCGACGAGCTCAAAAAGACTATAGTACTGATTCACCACTAGTCTACTCATGATCTGCGGCCTCAATCCCCGCAAAAACTTCCTAATGACCACAGGTTCATCACCTATCCCATAATGTGCGTATCGTCGAAGCCGAGTAAACTCAGCCTCATAGTCTCGCACACTCCTCTGACCTTGCACCAAATTCTAAAACTGCGCTTCCATTCGATCTCTCGCTTCGGGTGGAAAGTACTTCCTCTCGAACTCCCTCCTAAAGATGTCCCACGATATCTGTGTACTCATATATTTAATCTTGACGCCATCCCACCAATTGTTAGCGTCCTTCATCAAGTAATGAACAGCTACATCAGTCTTGAAATCCTCTGGACATCGAGTAGCTTCAAAATTCTTCTCGATATGCTTCAACCACGAATTGGCTTCAACTGGTCCTTTATCTCCAAAGATCTTCTGTGTCCCCAAGTTCTGCATCATCATCACCATTTTTAGGAAATCCGGTGGTGATGGGGGTGGATCCTGGCATTCTCGAGGAAGTCTTCGATTCCTCAAACGTTCTGGTACTTGTCTAAGCTCTCTTACCACGCTCTCATCGGTATTTCTCACTCCAGATCTTGTCCTTCTCGGTCCCGTTCCCTCATGGTTGGGACGACTTGAACGACTTCGAATCCGCTCTCGCCCTGAACCCTCCGGCGGTGCCTCTAACTCAGGATATCGTCTCTGGGAGGTAACTGACGGTGATTCCGATGATGACCGTGATGGTGGTAAATAATATGGTGAAAGTCTACCATCGTATCCTGATCTACTTGGTCCCTCAAAACTAGTATCATCCCGATGATATCGCTCAGATGGTAACGAATCCGACGAGTCGGTTGATATCCATCCAGCATGTCCATGGTGTGATCCTTCAGGTCCGGGGTCACTATGATCTCGGAGTCCTAACTCTGACATCGATTGTGGAGAGTTCTCGTCTGTGTAATCTGGATACTCAACCAACGGCTCTGGAATATACTCTGGCACATAATCTGAAATATCCTCTGACGGATCTGTATCAATCGACGTAGACAAATCGTCAGGATCAGGTTGAGGAAGACCAGGATATACTCTCTGATTCCCTAGAGAAGGTTGTCCGCGCCCTCTCAATGCTCCCCATCCACTCATATCTGGCCAATCACGAAGGGTCGGTACAGACATCTGCATCAAAGAATCCGGTAAGTCCTATCCCAACTTAAACATAATATAGCACAAGAACATAATCAGTTTATCCTACTTGCTTTTGCGACAGTTTTGACTCGATAAAACATTTGAAAACCAAGTCCCATTTGAGCATCGTAAAAACTACGCTCTGATACCACTAATTGTAACGCCTCAGTCCAGGATCTAGACAAGAACGCTACTGAGGAACGCCTAAGCGCCCGATCAGAGGTTTAAGGAACGCATCCAAAATCCCTAGACTAGACACTTAAGCATCCGTCCCTATCGAATACAACCCAAGGCTTGCCAACCCGAGTCATATTCGGTAGTTGGATCGTCCGGACAGGACTAAGTATCATATGAAACCCGAATCATTTAAAACCTTTCCTTTATTTATTTATACTTAGAATTTTAAACGATTACAAATCATATTCGATCCTGAGTCTAGTACTCCAAATACGTTCATATACATATTAAACGTTATCAATTTACAAAAGCAAGGAAAATCTACCACTGATTATCCTAACGTTCCTTGATGTGCTCCCCAAAGGTCTACCCGCTAAAGGTTACCTGCAAAACAAGTTGAGTCGTGAGCACTAGTTGCTCAGTGAGTCTAGGTTTCCCCTAAACATTCAATTATATAAATTCCCAACCAAACCCAAAATAACAAACAACACACAACATACAAATGCAATGCATCATTAAACGTGATCGAGTTATGATATACTTTTAACATTTTCAATTCCATTAGGCCTAACGCGTTGTCTATTCCCATCACGTGTATCCAAGGTATCTTTCAGTCCATAACCACAAAGGCCTATGACTTAGGATTCTTAAATAATTCTTGTGATCGTACCATGCCGGTACGCGACCACATCGGGAATTCAGCATCGATCGCTATGCAGTACACGGCCGTAGGCTGCAATCCCGTCTCTCCGTGTCTTCGTGAACTATTTAACCATTACTCCGCAGTAAATGGCTAAGTCACGGATCACGGGAATGACATATCGCGTACTTACAAGTTTATATTTTATCAATGATCGTTTATGCATATAAACTTGAAAACAAAACACATAGATTCATTCTCAACACTTAGCAATTTAAAGAATAATATACATGAACCTCAATTCGTATAAATAATTAACCACGCAAACACACAATACCATTCAAACACTTAACTCATTCTTTATCCTTTTCACTAGTTAAATTCCTTAGCAATTTAGTGAATTCTTTGTTATGAACCTCTACGGCTATAAACAGAACATAAACAAACATGTGTTCTACTCATCAACACATAATAAACTTAGACTCACCTTCAAAGATGAAGTATGCGAGTCTGTTCAAGACTTTCTCTCTCGGATCCTACCTTAGAGTCGGACTTGTTCCTATGATCGGATCGGATCTTAGATGTGACTGCTTCGGAACTTTAAAAACCTTCACGGGACTGATTCAACATTTCGTGTTGGATTCCCAAAGCTTTCTTGGTTTGGCACTAGGACTGGCTAAAATGGACTGTCTGGCTTGGCAAAGGCACTGATGGCATTAATGGTCGGGACAGAGCGTCGCTTGGGACTGATCAGCTCGCTCACGGGACTGATAATTCGGACAAAACTTTGCTTAAGACTGCACGTACTCGGATCAAGGACTCACGTATTGTCTGAAGGAAACTGATCACGGCTCAGATCGATTTATGCAGCGTAAGGCTTTCCTTATGGGTCTATGGGTCACTGTACTGAGCTTGGGTCCTTGTTTATATAGGCACGGGCAAGCTAGTACGCAGGCAGGACACTCACGGGTTATGTGGAGCTTATGCTCCACCGGACTCCTTCCTGAGGCGACACGTGGCGACGGAAATAAGAGGGATCTGATCAGAAGCCAGCAGCTGCTTGTCATGCAGCCGCGTCACTGCCACGTGATGAAGCAGGCTCCCAGGCAGCTTAGTCATGACAGGCAGGCAGGCAAGGTGCTTAGTCACGGTCCCGTCATGCTTACGTCACTTGGGTGCTTGGCCGGCCTAAGGCCGAACGGTGCCCAATCGGTCCGGTCTCGATGCGGGATTGGTTCTGGCCTTGGCCTAAGCTACCCGCGGGTCATTACAGTGGGACTGGGTCTGGCCTTGGCCTAGGCCGCATACGGGTCATTACACCGATGGTTAAACTGAGAGGACAATTAGAACACTTGAGGATCTACTACGGATGTGTATGCTAGATTGGAAACACACATGGGATAACCACGTACCTTTAGTGGAATATGCATATAATAATAGCTACCACGCTAGTATTGGTATGTCACCCTATGAAGCATTATACGGGCGTCCTTGTAGAACACCCATTTGTTGGACTGAGGTGGGAGAAAGACAAGAGTTTGGGCAAGAAATTGTAAAAGAGACTACGGATAAAATTCGCCTTATTCAGGCTAATATGAAGAAGGCCCAAGACCGACAGAAGAAGTATGCCGATCAACATAGAAGAGAAGTTATATTTGAGGTTGACGATTGGGTATGGTTAAAAGTTGAGGCAGAGAAAGGAAAGGATAGATTTGGTAAGCCGAGTAAGTTGGCCCCGCGATCCCAAGGCCCTTACCGCATAGTTAAGAAAATAGGAGAAGTGGCTTATCAGTTAGATCTTCCTTCAGATAAGGGAATGCATAATGTTTTTCATGTCTCTATGTTGCGAAAATTTGTTCGCCGCTTGGATGAACCACAACCGGAACGGTTATCAGATCCGCAAACCAAGCTTAGACCTCCTTCCCCAGAACCTTTAAGGATCGGTGAGACACGATCTAAATTTTTGAAAGGACGGGAGTTTTTACAGATTAAAGTTATTAGGAGGAAAAACCATCGAGATGTGATCACCTGGGAAGATGAAGCAAGGTTTAGAAATTCCCACCCGGAGATGTTTACCGAACCTCGAACTGATGAAGTGGACCCTCAAATAGATGAGAATTCGGGACGAATTCTATTAAGGAGGGAAGAATATAATGACCCGTATGCGGCCTAGGCCAAGATTCACATTTCTCACATGATTCATAATCAAATGAGCCCAGAAGCCCATCACTATGGAGCTTCTGTATGCGTTTCTCGTTTATGTGACCCAAACGACAATGCCAGAAAAAAGTTGGGTTTTCGTCATTAGACTTAAACCGCTAAGTATTTATGTTATAAACGGGCATTGATTGGTTTAAAATGTAAAGCCCATTCTCTAATGGGCCGCTACCATAAAACATACCATCACGATTAAAAGAAAAACATTTATTCTTTATAGAAAAATCAAATCCTTCTAAATCCAAACAGGAAACTGAAATGATGTTTCTGCTTATCGCAGGTACATAATAGCAATTGTTTAATTCTAAAACCAAGCCCGAAGGCAAAGACAAATGATAAGTGCCCACGGTCAACGCAGCAACCTTTGCTCCATTCCCGACTCGTAACTACACTTGTCCTTTCTTCAGCGTCCTACTATTGCTTAGTGCCTGCACATTAGTACAAATATGAGCACCACAGCTGGTATCTAATACCCATGAGGTAGAACCTGTAGAAGTAACATTTACTTCAATAACATAAATACCTGGAGAAGTCGTCTCGTACGTCTTCTTCTTATTCTTCAGACCATCCAGGAATTTCTTGCAGTTTCTCTTCCAATGCCCAGACTCATTGGAGAAATGGCACTTATCAGCATTAGAAGGGCCAGCTCTGGGCTTAGGGGGAGGCGCAGGTTTGTCCTGGTTCATAACCTGGACAGCCTTGCCCTTTCCCTTGCCCTTGCCGGGTTTCTTAAACTTTTTGCCCCCTTGTACCATAAGCACATTAGGGGCACCCTTCTTGATGTTTGGCTCAGCTGTCTTGAGCATGCCATGTAACTCAGTCAACGTCTTCGTCAAGCTGTTCATATTATAGTTCATAATGAACGTATCATAGCTTGGCGACAGTGACTGCAGTATGATGTCAGTAGCCAACTCTTGGCTAATGGGACAGCCCAGTTTCCCCAAGTTATCAATATAACCCATCATCTTTATGACGTGGGGACTCACTGGAGCATCACTTGGTAGCTTGCACTCAACCAGAGATTTAACCGTCTGGAATCTCTCAGTTCGAGCCTACTCCTGAAACATAGCTTTCAGGCTAGTGATTATCTCGATGGGCGACGCCACGTTCTCATATTGCTTCTGCAAATCTGAGTTCATGGTTGCCAGCATCAGACAAGTCACATCGACCACATCATTTGAATGCTTATCCCAAGCATTCTTTTCTGTCTGCGGGGCATTGGCACGGTACTTCTCGGGGAGAACCTTATCAAGGACATAGTCCCTTTTCTCCTGCCTGAGAACAATTCTCAGGTTCCGATACCATTCCAGAAAATTAGATCCATTCAGCTTGTCCTTCTCAAGGGCGGATCTTAGGGAGAAAGTGTTGTTTGAGCTAGACATTGCTGAAACAAAAGAGGTAGAGGGTAAGTTACGATGTTCAATAAAAGAGTAAACTTAACAATTAAGAAAACTCTCATTATATTCAAAACTATGTTTCCTCAAAGAATATAATGATCCAAGATCCATGTTTCACTAAAATCCGAGCGAGCCACTGGCTGTTACTCAAATCTTATCTATACAGGTAAGCAACACTTTACTAATCATATCCAATATGACTCTTGGTTGTGGATAAAACATCTTATGTTCTAACCACCTGATGTCTCTGGACCCAGAACTTCTGATAGCCCATTCAAGTAAACCAATCTCTTCCGTCATGTAATAGTTGATGTCATGCACTGCAAGCCCATCAACTCAATTACCTACTGCCTCACTCATGTAACTGCAGATACCTTGCACTGCAAGACTATCACGCAATGAAATGAGCCTTGACAGCTGACAAGATCGGGAAGACATCCAGAACACTTGATATTTAGTCGAGGAACTGAACATTTAATCCTTAATACATATCATATATGCATTCAGGAACCCAATCTCATTAAATCTTGTTCGGTTATTTGATTTCAGGTTCATTAACCCTTAATCTGCGTAAGCTGTCGATCGACACTACCTTAGTGTCGATCGACACTGACCTCTCTGTCTAAGTTCATCGAAAACCGATCAATCCAATTGAACCGGTTTTGATAACCGAAACAAAATTTCAATAACCGGTTTGTGTCGATCGACACAACATTTGTGTCGATCGACATTGACCAAACCAGATTCAATTTTCGATAACCGGTCAATCCAATTGAACCGGATTGATAACCGGTCAATCCAATTGAACCGGGTCGATAATTGGTCTCTGTCGATCGACACAACGTTTATGTCGATCGACGCTAACCAAACCGAATCGATTTTGCGATAACCGGTCAATCCAATTTAATCGGATCGATAACCGGTCAATCCAATTGAACCGGATCGATAATCGGTATGTGTCGATCGACGCTAACCGAATCGCAACAAACCGCAATTAGCCGATTTAATCGATCTTTAAACCAAGTGCGATAACCAATTCAATCCAATTGAACCGGTTCATCGATCGCAAGGCAGAGACAGACGTGTCGATCGACACAACCATTGTGTCGATCAACACGACTAGGTTTCTTATGCGATTTGAACAATTTTTCACGAAAACGATTTTACGAAGAAAAGGCAATCAAATCCGATTACAGTTCAGCCAGATTACAAAGTTAAACCCTAAGGCTCTGATACCACTGTAGGAATTCATACAGGTTTTACCGGATTAATCTTTATTAACCAACCTAGATGCAATTCCTTTTCCTAGGATCTAGGATTTGTAAACTTTAGATCCTAGGAAAAAGGACACTAAGGAGCTAAGGACAAAGATTGTTTCATTCAAACAAGGTTCAACAGAAGCATTCAGGGTTGCGTGGACGCGACTAAAGTCTTATTAGAGAGATAGTCCTCACCACAGTTTCACCGATGTGCAATTTCTAGGCATCTTCTACAGAGGAGTGGACTTGAGGTACCATATGGCATTAGATGCAGCGAGTAGTAGGAACTTCAACACCAACTATCCAGAGAACGCGCTTATTCTTATCGAAAACTTGGCTTCAAGTAACAGTACGAAGAATACCGATTTTGAGAGGAAGCAGATGAGCGAGAATAAAGATGGTGGTAAGCACTTAGCTGAAGTGAATGCTAAGCTTGATTCTATGCGCAATCTTTTAGTGGGTAAGAAGTCAGTTCAGTTTGCTCAAGAGATGGAGACTTATGAGCCAGAGAAGAATGAAGAGAATGTTAACTACATCAACGGGACTAGCTTTCAGAGATATAGTCAGCAAGCCTATGGTTCAAAGCCATATCAGAGCACCAACTTCATTAGAAGCTATGATTCTTCTTCTTATCAGAATCCTCCTGAGTAGGACAATGAGGTGAAGAATATGCTGGAGCAGCTCCTACAAGGACAACAGACAATGACCGTGAGCTTTAACTGGAAGATGGATACTATGTATCAGGAATTGATGGAAAAACTTCAGTGCTAAGCACTCACATGAAGAAGCTAGACGTTCAGGTCACTCAAACTGCTAGTTCTATCAAGAGGCAAGAGGGATTTCTTCCTGCAAAGACTGATGCCAAACCAAGGAGTGCTTGCAATTCCGTTCTAACTACTCAAGAGGACTATTTTGATGAGTTTGAAGCTATTTTTGAGCCTGCAGAAACAGTTTCGATTGACACCACAAGAGAGCATCGAACGACACTTGATAAAAATCGCGATTCAGGAAATAAGAAGCAAGTGTCGATCGACACCCCACCCAGACGAGTCCAAAAATCATAAAATCTTTGGTTCAAGCAGAGGAAAACATCCCCAAGCCTCAAGTCCCGTTCCCATGAGCTAGAAGGTCCAAACAAGAGGTTGAAGAGGAGATTTGCAAGAAGATGATAGATAAGGTGATGGTCGAGATACAATTGGTTGATGCGGTTAAGCTTTCACCAGCTTTGAGAAGATACGTCAAGAGACTTGCTGCGAATAGAGTTAGTCCTGAGGAAGGCGCATTGCTGACTAGAGATATAAGGGCGATTCTTTTGAATACAACTCCAATACCTAAGAAGAAGACGAAGGACGTAGTGGTTTCCGAAGAAGTGAGCGCAATGATTCAGAGCAGAATCCCAGTAAAGCTTCCAGATCCTGGAAACTTCTGATATATCATGGTTTTTACCCGATTTTAACCATGATATAAGCGGGTTTTGTATTAGTATTTTTGGTATTTTTGTGTCTTTTGCAAGAAATGGTCATTTGGAGCTTAAAGGTAACATTTGAAGCATTTTGGACCATTTTGGAGCGGAAGAGATACAAGTGGAATCGAGACCTTTAAAAGGTCCCTGTCGATCGACATAGTTTATCCACTGTCGATCGACAGAAGTTTTTAAAGACGTAGAAAATCTCCACAAATGCCCTCGTGTCGATCGACACAAGGAGTGTGTCGATCGACAGGCACTCTGTAAAACCTAATTTTGGCACTTCTATAAATAGTTTAACCTTGTTTTCTTGTAAAACTATCTAGATATTATCTTAAAACTAGATCTATTTCGGAGAGAGAGAGAGAGAGAGAGAGAGAGAGAGAGAGAGAGAGAGAGAGAGAGAGAGAGAGAGAGAGAGAGAGAGAGAGATTTTGAAGATCTTGGAGGGAGATCCATGTGTTCTTCACCTAAAAACTCTTTGTATCTTCTACTCTAACTCTTTTATGCAATTCTATTCAGTTATTATGATTTCATCATCTATTTCTGAGTAAATTACTTGTTAGGATTTGGAGGTTTCATGGGTTTTGATGAGAAATCAATAAAATCGAAGATCTGTTGAGGTTATCCGTTAGTTCTTCATTTAGATTGTTCTCAATGCTAGAATCTGGCTTGATCACCTAGAATCTTGATCTTAGGATTGTTGGTTAGTCACGACAGTGGGATTAATAACCTGAACTAGTCTAAATGGGCAAAATTACTTATTCGCAGAGGAATTTTGGCTTAGGATTTTGTGAACCGATCGAACTCGTGCTAATTGCTTCTTTAGATTCGATGAATTCGCAAAGAAATTTGGGATTTGAGTATTTAAAGATAGATAGCCTTCGTAACGACAGTTAGCTGGCTATACTTTCGTGTTTGAGTTCTAGAACGGTGCGTGATAGAACCTTTATAGTTGTGATAATCTTCGATTCATTGCCTATAAGAATTTCCATGGTCTAACTCTCGTCTCTTTGAGAACAATGTAAATTAAAACCATCCTTTTCACTTGTTTCATAGTTCTTTTAGATTTATTTAGTTGTAAAAAGCATCGCATTAGCTTAAGAATGGATCATTGCAATCCTAGTGTATCAATCAAACCTCTCTGTGGATACGATAACCCTTTGTGCTACAACGTACGAGGGGTTTTAATGGCCCTGTGTAAAAACGCCTAACATCAACTTCCTACGTAATTGCACCATATCAACAGGGTAGTTTCCTCATTCTCTTTGTAATTTGGGGTCTGGTATTAATCTGATGCCATTGTCAGTTGCAGAAAGACTTGGAATGACTAATTTTGTTCCAACTAGGATGTTTCTTCTCCTAGCCGATCGATCCAGGGGATTCCAAGAAGGTGTTCTAGAGGATGTGCCGATCATGATTCGGGACTACATAATTCCTGCGGATTTTGTGGTTTTGGAGTACGATGATGAACCCGATGACCCTCTGATTTTGGGAAGATCCTTCTTAACTACTGCTGGTGCTTAAACCGATGTGAGGAAAGGGAAGATCAAGCTTGATGTAGGTGACATTGTCATGGACTTTGACATGGAGAACACCAGAAGAAAATTCACCATCGATGGTCAAACTTTTTCTGTGGAGATTTTAGAGGATGCAGACTCTATCAAGGAGTTAGATACTAGTTCTTCATCTGTTGCTAAACAGACTATTCCACAACTCCCAGCCCACATTCCTCCCAAAGAGCAAAGGTACGCATTTCATCCACTTAATTCTAAATCTCCTGATTTCATTAATGATTTAAAAGTTGAAAAAGCTGTTACCCGCTTACGCAAGCATTGACACTATCTTCAAATTTCGTTTCTTCACTTCAACCTTTGACACTTCATTCCGCAATGCTCCAAAACTTTCAGTAAACTTCAATTATGGTTCAGACATCTAGAAACCTGCACAGACTCTAAAACACTAGGAAAACACCAAATAAATTATAATAAAAGGACTTATATCATTGTCTAAAATGGGTAAAAGCCATGAAATATCAGCAACAATAGATTTAAATGGGACACGAGTTGCAAAGAAGCTTTCCACAACAGAAATCTTACCTCAGTGAACTGCCAATACTAGCAAAGCCAGTAGAAAGGAAACCCCTATACTTGTATATCGTCGTATCACCTACCGCTGTAAGTGGATTGCTGGTCCGGAAAGAGCAAAACGAGTAAAAGCTAGTATTTTATATAAGTAAATTCTTGGTAGATGCAGAAACCAGATACCCGGCAATGAAAAAACTTTCATAGGCAGAAAAAAGTTATATCAGCCCGAAAGCTCAGACCATACTTCCAATCACACGTAATTATGGTGAAGACCTCTTAACCCATAAGAACAATATTTCACAGTCTCAGCCAATCCGGAGGGCTAGCCCAATGGGTTTATCAAACTCAATGAGTACGACATAGAGTACCGCACCAAAACAAGCGCCAAAGCCGAAGTCCCATCTGACTTTGTAACCAAGCTGGCACCTCAAGCAATAAACGGAACTAAGCCCGGAAAAATGTGGACACTTAACGCAGACAGAGCCTCTTCCAAGCAAGGATCTGGAGTCGGAGTATAATTCACCTCTCCAACAGGAGAAGTGTTGGAACAATCTTTCTTACTCGGATTTCAAACCTCTAATAATTATGCAGAATGTGAAGCCCTCCTAGCCGGACTAAGACTAGCGCTCGAAATCGGAGCTACGGAGGTAAGCGCGTTGAGCAATTCCCAATTGGTTACAAGCCAATTCCTGATCGAGTACGAAGCCAAATATGACTGAATGGATGCCTACTTGAAAAATCACCAGTGACCTAAAAATCACATACGAGCTAGCAAAGCAATTCAACAAATTTGATTTGACTTGTATTCTACGTGGTGAGAACACCTCTGCAAATGCCTTACCAGTTCTAGCATCGACCTTAAATCCTTTGATCAAAAGAATAATCTCGGTCAAAGGAATAGATAAACCAAATATCAGCGTAGCATTGAAGCTAGGAGTTAACGTCATGACGATAAGTCAAAGAACTAGGGAATCACAATCCGAACCGATTTCCCAAGCTCGAACAAGTAAGCCGCGAGCTGAAGAACCAATTGATCCAGATGAAGATCACTTGCAAGGCGAGCTCGATCCTAAAGAACCCAAGAAACTCCCAAAAAGCAGAATAAGATCATGCGACTCACAAGATTGCAGAGCACTCGGACTGGAGGATTCTGATATTAGAATATATCACGAGCGAAACTACACCACCCAATAAATGAGAGGCCATGAAGCTTAGAATCCAGAGCGTCCACTTCTACAGTAAAGAGGGAAGTCTGCTTAGACAAAGTGCCTCAAGATCATCCATGTCCTATGTTCACGGAGAGTAATTCAATGGCGTCATGGCCAGAATACACAGCATGTCCTGTGAAAGTCACTCTAAAGGGCGAACCCTAGCGTTCCTCATGAAGAAAGAAGGGGCATTTGTGGCCAATTATACATAATTCGCAACGAAACTTGAAAAGTGTAAGAAGAACCCCTGAATCCTTCATCAACCGGCATAGCTGCTACCCTTCATCTCAAATCCATACCCTTTCATGAAATGGTTGTTGGACGTAATTGGACCCCTGGCTCAATAAGGACTAGAGAAGTTTGAATTCGTGCTAGTCATGATCGACCACTTCACCAAATGGATGGAAGCATCTGATTACTAACAAATCCAATGAGATCAAATCAAGAAGTTTATATGGAAAAATGTAATATGTCGACATGAGCAGCAACACAAAATCATAATAGATAGTGGCACGCAATACACCTCAGTAGTGGTCAAGAATTTTTGCCATAGATGACTTATTCAACCACCAGAAACCTGCTTGGCAACGACCAGGGAAGGATAGCAACAAGATCCCTGCTTGACAGCCTATAAAAGCACCTAATAACCACAAAAGAAAGATGGAGTTACCAGTTGCAAGGATTACTTTGGGCCTCACGCATAACAATCAAGAAGACCACCGCATAAACTCCCTTCTCACTGACGTACAAAATAAAAACTTTTGTACCAGTTGAATTAACCATATCAAACCTCTGGGAGGTAATGATCCCCCTCACCAAAGATGTCAGTGAGGACTTACTCCTGGACGCCGTTGACCAGATCGAGATACGCCTTAAGCTGGCTGAAATGAGGATTCAAAACTACTGATAGCAATAGCTTGACAGAAGCAAAAAAGATGAGTCTCAAAGCCTCAGAGTTGGCAACCTTGTCCTGTGCAAATCAGAGAAGAAATCCCAAGAGCCAGGCACCAAAGCACTAAAGACCCCTTGGGAAGGTCCCTACTGAGTTGGCGCTGTAGTATAACCAGATGTCTACAAGCTCACCATTATCTAGAACATAAAGATAATGAAGAAGACCTAGAAAAGCAATTGTCTCAAGTTATTCTATCACTAAGTCTCTCCCTAATAATCGAACCACGTAATTGCTTAATCCCTTGACCGGGTACGTAGGCAACTCGCCCCTCGAGCGCAACCACGGCAACCAAAAAATTCCACATATTCAGGTCAATTGTAGTCCCAAAATCCTATAGTATTTTAAAGAAAGTATGGTTCATTGCATCCAACTTGTACACATCAACTAGGCCAACTAGCCCCGATTTAAATCATACTAAAGTAAAATAACATTGTTACAATCGAGTCGTTCAACGAGTAATCATCCAATAACTTAGGCTCAAAAGTACTTAGACCTAAAACTTCGTTATGATTCAGCGTCGGCCGACCAAAAAACCAACATCACAACATCAAGTCTAAACTTGCGCGATATACTTTACCATACATGATTTGATTTCTCTACAATCATTCAATTCAAATAAGTAATTACACAAAAGAGAAAAGTAAAAAACTTCGAGAAAAAAAGAAATCCAATAAATAGAAAATGTCACCAGGCAAATCATTAAAAGGTAACAAATTCCCACGAAAGGGAACCAAAGGATAAAAGCCTTCCCATGCATTGGCAAAAACAGAAGAAATAAAGATGCTCACTAGGGCAACACTTAAGATATTATTCAGGAAAGAAAAAAGGCAATCACATTCCAGTATCCTTAACCACTTCACATCCACCCGGAGGATCCGAACTTACAACCAAACTCGTACTATACTGTTCTCCTCCCATCGGGACCTTGGTAGCCAAGTCTACCTCCATTGTAGCCATTACAGAGTCTTTGGAAACATGTGGAAGAAATTCGACTTCCCGATGTCGAATTCAAAAATGATAAAGTCTCAAAATTCCATCTCTGTAGCAAGTTGGAGGGCCATAAGTCTAGTATGCTCCTCCTTAATGGTGACCTCATTTTCCGTCAAGAATTCGAGAAACTGTATATTGGCAAGGAGCTCCCGCTTAATCTCAGTAAAGACTTCTAAGTCCTTCTTCCAAAATTTCTCGCCAAAGAAGACCAAGATCTCATCGTACTTTTAAGTGAGCTCCCGACGCCCTGCCTAGTTAGCCGGGCGAGCTGCCCCATCCCGAGTCTCATTCATAGTCACGTTCTCAACCTCCAACTCGCGGTTTAATGTGGTCACATCCGATACATGTTAGATGGCGTCGTGGCTTTCCTCCTTCAGAAGGTCGACCTAATGGATCGCAAATTGTAGCTTCGCAGAAAGCTCTGCAACCTGACCAGAAAGCAGGCGGAGCTGGCCCTTGAGGTCTGCAACCTCCACCTGAGACACCTTAAGGCCAACATCCATTTTCTCAAACACCACTTCCAGGATCTCTACCTCACCTCGGCGAGCCATATCGCAAAGATGAGTCACATCGTCAGCCACCAGGATCATATGGGCTAGCCTCTCATGAAAAGATGGGCTAGCCACTAAGGATCTTCGGTAACCAGGCAGTGCCAAGAGTGGGAGTAGGTCCAGTAAAATGGCTTACTCCCACCAGAACCATCTCCAACAGAAACGTCTTGTTTTTCAGCAGACGAACCCCTGACGATAGAAAGGCAAGGAGAACGTGATATGGCCCTGTTCGAGTGGTGAGACCTCCCAGAGGACCCGTTCGAACTCAACTGGGTTCGACTAGGAGAGGAGATCTGCATAATACCCAGCCAGAATCAAGGCAGCCGCCCCGGTTCCCTTTGTAACCATAAGAACATCAGTAGAGAAGTAGGGGAAGACCCATCGGCAAGGGTCGAACGGAGTAGATGTTGTTGATACGGGAATAATCAAATGATTCTCAATCAGTAAGGCCACCTCGAAGATGATTAATTCGATCAGCGATTACGTTATCAAGACTTTTCTCTTTAGTATTATGTGCACAAAACAAGGACCAGTAAATATCACAGCCAAAAAGAAGAATCAAAAGTGATGCATGCGCAAAAGAAAAAAGAAAACATGAGGCATAGCAAGGTGCATCCTATCAATACATAGCCCCTGACTAGCATGGGCGATGAACTGGGTTGGAAGTGCCTCAAATTCTCCAACTGAAGCGACGGAGGATGGAGAGACCCGAAAGAAGAAGTATCTTCCCTACAAGATTATATCTTTCTTTAGAGTTGTATCGGTGATAATTCCTCTGCCTGGATGATTAGAAAGGTAAAATCGACCTGGGACCCGAGAATTTTTTCGCCGTGTACAAATCCAAGAACTGGTGAGCTAACATATACATTTCTTCATCGAAGCTACGAACAAAAGTTTTGGTGGTATGATTGAGGAAATTGGGATTCATCGGAGGAAAGGACATCCCAACGCGTCTAAAAGTCAAATTAAGAATAGGGGATTGGAAAAGTAAGCCCGCATAACGCAAAGTAAGCTGGATAAGAACAACACCATCCAGGCATAATCGACTCAGGGGTATCTGAATTGTTAGGAAAGATGAGATTTGGTGAGAAAATTTTAGCTCTCACAATTGTTCTAGCTAAAATTTTATTTATATGTTCGATCAATTATCAATATAAATCCAATTTCGTTATGTGTATCCGAGTTTGGTCAGATTTGTTGATATCCCTTATACATTATTAGGGAGGTGATTTCATTTAAAATGTGACATGGAATCCCTTCAAATGTGACATGACATCACTTTAAATGTGACATGGCCAAACTATTTCCAAAAACTAATTTTAGCTAATTCCCTAAAAAAAATCCCATTTGTATCATAATTAGCCCAATTTATTTTTTTGTAGAAATAAAATATTCTTATGGTTAAAATTATAGGAATCAAATTTTACATAGTCTTTGGAATATTATAACTAACTCTCCATAGTTTAATATAAAAAAAAAACTCACTTATATTGCCACCAAATCTTCATATTCTATTATTAGGGAGGTAATTTCATTTAAAATGTGACATAGAATCCCTTCAAATGTGACATGACATCACTTTAAATGTGACATGGTCAAACTATTTCTAAAAACTAATTTTAGCTAATTCCCTAAAAAAAAACCATTTGTATCATAATTAGCCCAATTTTTTTTTGTAGAAATAAAATATTCTTATGGTTAAAATTATAGGAATCAAATTTTACATAGTCTTTGGAATATTATAACTAACTATTCATAGTTTAATATTAAAAAAAACTCACTTATATCGCCACCAAATCTTCATATTCTATTATTAAATAGGTGATTTCATTTAAAATGTGACATGGAATCCCTTCAAATGTGACATGACATCACGTTAAATGTGACATAGTCAAACTATTTCCAAAAACTAATTTTAGCTAATTCCCTAAAAAAAAACCCATTTGTATCATAATTAGCCCAATTTTTTTTCTGTAGAAATAAAATATTCTTATGGTTAAAATTATAAGAATCAAATTTTACATAGTCTTTGGAATATTATCACTAACTATCCATAGTTTAATATAAAAAAAACTCACCTATATCGCACTATGTAAAATTTGATTCCTATAATTTTAACCATAAGAAAAATTTATTTGTACAAAATAAATTGGGCTAATTATGATACAAATGGGATATTTATTTTTAGAGAATTAGCTAAAATTAGTTTTTGGAAGTAGTTTGGCCATGTCACTTTTAAAGTGATGTCATGTCATATTTGAAAGGATTCATATCACATTCTAAAAATATCTTAACAAGTTTTATTTTTTAACTAATTAGAATGTTTTTTGTTGAAGAATTATTGATTGAAAGAAACAACTTTTATGTTTATAGTAAAAAGAAATATATTTAATCCGCGTATTACGCGATGAGTCATCTAGTTTATTATGAGTAAAATATCTTTCCCCAATTCACGTATTTGACTGATTTTATAATTTTTTCTAATTACTACTACTACATTTATGGGTGTTAAACCGGAAAACTAATCAACCAACCTCTTAGTTGTTTATATTAAAGAAAGAATAAATAAAATGAAGAGGTATGCTCGGGCAAGATTTAAAAATTGGATATTCGGAAAACAAAACTAGGAATATTCGACGTATAATAATAAATGGAAAAAAGCAAAAACGATATATGAGGCACGAGCAGGCCTCAGTTTTGATAATTTTTAGCTGCCATGAAATTCGGAAAGAGCTTAAGCAACCAGATCGAAGAAACCTTGCCTGAATGGAGAGACAAATTCCTGTCTTACAAGGAGCTGAAGAAGACGCTCAAGCTCATGGAGCCACGTGGCATCGACAATCGCCCAAACAAACGTTCTAGATCTGATCCCAATTCCGTGGACTCTGATATGACAAAGGAAGAGCTCGATTTCATTCGCCTTCTCGAAGACGAGCTTGAGAAATTCAATTCCTTCTTCGTCGAGAAAGAGGAAGAATACATCATCAGATTGAAGGTACCCAAAGGAACATAGCCTTATTATTCTTCTTGATTCCGCTTACATGTCAATTAATTTTAACCTAATTTGTTTTCCCTTTACCAAAATTAGAGATTTATGTACCTAGTTTAGCTTAATCAAAGTGTTGGACTTTTTCTCTTGATTCGTAGGAATTGAAGGACCAAGTTGCAAAGGCAAATAATTCAAATATAAAGAGACAGATTGTAGACTTTCATGGAGAAATGGTCTTGTTGATGAATTACAGTGCTCTTAACTATACAGGTACAACTTTCTAATAACCCCTCATTAAGTATTGCTAATACCTAACCATGGCAAGTTCAATCTCTAGTTTTTAATAACAGCCATGTTAAGTTTTAGCATTTCCTAGTAACAGAAACTTGGTCCATGATCAGTAGCAACTTGCCAACTTGCATTAGTTTTGGTGCATTTTTATTTGTTAATCGAGAATGTAGTACCCACATGAAGGAATATGCTTTAATTTGTTAAATTGGCCACTCATGGTGGAATAAGTCAAAGGTTAGGTTGTTTGCCTTTATTCTGATTCGTAGAATTGGGTTCGATTGGTTTTACAGGCTTAGCAAAGATTCTCAAAAAGTACGACAAAAGAACGGGTGCTCTTATCCGACTACCATTTATCCAAAAGGTTCTTCAAGAGCCTTTCTTCACGACTGATATGCTCAACACATTTGTGAAAGAGTGTGAGGCTATGCTGGACCGTCTTTTCCCGTGTAACAAAAATTGGATTGTGGAAGAAGAAGGAGAGCCAACGACTTCTGGAGCAGCTAAGACAGCAACGGACAGTTCTGATCTTCTTCCAAAAGAATTGTCTGAGATTGAATACATGGAGAGCTTGTATATGAAGAGCACTGTGTCTGCATTAAGGGTATTAAAGGAAATCCGCAGCGGTAGCTCTACGGTTAGCGTCTTTTCGATGCCGCCATTACAGGGGAGTGGATTAGAAGATGATTCCTGGAAGAAGAATGTTGGCGTACTCGAACAAGTAGCCAAATGAATTATGACTATTTCTTATTTTTCAATCTCTTTCTTTTGAAAAAATTAGTTATGTATAAGTTAATCGTATACACTTACAGTTATATATATATACGCATTAGAGCATCTGTGCTCCCAACTGGTGATTTAGGGTCCTAATTTTTGCAATTCTTTTTATCATCAAGATATGGTCATTAAAGTTTGGGTCCAAATTTTTTTAGTTATTTTTAATACCAAGATAGGTGAAAGCAGGGAAACCGGTTTATCATTTCAACTTAAAATATGTGTTATGATAACGACATGAACTATAGTTAATGATTCAACTATAGAATCAAGGTATGTGAACCTTGAATGATAAATCTTTTAAACATACATATTTGCTATTTTATTTCTTTCTGATCGTTTGATGAATGTGGTGCTATCGTGTTGGTTTGCTAATTTTTGTTTATGGTTTCGAGAGCTCCTTGTTCATTTGTTGTTGTCTAATTTCTCTGTGGTGTAATGCTACTGTAATTAACAACTTATAACTTTTATTTTCATGTGGGACATGTAAATGTGAGTAACAAGTATCTTCTTACACATCTACACAAGTCCAATACACAGTGATTACTTAATCGTTGGAAGATGATAAAGCCATAAAGGTTATTAAAATCTTCACTATTTTTCTATTGGAAAACTCTTGGCTATTTTTCTAATTAAAAGTAAACTAAAATATCATTCTTCTCAGATATAAAAAAAAAAACTCTCTCACCTTCTTCTCGGTCGCACGATTTCTCCGATCTCTCTATCTCCATCGTGTCTCCAGTGCCGGCTTAGATGGAGGAACATGAGGTGCGACATGGGCTCCACCGGTGTTCTACTAATTAAGGGACCCAATTTTTTTTTTAATTTTCTTTTGGTTAAAAAATATTATAAGTCTAGTTAAAAATAAAATAAAAAGGCCTATAATTTTTTTTAATGTATATATATTTTTAGTAACCGAATTTATAAAATAAATTAACAAAAAATGTTTAAAATTAGCAAAAAAAAATTAATAACTAAATTTAAAAGGCCAAAAAAAATTTTTTGCCCTAGGGCCATAATATTTTTGAGCCGGCCCTGCGTGTCTCGTCTCCGTCGCGTTTCGCGTCTCGTCTTCGTCGTGTCTCGCGTCTCGTCTATGTCGTGTCGTCCATCTCTCCGATCTCTTCGCCGCATCGTCGATATCTCTGAGGCATCGTGGATCTCTCTACCGCATTGTGGATCTCTCTGTCGGAAAAGCATCATTTCTAGGTTTGATTTAACAATTATTTTGGTTTTCTAGTTGTTGTTAGAGTTTCATTCTGAGATTGGACTGTTGGAATATAGGTTTAGAAGGATTAATTAATGGATTTTGATATGTTTTTAGTGAATTGTTGTTAAATGAACAAAATCTGGGTTTAAAATAACGAATTGATGGAGTTTTAGTGAATGAACTTGTGAAATCTGGTTTAGACGAACGAATTAATGGAGTTTATGTAGTATTTAACTTCTTTTTGCTAAGTGTTGTGGTGTTTGGTGTGTTTTAGTGAATTGTTGTTACATGAACAAAAAATGGTGTTTGGTGTGTTTTAGTGAATAAATTTGTGAAATCTGGGTTTAGAAGAACGAATTTGTATTATTTTACTTCTTTTTGCTGAGTGTTGGGTGTTATGATTCATTTAGGAGCCTTTTATGATTTTTCAGGAAGATCTTGCTAAATTCGTAAACCCTAACTATATTATTTATATGTTTTTATAGGTACAAAACATGGAAGACGATTCCATTGCCTGAGCCGAAGTTGCCTTCCACTTGAGCCAAGATTTGTTGTCATAAATCAGTTCACGTCATTTGATTCTATAGCTGTTGTGAAATGCATACTCTTGCCTATGGAATTTGTGTGTGAAGGGAACTTTCTTGGGTCCTCTCATAAAGATTGGGGTTGAGAAAAGATGCAGTAGATTTTTTCTGCAAAGATAGTGTACTGTATTCTTAGCAGATATCTCAAGACATCGAAGGAAAATAAGTTGTAGTTTCAGTTTGCAGGATAACCTATTAGATTCTCCATAAGAGAATTTCAATGGTGACCGAGCTGAAATGCAGCAGAGATTATTGAGAGCCTGATATAGAGAATCAAGATTACCAATGGGAAATTTTGAACGAAGGACACTCATTGATTGATTTAGAGAACCAACTGTGTAATACAGATAAAAATTTAGAGGATGAGAGATTCGCTTTAGCGATGCTCTATCTCATTGAGAGCATTATGCTACCAAGATACAAGTTTATAAGTTCCCCTTCGAGAACGTCAAGAGAGCTCAAGATATCCAGGTTCGAATTACCCCTCGGGTAGAGACGCATACAAGTAGTTATTGAAGTCTGTTTGGTAGATAACGTGATAAGCAAGGACAGGTATAATACCCACGGATTTCCATGGGCTTTGAATCTATGGATTTTTGCGTATGTACCTCTACTACTATCTAATTTTAGCCAGTTGGATGTGAATGGGGCGGGAAACAGTTTTTTTTGTCAAAGATTCGTGCATACCCAGAAGGCAAGTCTTACTTATGTTGTAAATCTAGAGGCATTAGAGAAGGTAAGGTCATTATGTTATGTCTTAATAATTTCCATGTGTTATTGATGCTTTCGAAAGGTCTTTCTAAATATGCAGGAATAAGTGTTCAAGAAATCGGCCTAGGCGCTAGGCGTCCCCAGACCGATTGGATTTTTGACTAATCGGAAGTATTAGGCGGGGTTGTCATTTGGCGGTTTAGACGTAAATTAGGCGAGCTAGGCGTAAATTAAGCGAGCTAGGCGGATAAAATCCACTTTTTAAAAATTAGAAAAGAAAAAATTCAAAATGGTGAGTTTTAATAATTTGACCATAAATTCAAAGTGACGTCGTTTTTCTTTAAAACGGTGATTTTTTCTTTAAAATTCATTTTTATTTTATTTTCTTAGTTTTACTCTACGTTTAGGTTTTATTTATTTATTTATGGATGATGATTATTAAGAATCAAAATTAATTTATTATGTTTTATATATTAGATAAGTACAATATATAGATATATAGTCTATATATTATGTATATATATAATTAAATATACATATATATAGTTATATTTAAAAACCGCCTAAACCGCCTAAAAATTCGCCTAGTCCCCGACTAGGTGTTCGAGGCGCTAGGCGGAGGGTCGCCGCCCGCTTAGCGTCTAGCGCTTTATTGAATACTGGCAGGAATATACATATTTAGGAAGCATAAATGATTTTTCAGGAATGATTCCTTCATATTCAGGAAGGAATTCCTAACTTCATCATATAGGTGTTTTGCATGTAGTCTTGTTGCGTCCTTCTCTGCCACATCTTCCGCATTTGGACCCGGTATTCCAAACTCCATAGCAGCCCTCTTTCTATTTTTAGGCGGCCTCCTAGTGCTTGGCTTAGTAGTTGGAGGTTTACAAAAGTATCCACTTAAAGCTCCAGGAATATCCCAACTGTTGAGGTCTCCGCACAGGTGTATGCTCTCGGCATATCCTTTAGACCATGTGTCCGTCTAATATGTGTAGTCGACAAGCCTTTTTTATCCCTCTTCGTACGCTTACAAATAGCAATCGCATTAACACATGGTATATTGTCTATGTCAAAAATGCAGCATGTGAATTGCTTGTTCTTAAAGTGAACAATAAACATTTTCGTCTCGTCTTTGACCTTAAACTCGTATTCATCAATTAGATAGACATAAAGCTTCATCGCATCCTCAAACCTTGCTACCATCTCCTTCACCACATTTGGTGTGATCCGCTTGTAGTGTTTGGCTAACAGTACCCTACCCTCGTGAAACCATGTTGACAATGTCAATCTAAACGTCTCAAGAAGTGACATAATCGGCAACTCACAAGGACTGTTTAACATTGAATTCAACAACTCTGCAATGTTTGTTATCATCATGTGGCAACGGTTTGTAAGCGCATAAAACCGTGCCCACTTTTTGAAACTATTGTCTTCAAGATACTTGGCCAGGACCGGATTTTTACTCATTATTATGCTGAAAATCATGGTGAACTCTTGCACAGTATAAGCATTCACAGCTGCTTCTACAAGTTTCATAAATTTACCATGGAATCCCTTCTATGGTACTTCGACTTCCCTTTATTCCCTTCTAATATCTTCATCGCATGAAAATGGATTATGGGTAAATTCTTGCTCCAAAACTGGATCGACCCCCTTTTCTCATTTAATCTCTTTGTTTTGCAGGTTTTAAATTCAATAATCAAGGTATGTATTTCATTGTTATTTTTTTCTATTATTTATGTTCGCATTTGATCTAATTTATCGTCCATGTTAGTATGATGTTTTTGATATCTAATTCTTTCTTTGCGATTCATTTATCTGAAAAACTCCATGTTTCTATTCTCATCTTTGAGATTCTATAACGTGTTACGATCGTTTAGTGGTTGTTCCTGTAAATACTAATTGCCTTATTTGTTTGTTATAGCCTTATAGGGTACAAAGATGCATGCGTCGGTTGATAAAGTTTTGGTTCAACAATTTAAAGATGTTTTGTTAAAGGATAAACCAATACTCCTTAATCCTTTTAAGCTTGTTATCTACAAAAGTGATTATCGAACAAGTGAACATCCTAACAAGATTCTTTTGATGGATACAACTTATGTTTGTGTTTTTATTGAATTTCCTGTCGTGGTATCTGAAAAATATCTGAAAAGTTTCACTGATAATACATCTTGTGATCTTAAGAAGCCATACCTCATTGGTTTGTTTTCGTCTGTTTATTTATTTACGATGATAGTGGCTTCTTACGGGTCGTTAGTTCGTTGATGGTTTTTTCCATAAATCTTTTTCATATGTATGAAAGTAATCATCTCTATACTTGGTGAGTATAAAAGGCTACTACAATTTGAAAAACTCAATTAATAAACATTGGAGGACGAGTTCAAATCGAACCTATAACGAAGAGAAAGAAAATTGTGACATGATACATTTATTTACTAAACAAGAGATTAGAAGAGGAACAAGTTGCACTCGAGAAAGACTAAATTATGAAATGCAACATAAATCTTCACATAAAATTTTCATCACTTCTTGAGTTTTTGTTTTGTTTTGTTTTTGTAGTGTTGAATTGAAGAAAGCGATGTATTAGAAAAAAACGTCATGAGTAAATGAACGAAATTCACAAACGAAGATATTATATTTTTTTTGTTTGATGATGACGATGGAATTTTGTTTGCATGGATAAAAAAACTATAATATTGTTTAAAATCATACTTGTGAGGGTTAAGGCTTCCATATTATGGTTTAGTACCCTTTAAAATCGACAAATTTGGTAAAACCATTCCCTTTTAATCATTTAATGTTTTACGCACATATGTGAGGGTTTAGGCTCCCATATTAGGGCTGAGTACCCTTTAAAATTGATACATTGAATCAAACCAAACATTTCACATTTTACGTAGATGTGATTGGTTCCCTTAAATTTCTCAATAAATTTATATACTGTATAATTTTTAAACATGCTATAGTTCAGTATACACCATTTAGTTCCTTTCAATTTTAGAAAAATGTAATTTGTATTCGTAAAATAGCACATATGAATTTTACCCTAGAAAATAGCACATGAATTTTACCGAATTACCAAAAATTAATTACTCCCTCTGTTTCTTATTATAAAATGTTTTAGAAATTTTTTTTGTTTCACAATATAAGATGTTTTTATATTTCTATGTATTTTTTACTTTATTAAAAACTGTGTAACTAATAGCATTATGCAATATTTTTTTAATTGGTTGAATTGTTTATATTTAATATTTTTTTTGATAAATAAGTTTTTTTCTTAAACTTTATGTTTTAACCCATAATAAAAAACAGAGTATCATTTAGCAAATCCAGATGATAGTACTAGATTCAACTAGAAAGAAATGATTCATTTACCCTTTCATTATTATCTTGGAATAGAAAGTCGTGCCTCGTGGGACGGGGAAAACCACGTGTATTACTATTTAAGGACTATTTAATTATATAATCTCTCCGGTGGCCAAACATACTTTACTGTTCCCTCAATTAAAAAAAACAAAAAAAAATTGAATTGGAATTTGTGTCCCTCTTCTGTATTCCTTCAAGAGCAGCTAACCACATTGCGTGACTTCTTGTGCAACCACAGTCTCCGATCAAACTATGGCTTATTTATCTCCGATTTCCCTCTCCAAAACCCAACTCACCAGATTCCAATTTTCCTTTTCCCCACAAAACTCACTTTTGGCCGGCCCTAGGATTCAAAATCTAAAGATGCCTATGAACAAGACCAAGTCGTCATCTTTCGTGGTGGTTGCGGCCACCACCGCGGCGGAGAAGCAGAAAAAAAGATACCCAGGAGAAGCAAAGGGCTTCGTGGAAGAGATGAGATTCGTTGCCATGAGACTCCACACCAAAGAACAATCCAAAGAAGGAGAGAAAGAAACTAAATCTCCTGAAGAACGTCCTGTGGCTAAATGGGATCCTAACATTAAAGGTTACTTGCAGTTTCTTGTGGACAGTAAGTTGGTTTATGACACTCTTGAACGGATTATTGACCAAGCCACTTTCCCAACTTGTGAGTTTTTTTTAGATGGATAAGTTTAATTACTTGTGGATATAGTGAATGGTTTTAGATTTCTCAACTTGTGGTTTTGTGTAGATGCTGAGTTCAAGAAGACAGGATTGGAAAGGGCAGAGAAATTGGCTAAGGATTTGGAATGGTTTAAGGAACAAGGTTACGAAATTCCGGAACCAACGGCTCCTGGTATAACTTACTCTCAGTATTTAGAGGAATTAGCAGATAAGGATCCTCAAGCATTTATCTGTCACTTCTACAATATTTACTTCGCTCATAGCGCCGGTGGCCGGATGATTGGGAGAAAGGTAATAACTTTCTACACTAAACGCCCTCGGAAAATAGACTTGTTCTGAAGATTTTACGGATTTTGTAGGTGGCGGAGAGAATACTCGACAATAAAGAACTCGAGTTTTATAAATGGGACGACGAGCTTTCCCAATTGTTGCAGAACGTAAGGGAGAAACTGAACAAAGTTGCCGAGGAGTGGACGAGAGAAGAGAAGAATCATTGTTTGGAAGAGACTGAGAAATCATTCAAGTATTCCGGTGACATACTTCGTCTCATCTTGTCTTGATTTCATTCACAAATCTCTCTCAATACGAGCTAAAATCCTGCTCATTGTTTATATTCCTCTTGTAACCTAAATTATCGTCGGCTTGTATCAACTCTTATTTGCTTCAAAGCTATTACTACCTTCAAGATTCAAAATTAGCAACTCTTTATATGCATCAACAACACTAAATGTTTTACTCGCAAACATGTATCGCAAAATTGAGTACATATTACAAGGATGACTAACCAAAATTAGCAACTTAATGACTAATGGCTAATCTTCCTTGCATTCCATATTTTACGCCTTTTACTCTTTGGTGCAATGCGCATCCGTGCCATGCTGAGTACACTTGCTATACCCAACGCTTTTTAAGAAATCGCGTATTTCTTTGGAGCTACTATTACTTGCTTGAAGCAATCTCTCATCTTCCTCATAGATTAAATAAGGAGCTTCTTTCGGTTTCCTCGAGAGTAGCTTCTTAGCTCCCTTTAAAACATGATGCTCCCAACCTTGAACATCGATCTTTATAAGAAGAATACGTTGAGAAGACGGTATAATTTGATCAAGAGGTATCGATTTCACTTGGACCGCTATTTCTTTGTTCGACTTGAACGCAAGCCTCGCCCCTACCTCCGATACCGCGCTGTTATCAAGCCGTCCAATCAGCTGTAATCAAATCAACAATTAGTTACCCAAATATTCAGTTTTGTTTGCGTAATGAGGAACATCATTGTTGTGATTACCGTATGGAAGGTAATGTGGCCGTTTGTATCCGAGGCAGCGGCTTCGAAGACGGTAACTAAAGGGGAAACTCTATTGAACCAAATGCCATCACATAACCTTTGTAAATTCTCGAAAACGGGTTCAAAGGCGAGAACTTTAAACCCCATAGCGGAAGCAGCGAATGTAGCCATACCGACATTAGCTCCGACATCGACGACGAACCCGTCTTTGCCTTTAGCTTTTAGGCTTTCAAGAACTTGTTGAATAGTGGTGGAGATGTCTGGTTTACGAAAAGGCTTGCCTTTGAGGAGTCTAACGATGTTCTTGTGGGGTTTGTCAGGGAGGTTACCTAGATCAGGGAGGGAATAGATGAAAGGGTATTTGAGATTTTCGACGAGGTTAGCGATGATGGGTTTAGATTGGGGACATTTGAAGCAGTCGAAGGGAGGGATTGGGAATGGAGATGATGGTGTGTCGATGGAGAGACTTGTTGGATTGGAGAAGAAGAAGAAGAAGAAGAAGAAGAAGAAGAGAGAGGAGAGGAAGATGATGGAGAGGATAAGAAGAGAGATTACGGTCTTGGGTGATAATAGCTTTTGGTTCTTGTCTCTTTTCCAGGCGTTCGCCATAGAAATGAACTCAGATTTGCTCTTCCGACAAAATGTTCCGATCTGAACTAAAGCAGACGATATTAGCCTCGTTATTTCAGATCTTGCTTTGGAAGCTCCCAAGTATGCAATTTCACTCGAGATACTAGATTCGAATTTTGTTTCTTCTAAATATTTTTTTTTTTTTTGCTCAGCAACTACTTTTATCATTAACATAGGCTAATTAGCGTCTATTAGGGAAGTTAACAAAATTTAGACTTGAAATTTTTTCCCTTGCTCCTAACATTCTCTATATGGCCAAGCATTTGTGATATGTCACTTAAAGAATGAGCCAAACACTGCTCACAGTGATGGCTTTTATCAATTCCTTCGAGTATGACTTAAATACGAAATTCCGGTAGCAGAAGTTCAAAGTGATTTGGGTTGTCAACTAAAGCATTTGTGTAAAAAAAAGTGTTAAAATCGGGCATGGGTAAATAACACAAATCTGGATGCGGTCCCCGGTTACAGAGTTGTTTTGAGAGGCTAAAACAAATTCAGTAATAATCAAAAACTACAGGGTAGTGTGGTGATGAGTGTGCATTACATTCATGTTTACATTTTTAGATTTGCACAAAATTTCAAACAATTATCATCAACAGTTTTGGATGGCCATTTCTTTTACACTAGTCGCCAGTCTCTTGAAAACCTTGAGGTTATGCCCTACTTTTCCCTGCAATCAGTTTGAGCACATCATAACAAAGTAAAAACTTAAAATTCTAGTAAATCTAATGATTATTAGGCTATCATACCTCATTCAGTAACGCAAGCCTTTCTATGGTAGGAGACAATTTGCCAGAGAGTTCTGCAACATCATGTTGTACATGTGCATTTGAACCATATGATCCCCTTTCTTTGGAACTAACAGACCTGCACATGTAAAGCATTTAGTAGTTCAGCGCAAGAGCAATCAACTGACAAAATTTAAAGATATTAATTGGCATACCTATCTTGTAGATGGATCAAGATGATATTTAGAACATGCTCAGCTAGTTGTAGTAACAATGTAATTAACTGGT
Organism: Draba incana; assembly: GCA_963576765.1. NCBI lineage: Eukaryota > Viridiplantae > Streptophyta > Magnoliopsida > Brassicales > Brassicaceae > Draba > Draba incana. The sequence continues at coordinate 33,745,035 of OY755204.1, read as the reverse complement.
CCCTGTTACCCACGATTTTGCACATTTCAACCATAGCTATGTATCTCCTGAAATTTATAACAAGCCACAAGCACGTCAATACAGTAGTCAAGCGTTTTGAACACAAGCACCAATTGCCTAATGTATGCATCTCTTCATATTTCATCAACTTTTCATGTTTACTAAATGCTTTCATAGATTAGGTGTATTTAATACATTTGAATGACTCACTCCTGTTTTGGTATGCATGAGCAAGCAGAAGAATGAAATTCACTAACCTTTTATGTATGTCGTCGGATGGTGTGACATATTCTTGGCAATCACACATCTTAATTAGCACATCTACATCTTGTCTAGAGAGCTCGTTTATGTCTCCAATCTGCAATCACACATGCATTTTTGAATATATATTAAATAAACCTGAAACGCGTAAAGAGTAGGAAACTAGGAATTATGATAATATTAACCTTACGAAGGAGTAAAGACTTTTTCTCCGCTGCTCTCTCAAGGGAATCAGTCACATGCGAAAGAAGAGATGCAAGCAGCATCAATGTGGGCTGCTGTAGTTTAGTGGAGTTATCAAAAGAATCATCTGAAATCTGTGGTGGATAGAGAAGGGACATGAGTCTTTACTTATGTTTGACTAAAGAAACTAAATAACGGAAGATACAGAGGGAAGTGGCTACAAATATACCTGCAACCTCAAAGATTTTTTGGTCACTAGAAAATACAAGTAAGAAGTCAAGCTGAATCGCAGTTGAGACGATTTGAGCACTGATCCCTTCTGTTAACGAGACAAGGAATAAAAAAAGAAAACCAACAAATATAAGAAACCGCGGAATGGATGACAACATAGATGCAAATAATTTATGACAGACTAGAATACTCATCCATGTACCTGAACGACTTGTCCTACTGGCGATGATATAGATTCTATGATGGAGATGATGAAAAGCTTGCTCATCATATCAAACAGCCCTTGAACAAATCCATATCCATCGTTCTCTTCAAACGGCCATACCTACAAAAGAAGCAAACTAACTTTCTAGGAAAACGCATTCAACTAGCTAGTGGGATTCCAGGGGATCCCTCTTGAATATGCAACTACTAAAACCGAAGCAAAGCCCTTCAACAAGGAAAATATTAAGAACATTTTAGCACACCAAGAATTTACCTTGGTCAATATTCCTACTGAAAGGATAATTTGTTCCATCAATAAATCATCGGCCTGAGTAAAGTCTTCACGCAGAAGTTGGTCAAAAAGAAATTGATGTCCTTTGATAAACTCATTGACTTCGCGGACAATTTTATTCCTCCCCTAAACGCCCAAATAAAAAAGAGTAAGAAAAAACTAATTATAGAAAGAAAACCAGGTTAACCAGTAAAATCGACGATAACTTGTAATTGAATAGGAAAAAGAATAAGGCCATGTAAAGAAAGGTCATTAAAAAGTGAAAGAGACAGTCAATGCAAAAGATCATTATAAAACGGTCATGTAAAGAAAAGAAGCTGACCTCAAAAAATTCAGACGTCTCAACCAATGAAGTTAGAGCAAACACCAATCTTAAGACGGCTGTGATTATTGTTCGCTGCTTTTGCACATCATACCCTGCATCACTCTGAAGTTTCATATCTACCCGCCTCATATTTCCCTAGAAGGTAAATTTGTAAATTTGGGTTTAAAAGCAAAGAATATATTGAAGTCGCATATGGAAAACCTGATAACTACAGATAAGAGTTTACCTTGAAGCTGATAGCTCTACATGAGGCGATATGTTCCAGTGCACCCATGGCGAACAGAACCTGGCCTCCAGACTTTCCATACTTGTGGCTAATCCTAAGTAGCAATGCAAGTTCTGCCTCTAAGGTACATGCTCGCTGCTGTGACTCCAGCAAATGTGCTCCATCCTGGATCCAATGATATGAATAAATAAGTATACACACATAAATTGTGCCTCCAGTGTATGTAAAGATTAAAATCCCCAATACCTACCCTGTAACCGAGGCATAAAACACACACAAGTTACTTAAGGTGTCTATTCTTTTCATGTGGATCAGAAAGTCAAACCAACAGCTAATTGGCCACCATATGCCACAGTTAAAGAAGGTTTGACATGTTTGCGATTCTATTTTAACGATCTTGCGAATATAAATATACTGTGTGCTCAATTTTGCATGTGTGTACACACACTACTGATTTAACGCTGCTGCTGATTAAAATTCCAATCTAAATTAATAATTTTCACTAGCCACCAAAAGTTGCAACAAACAAGAAATTCATAGCAATGAGCTTATCAAAAAAACACCGCAATCAGTAATTCCCTAGAGAAATACCTGGTAGGAGATATTACTAATGCTTCCAAGGCAAGACCGTATGAAACCTCTGCTTTGAAGCTGACTTAGAAAATATCTCTCATGATCAATACAAACAAGAGCTTCCAGCAAGTAAAGTGATATCATTTTTCCAAACTCACTGCCTTGACATGCATCCTTGATTACCTGAATTCGTATTCTCAATGTGAAACAGTGCAAATGATTATGGCTTTAATCAATAAAGAAGTGATAATTACCAGATCCAAGATGCCCTGAGCTTCTTTCTTTATTATAGCAAAGTTAGCGCGTGCAAGGTCAGCCTGCTCCTTGTCAACCTGAAAAACAGAAAAGAGTCAACAGTGAAACATGGTATGAAGAAAATAAGTCTCGGCTTAGCAGTAGCAAACACGTGCCTTCTGGATATCCAAATCTTCACCATCTTGCTCATTAAGCAACAAGAACTGCACGACTGATGTTGGGACATCCAGAGCAATCATATGCTGGCAGTACTGGAAATAGCTCAAGAGCAATGCATATTGGCTGATGTACAAAGGAAAATGTGTCAAACGGGGAAAAACTGAAAATAGATCAGCCAGGCAGAATATGGCTTTGTGTTGTATTATTATAAGAATACACAAATACAAGTACTGGAACTTAGAGCCATACCGCCTTCTCAAGGATTCTGATGACTCATGCCTTAGAATTGCCATAACAAGTTTAAATAGAACCGAGTGGCAAGCACCAGCAGATAAATTCTTTACCATCATAATATCTAGACAAGTCACTGTGTCGGAATTCAAGGCACCATGAAACAAAAATCTATCATCACGAAGTTTGGCAATGCAGGTTAGGGCGACCTATTAAAAACTTAAGTTAGTATGGATAGCATATTTATACAGAGGTATTTACTCAACAGCTAAAATGCACCTGAGTAAGTACAAACGCCATTTTTAATGAGCAATCTGGAGAAGCAGAGGCACTAAGAGAGGCATCAAGTATCCTACCAACAAGCAGAGAAGAACAAGTTAAGCAAGGTTCAAGAAAGCTTCACAAAGAACTAAGCTCTGGCACAAAAGGTACTAACCGGTACAAAATTTCAGACCGATTATCCAGAGAAACTATTTTTCGGCAAGCAGCCACCTACAATATAAAAAAAATATGAAGGACAACACAAAAGATAACTACACGGCACACACTCATGATACTAAAGCTGGCCAGAATTTCAAGAACGCAATCAACCTCAACAATCTGGGACCAGCCAGCTAACATATGAAGCTGAGCAGCTTGCTCCTCAAGGTTTCGGTTATACTTCCACCCCCATTTTAACAGCTGTTGAATTGTCTCTTTAACTTCATTAAGCTCAGCAACGTTTGGGAAACTATCCACTTGGGGAAATCCGGATTGTAGTTTCTAAACAAACAATAGAATCCATCAGCAAAATTAGTGTTAAATTAGTTTTTACAGGATTAACACTAATTAGTTGGAGAGAACATCTGATGTCAACTATCACAAGAACAAACCTGCCAGAGTTTGTTGCTGAAGGAAGATAGATCAATCAGGCGATCACCACGCTCAGAGTAATAGTATATACTGCCGCTAACAGAGGTATCCCGGTTCCCAAGGATGTCCTCAATCTGAAATTAAGACTCCATATTAAAACCAAGACACTCAATGCAGACACAGAGCCATATTTCTCAAGCCTTACCAGTGTATTATACTTTAGGCTAGACACAATTTGAGGAAGCTGCATCGAAGCAACAGGAGATCTAAACTGAAGAATTTCAAGCAATGCCAACACCTGAACTCAGCCCAAAAGGAGACACAAAAATAAGAACCGATGACATGTACAAAAATCTCAGAAGTGCAGTGAAGGAAAACACTGTTGCATGAAAAAATGAGACATCATAAATTATGAAATACTACTATTCAAGGAATATTAACAGTTGCCACATCACCTTGAAAGGCAACATGCTGTTGACTTCAGAAAGGGTGGGTACAGTACAGTTATTTGTATCACTCTCAGAAAAATGCAACACATGCAGCACTAATAAATATACTAACTAATTATCATTTGCGCTGAATATTAACATGGGTAGGATGCAAAACGAAGGAAGTACAGATAAACTAGGAAGTTGCCACAAGCGCTTAGTATATCACTAAACACTGGATTTTCTAGACTCACCTTACTTTTACTGATTGAATTAGTTCCAGCATAATCAAAACCATCCTGAAGAGGATATGTACTGGAAGAAAAAGATTCATTCCCTCCTTCAATTACCTCCCACCCAAAAAGATGAGAAAGTATGCTCTGACATGCCTCTAGGTGAGCTGAACTGCTTCCAGAACCAGTATGCAATGCAATAGCTAGGAGCTTTAACAGCCACGCCCTCTGGGAAAGGACATTGGATATAGAGATGGTATCAGTAACAAAAATGGTTATATGTATCATGTCATTAATCTGTTGAGAAACCCATTCTGATAATGGAAACTATTACTATTACTAAAGAAAAACGAGTCAACAAAATAAATAGCGCATAAATACAGACTACCAATTTTTGGTCAACAAAGAACCAGCAAAAAGAATTATTGTCAATAGGCGGTTATCATTTTGGACACGGGGCTGTAAGTACCAAGAAAAGAGGAAAGAACAAAAATTACTATGGTGGTATGATCATAAGATCTGCTGAGTGAACAAATTTACACAGTTTGGGATAGGGATAAAGAAAACAGTCAAGGGACATTCTACGACACTGTCATGAAACTAATCAGAGTAGGATACCCTTGACACAAAAAATGTAGAATTTATGTACCTGATGAAGGGAACTAATACGGAGTGCCTGGCTGCCACTTCGTTTTGGAAGCGTGGCAACACCGATGGTATCAAGATGCTGAAACATCAAAGACCACAAGAAAGTAAGGACGAGTAAATAATATGTGTGATTTGTGACTTGGATGAGGCATCATAAAAGAAAAGTATGACATTGTTCAAGTATAAGGAGAAGCAAAATCTGGTGTACCTGGACAAAGAACTGATATTTTTTGCTGCTCAGGAGATCGATGGTTGGACCACTAGTTAATGGATCCAAATTCAACTCACACAAAAGCTGCAAAGATAAAAGGTTAGGTTACAAAAGGCAATAGAATAAATAGAATTTTGCTTCTTTGGAAGAGCAGATAATTATCATCCGGCATCAGCATGTCACACCTGAAAGCCGAACTCAAAGAGTAAGAAGTTTATATCGGGGTTTGGAAGCTTCTCCAGCATTTCAAGAATGACCTTCAGACAACTGCAGATTGCAAAACAGAAATGAGATTATGGCTGAGAGATATACATAATATTTGCATACAAATATGAATCAAACCTGTAGTGGAACTTAGGCTGCAAAACTGTCCCCTCCACAGGGGCATCAAGGTCAAACTGAAGAAGCAAATGTGTGATATTTGGTGCAGGCCTGTTGATGTTATCAACGAGAAGCTACAAATGCAAAGGTAATATCATTGAGATGATATAAGGTGTACATATGAAACAATGATGATGAAAGACAGATGATAAGGCCAAGCAATAGTTCAGGTAATATGAAATTCTATTAAGTAAACCATCAATTATTGAAAATAACCTGCATAATAAGAACCCCAAGATCATCATTACTGTTCTCTACTGCTTCAACCTCTTCCATTCGTAGCTCAAGGCAGGCCGCATAATCCTCAATCAAGGAATTCGCAGCATTGATTTTGATAAGCATTGGAACAAGTCCTACCAAGCGAGAACTGTCACAAAGAGTGATTAATTTAAACACAATAATTTATATAAAAACAAAAGCTTAAGGAAAGGGAAGCAGTTTGTAATGGTATTTGCCAATGCTATTTGTGAAACCAAGTTACATGTGGTCGAACAAACTACAGAGCAATGGAAAGATAGAAGCTCAAACAAAAGTTGTTACCACCTTAAAATGTTCATAATTTTGATTGAAGATCGCTGAATCTGAGGAAGAGTATCATATCTGACATACTCCAGCAAGGCAACAATTTGCTTATGATCTTGAGAAAGAATAATATCCAAAGGCTGCAGCAATAACAGAAGTTAACATTAAGTAACCTGACCCCGTCTTGTGCCATAAAAAAAAACAGGGAAGGGCATTCTGATTGTGCTTTATGAGAAAAATATTTTTCAAACTATAGCTAGTGTGGCGCTAATTATAATTCCAATAGTCTTCAAGCAATTAACCACAGTGTCCAGTTTCACGTTTTACACCACGCAACCCAATAAAGGAGTACACATTGGGTAAACTACTATTTATTGCAATTAGTCAAGTAGCTTATGCTGACAACAAAGGAATAGCTAAATTTGACTAATAATAGAGGAAGTTATATAAAAACTGTTCTAGTATGGGGTTGAAAGTATAGTTTGATGAAATAGCTAAACTTGATAACAAATGATGAGAACTCTTTTGAAAAAAATACTGATAGATAATTAGATATAAATGATTTCTCACAGATAACAGCCTCTACCACAGATTAAGAGGTTTGAGCAATTGGGTTATATACAAAATGAAGATCTGATGCAGCACGAGAACAACCAAAGTACCTGGTACAGCGGACGCCAGACATCAGAAACAAACAAATCCTTCTCAAAGACAAGCAGTAAGATCTCCAAAGAAAGTTGTACAGCCTTTTCTAAGGTCCTTCCATAAGTTTTACTCATTCGCTCGCTGATGATGGAATTGACCCCAATCTGAAGGACACCCATAAGGTTCCTATAAAGAGTTTTCCCACTCATGAAATCCTAACAAACAACGTGGAACCAGTTATATACAACATGTCTGCTTGAGATGAGAATTGCGTTTCTGCTAAGTTAATAAAGCAAAATATTAAATTAGTACTTTTAGTAATTCTATAACTGGTAGCTGCGTTTGCAGTGAAGTTGTTTCAACTGACACCAAAAACTGTGAATGCTCAGTAAATCCATCAAGATCCTCCTCCCGAATATCATACAAGTTCAAAATCCTGAAGTGAAATACAAAAAAATGTTAATGTAGTCTTCAAAGAAAATACTGCCCTAAATAAAAGGTGGGGGAGTTTACAGAAAGTAGGAACAATATGGGTAGTTAAACATGCACAAACATGTCCTAATTTTTGTTTTTAAAAAAAAAAACAGGATTCATATTGTGGACTGAGCAAGGAAGAGAAAAAGATTGCAAAAGAAGCAGGAGCTTACATGTGAAAATGTTGAAGGCTTGCCACAACTAATTCCCACTTCTCACAAGGATCTGAATATGCCCTTTGAGGAAAAGGGGCGAATACATGATCATAAACAAACCTGAAGATGCCGATAAACCTACAAATATACAGATTCTGTAAACATTGGACCAAGAAAATACGAGGACCAAGATTCATGTAAAGATACGACAATCCAAGGCTATTACTACCTACGACCACGATCAGTCACATCTTTCTCTCCGGCAATCAGAGCATTTATAAGATTAAGGAATGATATTGTTGAAGGATATTGTTCTCTTCTTGCTTCAACTTCGTTTAACTCAAACTGCATATCATAGAGCTGCATATAAAAGAATCTTGGCATTAGATTAAAAATAAGCCAAAGATTTAGCATCAAAAACATATGATGTACCAAGTTTCAGCATCCCCGAACATATCACAACAGATTATATGAGTATTGGCAAAATAATGTAAATGAAAACTTTTATCACATGAAGGTTTTCCACAGTTGGTATATTATGAAGTTGTTGCATGCGAACAATGATGAATCATCTTTGTAACACAACAAACCCACTCTAATTCATAAGTAAACAATGTCCGAAAGTAAATGAATATACTCTCACTTAGTATTTATATTACCTAAACAGGTAAGAGTTAAAATATTTACTAATAACTATCACCTAGAAGCCATGCACTTACCTGAGAAGATTGGTCACTCTTTCCAACCGGTGATCCCACAACCACAGGCAGATCATACTGCTCAAGAAAAGCCCATATAGAGTCTCTCATTTCTGGAAAGATATAAACAAAGGCGGTAATAGTCTTCCTAAGAGCACCCTGCAGAAGAACACAGTTACCATGAACGCAAGTTAAATAGATACCGATAGAAGATGCTTTCCACGGATCATTTGTGGATCAAAGTGTAATGGGAAGAATCTCGAACACACGACTGACCTTGAGATATGGAGGGACACTTTCGTAGCCAAGAAGCTTAAAAAATGGTTCGATATCAGGAAACCAATTTTTTCTCTCCGTTGGATTTCCATTCTCAACAACCTGCAGAATATGAAAAAAACTCTTATTGACCACATAAAAGTTATCTGCGGTTGAACATGAATTTCTCAGACAAGGAAGAATCTGCAAGGATGTTCAGGTTCCCATAAAGAGAAAGCTTGAAGGTACATAAACTACAATCAAGTGGCTGTTAAGCAAATTCCTAAGCATGCTAGCTGTAATAAATTCAGAGAAATGAACAGAAACAGAGAAAGACTATCACACATGTTTGACCCTGTAAAACCTCCGTTCCATTTGAAGATGCATTTTTAGGAGTTAATCTGTCACCTAAAGAAGTACCCAAAGACATAAAAATAGATAAAGAAGAAGATCTAATTTAACAAAGAGACGAAAAGGGAACAGTCAGAACATGTTGTATGTCTTTGTCCCAGTTACCCCTGAGAAAGGATCCGTTTGTAGAGAGAAAGCATTCAGGTAAACAACGCAAACCGAATCACAGTTAAGCCCAGTTCCTAGGCATGCAAGCTATATTATTTGGAATAAAAATTGAAATAGAATAAATTTGGACAATGTTATATAACCTTCTGGAGTACATTCAGATATGCAACAAGTGCTTTTGCATCGCCTTCCAGGAACTCTGGCATCATGGCTCCAGCAGTTAGAAGAGATTGCTTGAACTTATCATCGTAAACTCTTATGCAATTAAATAATGTGGCCCATCCAATACTACGAAATGCTGTACCCTGGAGCAACTCAAAAACCTTAGAAGCACCTTCTTGAGTGGAAGCCTGTAATCAAGTAAAGATGACAGCAAGGAAACTCAATGAGTAAACCAATACAATGGGGTCTCACCAAAACACCAATATAAAGACTTTTCATACCAAGGTACACAGCATTTCCAAGAAAGCAACAAGAGTTTTAAAATTTGTGTGGTCTTCTCCGGCAAAATTCACAAATGTCCACAAGATATCATTCCCAGAGAGTAGCTCAGGTTCATTCTGCAAGAGATTGTACAGATTAATAGACACAAAGGCAAAAATATGGTATGAAAAAACGATGGTCGAGTCTGATTCTGAATGCCCACTTATGTGCTATGAGAACCAAAATAAGCTACAAATAACAATGGACTTAACTTCAAGATACCAAGCAAACTCAGTTTTTAGATATTTTCTTGAGATGCGATAACAAAACAAAGATAAAGAAAAAACTCTTTGATTTGGTCCTGGTTCTCAACCTGATAGATTTTGCTAACAAACTCCATAAGGGAAATGAAGGGAAGTGCCCTGTCAGCCTCTTCAGTCTGCATGCTGCTGTCAAGCGAATCACGAGTTCGGTATGAATTTAGAATGCTCATAGCCATATCCTTTGATTCCTTTACCTGCAATATAAGGATGGGCAGGATTGATGCAGGAGTTAAAACATGTAAATACGCCATTGTATTTGTAACCTTGGCTTATACATTCAACTTATAAAGACACTATGAAACATCAGAATATAGCTACAATCTTAGATGCAGCCATTAAAGTAGAAGTTTATATGCTATTCATATCTTATAAGTTATCTAGTTAAACATTTAAAAACGTGTGATTTGATGCATCAAAAAGTTACTCCCTCTGGACGTAGAGCATATACCACCAACTTTCATCACAACCATGAACTAGGGAGAAAAAAATTACCAAGCTTTACATGTTTAAGTTCCGGCGTTCAAATTTTGATTACCAGCAGATACTCAATACACAGATGTTAGGCAAAGTACTTTAAATTAAAAGAAGTAAAAAATACTTAACAAACCTTATCTCTTGCGATCGGGTGAGATAAAAAACAAGAGGTTAACTTGTGCAGATACGCGTTATATATGTAGATCATGTCCTCCTCATCATTCTGCAGGTAGCAACTAACAAAATGTCAACCACTGACAGACCCAAACAAGATGGAGGCTGGGTTGAATCAGAGACTAAAATTTGTGAGCTAACTTATCAAGCAATTTTTTAGATGTTATACAAGCTAGTTAAATGATATCAAGTGCAAAGAAAATTTAGATAGGGGGCTCGCATTCAATGGAACATTAACTACACATATAGAATTCCTGATGATGATTTTTAAAATGAAAGTACCTGGTAGGCTGCAGTTTGAAGAACATTATCCAGCAAAAACTGAAACACATTTTTTGAAAAGATAGAATCCAGGCAGGAGCACAAGTGCCCCATATCTGTTGTAGAAGCAGTGGAAATTGTATCCATTGCAGATACTCCATCATATATCAACATTAAATGCACAGCCCATGCAAGCCTTATGCCACCAATGAAGCCATCAGCAGTGAGGTCACTGCCAGAAGCCATGACCTGAAAGGTGAATGGGACGTAAGTACACCATGTTTTCAACTGTCAGTAGTGGATTTTTGGTGACAGGAAGAAGTGGTGACAAAAATGTATCAACTCGTCTTACAATATCCTGAAACTCTGCCCTAAACGAAGCATCTTGAGATATCATAGATGACTTATCAGATCGTGCGCTGATTGCATCTGAGACGAAGGTGGTGATGAGAGAAAATAGAAGACTAAAGGTAATCTGCAACAAACAAAACAATCATTGCCGAGAATAAAGTATTTTAGATTTCATATGCAGGGAAGGAAGCAAGCTTCAAAATCTTCTCTATCATGACCAGGACTAGTATGAACCTGATAACTTATGGTGTCAGCCCCTTCAGTTAATTGAGCTGCATTATCTTTTAAAACATAGTATATATCCTTCACATCTTTCGGACCTGCAGAGACCAAATTGTGGGAAACACAAAGAAAGAGTCATAATGTTTAAATTCTTCATAAGTGAGGTCATAGCAATGGAGAATCCATGGACATATATCAAACACCATAATCACATACGACACTTAACTCCAATCAATTATATCTACACAGAGCCTCAGACAGCAACTATATATATACATATGGGAACACTATATATTTCATAGCAAAATGAGCAACGGCCTAATTAGTCTGGCATATGAAGTGACCAAGCAAACATAGAAACCACTTATAAATAGTCACTCATTATGGTATACAATAGAACTAACTAAAGATGAATTTTTTTTCCGTGAAAAAGCCAAACAACGAACAAAAAGCACCATAGTCAGCCACTGAATTTCTTTCACATGTTATTATTCGCACAAAAGCTATAAAAATGAACAAGCTTACCAGGTCTATCAACCAAAATTGAAAGAACAAGGCAATGTCCCAGGATCAGTCTTTCCCTCTGAACAACAGCCCTTCGTTCAACAAGAGCACCTCTTGAGTCAATAAGGTATCGTTCACATAAAGGCCCACCCAAGCCAGAAGGTTCCTCCCGATTAAGTTCCTAACAACAAAGAATTGATATCATGACACTTTTTTACATGTTAATGCAAAAGAAAGAGAAAAAAAATCAAGTCACAAGATCTTCAAAAAGGATTGTCTCTACATCTTATATTTATTATTATATTAAAGCATGCTTTTGCTACAATTTTGAGCGATATAGATGATATATGTAGGAGACAATCATTAGCTTTTCAAATTTTATAAAGTAAATCTTCAAAATCTTTTGATTCATTCGATGTGAACTCTATAATCCAAAGCCATGGTACATCAAAATAGTAATAAGAGTTAGCTTGAACTCATGTTGATGCCAATGCAAAGTCAGATTTGAAGGCAAAATTTTACACTGTATATAATTGCAACTGTCTTTAAATTTAAAACTAATATAGACACAACTAAAAACGAATCTCAAAGACGATCCTTACAAAGGATGTACATTCTTGAACTATGAAGCTTGTGTAGCTCCCACTTTAAATGCATCCGGCAGCATTAACAGCAATAACATAACAGATGAAAATAGGAGATAATTATTTCGTAATGTTGAAAAAATTATTGCTCAGTGGCTCAATGTGCACTATAAGTAATAGTCACTCACACACATAATCACAGAAAAAGACTGTTGATTTCCTTAGGTCATGAGAAACAAATGGAAAGTAGATTGAAATAGTGTAGCTTAACAGATACCATCATGGATACTGAACAAAAAAGAAAACCGTCTTTGCAATAACGAGGATGATTAGCTATAAGATGAGTGCTTCAAAAGAAATTCATGCAGTAATAAACAGATAGCATAGCAGGAAACTATAGAAGTAAAGTAAATACTGAAGTCTGAGTTTAATACCTTTATAAAAGTAATCAGTCGTTGTCTGAGCCCAGCTTTGATCAGATCTTCTAAGAGTTCCTGAATGTCAGCTATAAGATCAGGTTCGAGCCCCTGGTCCAGAACAACTGCCTGTTCAACAAAGAAATACAGTAATGAGTAACAATGCCAAGAACAATACAAGAAGAAAAAGCCAGAAACATAATAAGAGATAATCTACCCTCAGGAGTGTGTAGAGAGTTGACGTAAGATCTCTTCTTTCTGTATACCATAGTCCAGTTGCAAGCCGTTGAATCTCAATTTGGTCCCGTCCCATCAAGCCACACTAAGCATATAATAAAATATCCAAGAAAAGAACTCCAGAACATTAGAAACTAAAAGATGAGAGGGAAAGAAAAGCGGTGAAGGAAATTGCACCTCCTGATTTGCAGATACAAGCAGACGAACGGAATCAATCTCATTTAGATGAAGCTCATCACTCAGTTTCAAGCTCTACAACCAGTAACAACAATAAAAAATAGCAATTTCTATCATCACACATATCTCAAATAGTAGGATTACACAAAGAAATAGTGCTTAAACAGTACATATAACAAATTATCATACAATCCCTAAGGAAAAGAAGCTAATGTGCATGAGCAATCAACCACATCCTAACATATCAACATGGTGAAGAAAATAACAACGAAATTCCACCTTGTAAGCCATAACTATGCATTAATCGGCGTATACTATTCATATCTAAACTAGAAAACCTAAATCCAGAAATCTTGGGAAGCAGCGAACACAATAGTCACGAGAATCACTTACAATTGCGACGTCTTGGTCATCCAGAGAAATTGGGAGAGAATCGGGAAGTCGAATCTCTCGGGACTGGACTTGCGCTCTGTCCGATGGCTTCGGAGGCTGAAAGAGAAAGAGAAGAATCAATACCCAGAAAAAGGTGGAAGGAGAAGGAAGGAGAAGGAGAAATCGAGTACCGGGAAAGAGAGGAGATTCTGAAAAGAGGAAAAGGAATTGCGGATGGCATGAGTGAGTTCGATTCTCTGCGATGGAGTGGCCTGGGAAGTTCCGAGCAGAGAAGACTGTACTATGGCCACTAATTCCTTCGGCGACACCATTGTAGGTAGCAAACGAAAATTCTGCGGAAGTTCCTGAGGTTTGAAATCGAAGAGAAAGAAGAAACACAAAACCCCCTAACAAAAACCCTAACCAAAAATAAAGCTTTTGTACTCTAGTAGCTTTGAGATTTTGGTGAGGACTCGTCGTATTTATTCATTTTTGGTTCTTACAAAAATTAGGGAAACCAGGTGTAATAACTTCAGAAAAAAAAAGGTAGATGATAAAAAAAAAGAACAGAAAATTATGAAAAAAACCCCAAAATTAATTAAAATTCAAAAAATAGCCAATCTCTTTAGTAATTAAGAAAATATATTTTTTTTTTCAAATCCCTCTCTATTAAAGGGTTCCAGATCTCAAATGAAAAATAAGAAAAACACTATTTGAAAATGAGTCTTTTAAAATTGAGTTGCTATTAAAACGAAGAAAATCAAAAGCAAAAAGATGCATATTGTTGTGGAAACGGATAAATGTACATATGAGTTGAGTTTAAAGTAAGAAAGAAGAAAACTTAGGAATCCAAAACATCTAAGTAGAAAAAGATTAGAAGTAGTAGAATGGAGAATTGTATTCCAAAATTTACAATCACCATATTTTTTTTGGTGGTTAATATTTATTATATCCTCAATTACCCTCCCTTGCTGAGTTTACATGGTAATCACGTTTGTTGCTGTGTTTAGTTTATCTATTTGCAATATATATTCCTTTTTGTACATTGTACTTAACTTTTTTTGTTTTCGATGAGTTTAAAGTTTCTTTTTGAGCTTATAGAATTATCGGATCTTGTTCTTGTTTGTGTATTCAAAAACAGAACAAACGTTCTGTGTTTTTATCTCTTCTAAATTTTGTGTTATAATTTTTGTCTTGAACATTCTACATATGGTTATATACAAAGTGTGTCATATTCATTTTGTTTACATGTAGTTTAATAAGAGATGGAGTGCGAAAATCACGGAGACAAAAGAAAACCAGCGTGAGATGACACTTTCATTTTGAAAAAAGAAATGGCATCTCATGCATTGAAGTGTTATCCTTAGAGTATTGTATTTCGTGTATGACAGAGTTGGGTGAGAATCTTAACAGTGGATTCGCAAGACTGAGTTCATAAACTTTCGATGTGAAAGCTAAGTTAAGCATACTTGATGAAAATTTTGAAGAGTTTACAAAAAGCTACCAAATGTGAAAATGGTCAACGCGGTGATTTAGTAATCTGAAAATTAATTCTTACAATTAATGTGTGTCTAGAAGTGATAAATTATTTAATAATGGTGACTAAAATATATTTTTTAGATACCGAAAAAAAATTATAGATAATTTTTGATACAGTGGATTATACGGATTTTTTTACCAAGATTATGAACATAACTCCATGCAAATAGAGTAATGAAAATAAGATTAATAAAATAGATACGAAGATGAAAGCTTTATGGTTTGTTATTGAATAAATATGATATGTTTGTCGTAGCATATCAAAGTAAAGTTGGATGGCTAAATTCATGGATGATTATAGACAAGTATGTTCTTTCTAAATTATGTGTTGCTTTCTTATCAATCATTTAACTTCATGCATGGATTGGTTGCATATATACAATAGACGATTTGGGCACCACTAATGCAGGTAAGATTTTTTTTTTTTTTTTGCCTTATTATGCTACATATTTGGTTAAGCGAAGATGTAAGTGAATTTAATTGTTATCAATATTTCCTCAATAGAAAATGTACATTCTCAAATTATATTTGTTTGTTTTATTATATCGTTGTTGACATGCTTTTATGGAGAAAAAAATTAGCAAAAGTCTCATGCCCTTTTCATATTGAAAGATTGGCATTTTTAGATGTACCATTACCAAATTTGATATCCAAGAACTATAATATGTTTTTGGGAAACCTGAGAAGCTTTGTTAGGAACAATAGATTTATTGATTATTATAACGGTATTTTACCACACCGCAAAAACCCTAATAAAAAGTTTGAAGTTTATCTTGATAATGTGTATGTGGTGTTGAACATTAAAAAATTTCACAGCTTGATTGCTTTGGCTATATTGACTCTTCATCGATACATTGAAGTGTACGACAACATTATTTTGTTCTCTCGTGATGATGAGATTGAAGAATTTGTATGTTTCTACATCTTATCAAATCATTAGCTTTTCCAGCTAGACAACATGTTTTAAGTGAGGATGAATACACAATAACGAGGTCCAAAAGCATACTACAAACAAACAGTCAGAAGATTGTGGGATATATGCTTTGAAGTATATCAAATTTCTTGCATTAGACATAAATATGGAGAATGAGCTATGTGATGCAAAAACAAAGATATTCGGAAAAATACTTGCACGATTGTGCCTTAAACGATTACATTTTCAATAATTTTGTCTTTGTGCTTATTTTCTCATCACTTGTACTACAATACTTTGATATCTTCTTTTTATGGTTCTTCATAAACATCTTCGAACATCTAGAGGAAGACATATATGTTCAACACTATCATAATGTATTTCGCTCAATCCTAAAAACTCAATTATGAGTTTTATAGCAGAAAATGTAGCGTACAAGTCTCACTTTAAATAGTAACAATGTACTAATAACCAAAGGTCCATGTTTTAACTCGTTGCAGCCTTAAGATCATGTTTACAAGGGCTCTTCTCAATGTAAACACATTACATGTAAAAGTCATCCATCCCACATCAATCGAGTAATTTGTAAGCCTCCCGTTACTTGAATTTCAAATTGATTTATAGGCTGCGCATCAAAAGCACATGAAAATTACACCATTTATTGATCTCCTTTTTAACAATAAGTGTCAGAGATGTACTGATTTTACCAGCATTTGCTAGACGACAAAAAATATTGTGTAAGTGTATTTCTTATTGTCTCAATGAATAGGTAGTTCAAATAATTTTCTGAACACGACATTTATTGATTCAACTGAATTGCTTGTAGTAATGTCATACTTATCTTCTAGAGAATAAATACATGACCACAATCGAGCATCTGCTACCTCTTGATAAATGTTCAAATTTTGATTTTGATGACGTAAAAACGACATCGAATTCTGCTTGTGTACGCTTTTGTGGATGTCTTTACTAGTCTAATAATCTTTTTTCCTCTTGACTTCGTAAGGACATTCTTTTGTATAGGATAAGTGCATATTCCACGATGAGATAATGGGTACACCTTTTCAATTGCTTTTATTGATGGATGCATGTTTGAGCATCTTGATATCGGAGGGGCATGTTTTGTCGACGGTTTGTTCTTCTCCTTTAAGATTCTCTGTAGTAATTCCAGTGGCTTTGGATTTCCGGTTGAGTAGCCTCGATAAGGTAACAAGAGGAGGAAGCAATCAAGTGTTTATTGGAGAAATAGGCGATCTAGGCCATGAGGATTTTCAGTCAATTTTCCTTGAGGAGGTCCGATGAAGCTTCTCCGGTTAGGCTTCTCGCCGTCGGCAGTTTGTTGACATGCAAAAATTAAACCTATAAGGATGATACGTTGCAACACATGTAAAGCTTATGTTGGCTTTGTTTGTTGTTTCTGTGGGTTTTAAATGAGCTACATCTATATTTTGTAATTGATTTAATTACCTTCAAAACAACTTGTATCTTTGACATTTGTGGTCTTTTATAATATATGGTTGACGAAAAAAAAAGATAGAGGAGAATAAAAGTTCATTTAGTTTTTTCTATATAGAAATGATTATTAATATTTATATTAAATTTTTAAAAACTTTGAACACTGCAACGTCTGCCCCCACAAATGCTTGCGGGAAAGAGTTTTGATTTATGATGGTTCGCAAACATAATGTCTATGGGTGGTAGTGACAGAACCAATCAATATATTAGTATATAATATTACTGGGCTAGAGTTTGTTTTGTGTCTGAGCAATTAATTCTACAAGTTGATCAGTAGCTTCATCATTATCTCTTTTCAATCATCAACACCTATATGAAAAAAATGAGGGCATACATAACCATAAAATCACGTATACAAAAGCTTAATTCAAATGATTTTTGTCACTCTGATGGATATAAAAAAAGTGAAGAACATTACTCGTGCACACACAATATTCTTGACCTGTAAAAAATCTAGACACAAGTTACATAAACCGAAACTTAATGGTCAACCGACTTTAATGCATTGTATAGCACATAAGAAATTTGACTGATCAAAACAAAGCTAGCACTCTTCGACTGAGATACTCTTGCTTGTTTCCTTCTCCGCATAATCTTTACCCTTTGTTGGCTTGAACCATAAGGCACATATGATATATACAACAAAGTTAACTCCACTGAGAATGACTAAAAGCCAATAGAAGCAATCAAGTCGACCGTGGTTGATGTTATCCGCTAACCATCCTCCATCCGTAGAACTTGATGTGACCCTTTTAACGATTGAGACCAAGAAACTACTAACGAAGAAGCCTAGTGACAAAGTGGTCAAGAAAAGTCCTGTGCTCATTGTCTTCATTCCTTTAGGCGATTGAGTTATGAAGAAATCAAGTTGACCAGTGTATATGAAAGCTTCCCCAGCTCCTACTAGGAAGAATTGTGGAACAAGTAAGAATACACTTATAGGCAATATTTTTTGTGTATTAGATTTCGCAACGGATAAACGCTTTTGCTCAGCTAGAGCCGCAGCTGCCATTCCAGCGGTTGATAGGACCAATCCAATAGCTATTCTTTGTAGGCTAGAGAAACCTGAAATGTTTTTTGCGTGTAAATATATAGTTCATAGATATTAATACATAATTTGTTGTATGCATCATATGTTACCTGGTTTTCCTTTCCATTTTTTCCAAAAAGGCATGATGGCACGATCGTAGACCGCCAGAGTGATGAGAATAGCTGCGACGAAAAACACAGTGAGAGAACCTGCTGGGATCTTGAAGTTTCCAATGTTACGTCTCATTGTTGAAGCTTGCTCAACTGAGAATGTAATCATTTGAGCATATGTGGTCCAAAAAATTATAGTGGTTGCCCAAATCGGCAAAAGCCTAACCATCATTTTCACTTCCTCAACTTTGGTCACTGAGCTTAGCTTCCAGGGGTTCGGAATTGCGATACCATCTAGGGTTTGTTCAAAATCTCCTTCAGTAATGATGGCCGCCTTGTCCAACAAGCTACACACAAGATATGTATATATTTTATGATTTTTTTTAACATCTTTTGTTTTTAAAATTTAGTATAAACACTTACAGAAACTGATCAGTATGTTCAATTCTCATGCCCTCAGGATTATCTTCATAAAGATAGGCAATGCTTTGAGGCGGTTGGCTTTTCCTCTTCCTAAAAGCAGCAGCAATAACT
This sequence comes from Draba incana, assembly GCA_963576765.1. NCBI lineage: Eukaryota > Viridiplantae > Streptophyta > Magnoliopsida > Brassicales > Brassicaceae > Draba > Draba incana. Next base: position 33,725,915 of record OY755204.1, on the reverse strand, counting down.
TGAAAAATTTGCACAACAGGACTTCCTTGACTCTTCTTATAACGGTATCTTTTAGTCCCACACAAAAACACCACAATAGCTATAACCATAGACACAGTGCAGATTCCATATGCCCATGATCTTCCCACTTCATCTTGCATGTAAACTAAAACAGTCACAGCCATCAATGTCCCCATGCTAATGAAAAAGAAGAACCTGCATACGCCAATTTCAATTGAATTTTAAAAATGGAACGTTTTAAATTTTGAAAAAAATGTTACATTAGGACCCTTAATTATCATATCAAAAGATTTAACCTAACCTGTTGAAGAAGAAAGCCATGTGAGCTTTTTCCTTATGATCTTTTTCATCAAACTGGTCGGACCCAAATCCGGAGATACTAGATTTAAGGCCACCAGTTCCAAGGGCTATAAGGTACAACGAAATATAGAGAATTATCATTTGGAAAGAAGTGGCGGGCATGCAAGCTTCACCGTGGTGGCATGTTGGCGGACGCAGCTGTGGCAGCTTCGTTGCTACCGCCAATGCACCAGTTCCCTGAATCAAGTGTACATAAGTTATCAAGACAGTCTCAAACTATTTGAGGTCCTCACCAGATTTACTATCAAATATACTTAATAATTTACTTTTTTAAAAAGTAGTTTTATAATGTAAGAAATGGTAAACATCTTAATTGACAATAAATTTAGAAGTAATAGAAGGTGTTACCAAGGCTTGAATGGTTGAAAAAATAGCGATGGTTTTGTATCGGCCGAGGAATGAGTCAGCGAGAAAGCCACCGAGCAAGCAGAGGAGAAATGAAGTACCCATAAAATCAGTGACGATGTTGGCAGAGGTTGAGCTTGGAAGATGCATTGTCTCCATCAAATATGTTACCAAATTCACTGCTATTCCCATTGTTGATAGCCTCTCCACCACTTCTATTCCTACAAGCAAATTTTTTATATTAGACTCAACAGTCAACACTATTGTATCATCTTTTATTTTTCCCTTCTTTTTTGGTTCTTCTTAAATTCATAGCCCAAATATATATAATTCAAATACTGTAATTTAGATCATTCATAGCCCGTTTTCAAGGAGTCATAGACTAATGTCATAGACTAATAAACAAGGTTTTTTTTTTAGTTAGAAAGAAAAACTAATGAAGTAGTTTTGGTAAATTGTCGAAAGACTATATATTGATACGAAAAAGTGTAGTAGATGAAAATTTGAGATTATTTCGTAATCTGATTTTTCAGTGACTTATGGCTGTAAATTTTCGATTTATTTGTCCATATAAAAGTAAGGAATAACATGGAAATATGTTGTCATTTTTATACTCAGAGAACAACGACACAAAATTTTGGATAATTCGGATGATTTTAAGTAAGACAACTGGTAATATATGTATGAGAGAATATTGAGGAACAAAACAAAGAGGGTAGAGGTCGGTGTTTTATGCATCCTCCTCTGTAAACACGTGAGTATATGTTAGAGTAAAAAAAAAAAAACTAATATGTCTTTTGACAAAAAAAAAAAAAAAAACTAATATGTCTTTTGAGTATAATTAGAATTTTCGAAAAGAAAAAGAAGATAATTATTATCATTGAATGATGAATATGGGGAGCCATGTGGCGTGTCCCTTTTCACCCTTTATCTTTCCTTCACTCAGCGTGATTTAGAACAACGACATTTCATGTTATATACAAAAAAAGACTTATTTCTATCATATCATGTGCTAGTGTGACTGATTTGAAATTGAGACTTCTTTTGTTCCTGGCCATGTATATAACTTTATAAAAATTAAAACTTACACGCATGAACTACCATCCTGATGATGAAAGTAACTACATACACACATATATAGTTTTTTTTTTTGTGTGTGTGCTAAATCTACACATATATGTTTCTAGTAACTTTTGAATTCTCGCATATATGTTTGTATTGACTTTTGAATTCTCAGCCAAAATGTGCAAGAAATACGTTTTATCTTCATATCACTGAATATGAACAGATATGTATATGTATGTACGTAGCCTTTGGCAAGAAATGAAGCGTAGAGTAATGTATAAAACAGTTAATTTTTTGAGCTAAAACATGGCCAAGTAAATTTCACACAGCATATGGATATGCGTATATGTCAAGTAGAGAAGAAGAATAGGACTAACCAAGAATGAGAGCTGCAGTGATCCAGCCACCGGTTTTGGATTTGTCGGCGGGTCGGCCGCTGTAGTCTACGGCATCGGCCACCATCCAACTCCCTTTGCTCTCCTGAAAACAACCACATCAATCCATTATTCCCCAATCTTATAACCATTACTTTACACGAGAAGGAAAAGATCAATTATTGAAACCATTTTTCTTCTATTTCTTCAACTGTTGCCTTGATGAGAATAGTCTAAATTTCTGCTAAGTGTCTACTCTTTTGTAAGATTGTAAGCCACAAATGCAAATAATGATGGAAAAGAGACTGCCTTTTTATAGCCACAAAATAATTGAAAAGAGGGGTTGAGAGCTCGCACCGACTTCCACTATATGTGATCTGAGACATATCACAAACTCGTGAGTCTTGGAGATAGGTTCATCACACTTTTTCCCAACCTTCTACAATTTTTACTTATATTTTGGAAATTTAGTTTGGCTAATTATTTACCTTTTCACTTTTTAAAAAAAGTTTTTTGTAATTTTTATTTACCCTATCATGATAACTTATTTATTTCTTTTACTCAAGAACACTAAGGCCGTTTATTTTATCTAGCATTCGGAGGAATTTGAGTTTTAATGGAGTTTTAAATGTTTTTAATGATTTTGCATGAATTGACAGAATTTGCTATTAAAATTTCTGCAATCCCATATTTAATAACACTGGATTTTATATTGGGTAATTTGCTAAAATATGCCACATTTAAGCATAAAATGTCTCAATACAATTTTCTTGTTGTTTTCCGATAATACTCCTAAGTGGTGGAAAAAAAAATTAAATAATAAATTTTTTAATTTTTAAAAATTATGTAAATTATAAACATATCATGAATAGAGTTTTTTTGTGAAAACATTTTTTTTTTTTAAAGTAAAATGCATTTTGTATAATGATTGTAGTTTTGTGTTCTACTGATAGTAAACTGTCGTAGAATTGAGATTCTGCCAATTTTACACAAATCTACCATGTGTAGAACATATGTTCTACTACATAGTAAACGTTCTAGTATTTCAGAGAATTTCGATTCGATTAAATATGAAGTTTCTACCACTGGTAGAATTTAAAATCTACCATTTTCAATAAATTTAACCATATGTAGAAGGCCGTTTCTACCAACAGTTCTATTGAAATCACAAGAATCAAAATTTGTATATATTTCCAACAACAAAATATTTGGATATAATTTTTCAATTCACTTATTCAATAACATTGGATTTTAATATAATAACACATGGTTTGACATTTAAAAACAAGTCACTCCCCAAAGTGTTAACAGAATCTCCCCCATATATACGGAATCTCACCCATATATACTGAGATCTATGAATCATGAAAACAACACTTATTCCCATAAAAAGTTTGGTGCGATCAACTAAGGTTTCTCCAAGAGGTTTATTGAGATAAACATTTCAGGCAACTTGGTATATGATGTACCACTACCACAATATTTGTTTTTTAAAATTTTCTTTTTATTTATTGAAAATGATGAAAAAATTCTAAGGCATATATCTAATATGTTAATTCTAATTCATTTATTACTAGATGACTTTCCGCGTGATACGCGGTTTAAATATTTTGAATTATTAATAAACTTAAAAATGTTGTACTATAGTTAAATATCGCTAAAATGTTCAATCTTTTATTTCATTTAGGTTTAAATATTTGAATTTAAAATTTTGAATATATTATCTAGTAATTATGTACATATTGGCATATTTATATCAAAATCAGAGTGGTTTGGATAACATCTTTTCTTTTCTTGCTCAAGTGATTAAGAATTCCACTAATAGTTTGGTTGAATATCTTAGTCCTAGACTGAGTCATAGGTCTAACGGGTGTAACCAATACATCCTCAGCACAAGCTTACCCCCTTCTGATTCAAACTCTGATTCATGCTCTTCGGTTCATTCTCCATATCCTTAGTAATGTTCATGATCATATCGACAATCAAATAGTCAATTACGTTTATCAACTCAGTCACTCGTGAAGACTGATTATGCCGAGTTACCAATCAATTTCCTTTCAACAAGATAAAACTTAGCAAGCATCACTTCCCCTAAGAATGTTTCGTGATCTATACTTTAAATAAACAACCAAGCAAATAACATAATAAAATAAGCAATAGTCAAAAATCACCCAAACAATCAAAATTAAATAAATCTTCACAAGAAAACTGAAACAACCCGATCCGTTTTTTTTTTTTAAAACACTTATCCCAAATTAATATTCCCATAAATATTAATCTTCAACTCAAACAGACCATTCAACCAAACCAAGCAAATCAGCGTAAATTGTCAAAAATCAATAATTCATTATACAAACAATGAATTCAATTTCAACAAAACCAAAATAATTGTTCCATTCCACAATCCATGAATAAACCAACAACCTAACTAGGTTCTAAACTCAAATAAAAACACCAGAAAACCAAGTCCGAAATCATCTTCTCCTCATCGCCATGATTCCACGATCACACTTTTTCTTTACCTGCATCACATGGATAAAAGAGATGCGTGAGTATTATCATAAATACTCAGTGAGATGGTCATCCCATCTACTGACTATACCCACAAGTTTAAGAAATGTCAAGATATCAACAATCAATCAACAAAATACTACAAACCAGAAATCAGACGCTAGTATCGATCGTCACATTCCTTGTGTCGATCGACACACTCCTTGTATCGATTGACACTAGGTCGCAAAGAACACATAATCGAGTATATCTCTCATGGCTCGATCTCGACAAGCGACCACCTGCATCAAAAGTGTAACGCCCGTGGTCCAAAATGTTGGAATTCTGGATGTCTGTCGATCGACGGGAGTGGTGTCTGTCGATCGACGGGAGTGGTGTCTGTCGATCGACACGGGGTTTGTTCTCGTGTGGGGTGTGGGCAGCGAGTGGGCCGTCGATCGACGGTGGTGGTGACTGTCGATCGACGGGAGTTTAATCAGATTAGGGTTTCCTATTTCTGATCGGATCGGTTTGGGCTGGTTAAAGGGGCTTAGGGCTCGGTTATATAAGGGCTGAGGGAGCGTGTCAGAGGGTTTTTTGGCCGTTTTCAGAAGAAAGTTAGAGAGAAAAGAGCTAGGCTTGTTTGATTGTTGTGCGATCAATTGGACAGACCTAGGCTGGATTAGAAACATTGCATTCTAGTATTTTGGGCTAGGAGCCTTGCGTGTTCCTTTTAGGTAGTTGTCGTTGTTGTGGGTAGGCGTTTTAGAGTTTATTACGGATGACTCATGATCTGGAGACGGTGGCTTTCCAGATTTTGTATCGGGGACGGTGTTTTCCTGTATACATGTTGAGAGACGGTGGTTCTCTCCAGGAGACGGTGGTTTTCCTCAGTACCTATACTAGGACGGTGGGTTCTTTTATAGTACAAAGTGCCTATATTGGGACGGTGGTTTCCTCTATAGTGCAAAGAGACGGTGGTTCTCTCAAGGGGACGGTGGTTTCCCTAGAGTGTGTGTGTTGTGTGATGAGTTCAACGTAATAAATGTCTAGAAACGTGTGTATAGTGTGGGTTGGTTGTGGAGTGTTGAGATTTTTGTGTAAATCCCGAGTGTTAGAGGTCGGTGCGGCCCAAAATGGAGTCCGGGATGGACTCGTGTTTCGGGATTCGAGGTCGAATCCTTGTTAGTGGGGGAGAATTGTAACGCCCGTGGTCCAAAATTGGTTGTTTCATTCTCGGTTCTATGCCGAGAGTGTCTCCATTCCTATTGTTCTGAAATGCGATAAACCAAGTCAGTTTCTTGTTGTTCAATTTGGTAAGATCAAAGTTTTTTGGATTCTCAAATCCTGTAACTTGCTCATTATTTCTTCTCTCATTGAGAGTAAGATTTCTCTGAGAATCAAAACCGAGCAACTTTCCAACCGTCCCGATGAAACTCAGAGGTATGGGTAGGTTTCCAACCTCACCACTAAAAGTGACCAAATCAATGCTCTCCGGCTTAGCCACAAGCTTTACACCAACGCATCAAGAAATTGTTTTTGATTTGTAGTCGTATAATTATGTTATGTTTCTTGCTTTCAATTTTTATGTCTTCATGTATTATGACATGATTCGATGTAACCGAGACATTTGAGATGAATGAAAAGAAAGTGTTGCACAAAAAAGGACATGAAGCCCACAATTACGTACTCACTTTAGCCAGTAAGATTTGGTTATGTCTTAATATGATTCAGTCTGACACCTCTTGCCCTGATGATCCACTTCATCAATCACCTAGACTCACACGAGACTCCACCAAGACTTGATAGCCGTTATCCACACTCGAGTCTTTCTCACTTTCTCTAAAGTTTTGAAACAACCAACACTTTTTTTTTTAATTTAATAGCTCAGGTTATTATTCCCATAAATACTTACCTTTTAAAGCTATTTAAGCAATTGCGGAATTCTCAAACAATAATCCAATAGATAAATAAACCAAATACCAATTCAACCAAATCAATTTCCAATAACTGAAACTGTAAATGCTAGCAACCTAAACACCATGTTCACTAGACTTAAACAATTAAGCTAACAACCCTAATCATCCTCTTCCACTAGCCTTGATTTTGCAATCACACATTTTTTTACCTGCAACACATGGTAAAAAGAGTTGCATAAGTATTTCGTAAATACTTAGCGAGCCGGTCATACCATCTACATGCATAACAAGCAGGTTCAGGCAACAACACAATCAACAATTTAATTATCACAATTCACCACAAACACATCATGGCCTTTTTAAATATTTGGAACCAGAAAACTGGTCGTGTGACATCCGAAGGCTGTCTATTGACACGACTACTACACTCATGTCAATCGACACGATTACTACACTCGTGTCAAGTGACAGCCTCCTGGTGGCGATCGACACACCTCTATATTCATCGAAAACGAGTTTCTCTTCTCTCAACCCGATTCCGACGAATACGAGTCACTAACCTGCAAACGATCAACACAATATCCATACACAAATAATACATCAATACCATCAATCCATTTCACATGAAAAATCACTTACAACATCACAAAAATCATCACACAATCCTTCACAGCGTAGAAACCTATGGTCTCAAACTCACCTTGGGTTTTGATATATCATGGTTTTAACCCATTTTTAGCCATGATATAAGTATATTTTTAGAGTCTTTTCGGTGTTTTCATATTGTTTTAGAGTCTTTACAGGTTTTAAGGCATTTGGAACATAACTTGTGATTTTGGAGCAAGGAGGAATAAGCTATTTAAGATTTGAAGTCGGATTGGAAATCCAGCCTTTGTGTCGATCGACACCCGATCGTGACAAGCAAATATACTAAGTTTGAAGATTTCCATTTTTTGCGCAGAAGTTCCAAAGTTTACAAGTTAGGCCCAATACGTTTTTAGACCTTATATATTTTCTAAGCCATTGTTTAGGCTATGCTTTATATTCTATTGAGACCTAGCAAGAGATTTGATTCAAAGCTTTTAGGGAGACAAGTTCAGGCTCTTTCTAGAGATTTCTTCAAACCTTTTTGTATCTCTATCCTTATCTCTTAGTATTATTCAGTTATTGTGATGTTTGCTATTACTATGTCTTAGTAATCTATTAGTTAGGTTTAGGGTTTTTCAAAGGCTGATGATGAATTGTTAGGAATTATATTACTGTTGGGATCAATCTAATTTGTGTTCTTCACCTTGATAGTTTTAATTCTGCTTTAGGATTGATCATCCTGATTTAGATATCATAGGTTAATTGATAGATGCGAAAGCATTATTAGTTATCTGGATTAATATCATAGGTGAGCAAAATTATTATTCACCTAGAAATTTGGCTTAGTGAATTTGTGAACGAATTTAAATTACTCGTTAATGCTTGATTAATTTTATAGAACTCGCAAAGAAATTTGGTTTTTTAGGATTTAGTCATAGATAGCTTCTGCAACAAAAGTTGATTAGTTTTACAATTGTTTTCGAGTTCTAGAACGGTTCTTAATAAATACCCCGACAATAATTTAGTGCTTCAATTTAAAGTCATGCCTGCGAAATACCCGATGCCTAGCGCTTTGTCTTATTGATTTAAAAACAACTATCATCGTTTGGTTGCTTTACTTAATTGCTTTTTCATGACAACATCATTCACTTAGCTTAATTTGAAATTGGAACTTTATTGTGTGACTCTTTTATCTGTGGATTTGATCCCAAAGTACTATACGATCTCTTAATTTGAGAGAGTAGCCCAGGGTAAATTTGAGCATATCAAATTTTGGCGCCGTTGCCGGGGAATTGATATCACCATTAGAATATCAATTAGTAGAATTTCGACTAAGTTTTTATTTTTGTTTTTAATCTACTAACTAGTTTCTTTTTGTTTGCTTTTGTTTTGCGTTTCAGGTGCATGCCAAGACACATCACTAGAAGCAATACTGACAAGGAATTAGTTGGATTTGATCTTGATACATTAGCACTCTTAGAATGCACGAATAGAAAAGCAATTAAGGAGGCTAAGATGGCTGACAGACTAGTGCTACTACCGGTTGCAGGAGAAGAAGGGGTATTCCGTGATAGAGCTGGGTTGAGATACAATCAAGAAGGAGCAAGGATCGACGATGAAAGGAATGCAATTGTCGAAGTGGTTACGCCTGTGGAAAACGTTGGTGTCGCTCGTCACCAGGCTCAGAACGGCGGTCGTGGTTGAACTTTGGGTGACTACAATCGTCCGGATCAGTTTTACGCTAACCATGCTGTAATTCATCCACCTATGTTTCAGAGAAACAACTTTGAGCTGAAGCCTGCATTTTTCAGTCTTGTGGCTCAACATCCTTTTCATGGACTTCCGTACGAGCACCCCATGGACCATATTGAGAAGTTCGAGGATTCAGCATCGAGCATTAAGGCTGATGGAGTGTCAAGCGATTATCTCTTCTGCAAGCTTTTTCCTTACTCGCTGGGCAGAGATGCTTCTTACTGGCTAATACAACTTGTACAGGGATCATTGACTACTTAGGAGGACACCAAGAATGCATTCCTAAACAATTTATTGATGATGCAAGATAAGAAGATTAGAGAATGAAGATTACTACATTCCACCGAAAGGAGACTGAGGCGTTTAAGGCTTTATGGGTGCGATTCAAGTCATATCAGAGAGATTGTCCCTACCACGGATTTAGTGATATTCAGTTGCTTGGTATCTTCTTCAATGGAGTGGACTGCAGGTACCAAATGACATTGGATGCTGCAAGCAGTGGAAATTTCAAGACTAACTATCTAGCAGATGCCATTACGCTTTTTGAGAACTTGGCTGCAAGAAACATTAGTAAGAACGCAGACTTTGAAAGGAAGAAGCTCAGTGGGAACAAGGATGGTGGGCAGTTAACTCAAGAGGTTAAGGCTAAGATTGACGATGTGCATAATCTTCTAGTGGGAAAGAAGTTGGTTCAATTTGCTCAAGAGGTTTAGACATTCGAACCAGAGGAAAGGAACGATGAAGAAGATGTGAACTACGTCAACGGAACTAGATTTCAGAGTCAGAGGATTTGAAATCAACAAGGGAACATAGGCTACCAGAGCAACTACAACAGAGACCTTCAAGCTTGCAGTACCAGAAGAATGAGTTTTAGAAACTGTTCCAGAGCAGCAACTACACTAGAAACTACGGTGCTTCTACTTATCAAACACCTCCTGCTAAGTCTCCATATAGTGATGTGAAGTCCATGCTTGAGCAAATCCTGGAAGGTCAGCAAAAGATGACCGTTAGCTTTAATGGGAAGATGGATGATATGTATCAAGATCTGAATGGGAAATTCGAAGCTCTTAACACTCTTGTCAAGAAGCTAGATACACAAGTAGATCAAACTGCAGAATCGGTAAAGAGACAGGATTGATTTCTTCCATCAAGAACGGATACAAGTCTCAAACGTGGTGTTATGGCTATCATGACACGTAGTGGAAGGAAACTGGAACCGATTTTAAAGAAAGGTGTTGATACAAAGCAAATCGATGAGCTTATCAAAGTCAAAGATGATGAGATTGTTGATCCGCAACAAGTGTCGATCGACACCCCTCGAGAACCCATAATCTCCTTCTACAAAAATTGATTTGGCCTCTATATCAAAATCAAGTATCGACCGACACCCATAGGGGAGTGTCGATCGACACCCGACACAGAACAAAGCAGATGTTATGATATCTCCGATTAATGCAGAACACGAGTCTACGAGCCTAAACTTCCATATCCTAGGAGCAACAAGAAGTTTAAGCATGCGCTAAAGGATGCTAGATGCAAGGCTATCATGGATAAAATTATCGTAGAGATGCCTTTGATCGATGCGATAAGATAAACTTGAATGATTCGAACATATGTGAAGCGAGTGTTCAGAGAATATCAAGCATCCAACACAAATTCACACTTGAGGAAGGTTGCGCATTGATTTCAGAGAATGTTATTGCAATGATTCAGATGAGAATTCCAGAGAAGCTCACCGATCCAGGAAGCTTTGTGTTGGATGCTTGATATTCACAGAGAGATTTCCACCTTCTATACGCAATTTAGGTTCAAGTGTGAATTTGATGCCACTTTCAGTTGCCATAAGTCTTGGGATGACTGATTTTCAACCCACTAGGATCTCTCTTATCCTAGCAGACACAACGATGAGAATCCCTGTGGGAGTCCTTGAAGACGTTCCAATAAAGGTTGGAGAATGCATGATACCAACAGACTTTGTGGTTCTACAATATGGTGAGGAGCCTAAAGACCCTCTTATCTAGGGAAGACCCTTCTTGGCTACAGCTAGAGCAATGATTGATGTCAAAGGATGAAAGATTACACTGAACGTGGGTGATTTAGAGATGAAGTTTGACATGGATACGCTTATGAGGAAGCCTACTATAGTTAGTCAGACCTTTTACGTTGATACATTGGATCATCTTGCAGAGGACTACTTCCATGTGATGCGCTCTACGGATCCCTTGGAAAGGGTATTGGTTAATTCTACATCAGAGTTAGAGTATCTGAATGAGATTGCCGGTGGTTATGCTTCAATGATGGATGCAAGCGAACAAGTTATGCAAGTGGCTGCTAAGAAGAAACTGGTTAAAATTCCTGTGAAAGCTGCAAAGCTTAGCGATTAGAGCGAGAAGAATGCTCCTAAAATCGATCTCAAACCACTTCCTGCAGGACTAAGGTACGCGTTTCTTGGAGCTAATTCAACTTATCATGTTAATGTCAATGCTTCTTTAAATAACGCAGAACTCACGTTATTGCTAAGTAAGCTACGTAAGTTTCGCAAGGCTCTTGGCTATTCTCTTGATGACATTTCAGGTATATCTCCAGACTTGTGCATGCATAGGATTCACTTGGAGGATGAGTCAAAGTCATCAATTCAGCATCAGAGGCGACTGAATCCTAACCTGACAGAGCTTGTAAAGAAGGGAATCATGAAGCTTTTGGAAGCAGGGATCATCTATCCCATCTCAGACAGTGCTTGGATTAGTCCAATTCTTGTGGTTCCTAAGAAAGGAGGTGTCACAGTGGTGAAAAATGAGAAGAACGAGTTGATTCCTACTAGGACAGTGACTGGACATCGGATGTGCATCGATTACAGGAGGCTTAACGCGGCTACAAAGAAGGATCACTTTCCTTTGCCTTTCATTGATCAGATGCTAGAGAGGCTCGCGAATCATCCCTAATATTGCTTCCTAGATGGCTACTCATGATTCTTCCAAATCCTTATTCCTCCAGATGACCAAGAGAAGACGATATTCACTTATCCTTATGGCACTTTTGCATATCGCAAGATGCCTTTTGGAGTTTGCAATGCTCCTGTGACACTTCAGCGTTGCATGATGTCCATCTTCATGGATATGATAGAGGATTATATGGAGGTATTTATGGATGATTTTTGGGTATATGGATCCTCTTTCAAGGATTGCTTGAGCCATTTGGAGAAGGTACTAGCTATATGCGAGGAGAAGCACTTGGTTTTAAACTAGGAGAAATGCCACTTTATGGTAAAATATGGCATAGTGCTTAGACATAGAGTTTCAGAAGCTGGGATTAAAGTGGATCACGCAAAGATCGAGGTTATAACAAATCTTCAACCCTTTAATGATGTGAAATATGTGAGGAGTTTTCTTGGACACACCGGTTTCTACAGAAGATTCATCAAGAATTTCAGCAAGATCGCGAGACCCTTAATTGCTTTGCTCTGCAAGGATGTCAAGTTTGAGTATTATGCAGAATGGCTATCGGCTTTTGAGCAAATTAAGAAGGCTCTAGTGCGTGCTACCATTGTGCAACTTCCAGACTAGGATTTGCCATTCGAGATCATGTGTGATGCTAGTGACTTTGGTGTTGGAGCTGTGTTAGGACAGAAGAAGAATAAGAAACTTCATGCTATCTACTACGCGAGTCGAACACTTGATGAAGCACAGAGGGATTATGCGACTACCACTACAAGAAAAATGAACATTCATAGCACGGGATTTACGCTATAATATGTTATTAATAGCATTACAGTAAATGCTGTGTCGTCCGCAACTGTGGTAGAGGTCACCCCTACGATAGCAAATTTCTTATGCTATGATATATGTAGATAACATAACGTTTTCTGTATGCTGTTAATTATTATCTTATAGCAATATATTTTTGGGTAATGTTTTTCTTAATACCTCTTACTATGTGCTACGATAGATCTACATATAATGGCAAAGATCTGATGTTGTGATATATCTTATCATCTCATTTTTTTTTGCTATTATATCCTTATCGCTTTCTCAATTTAATTATTTAACAAGTCATCTGTAGTGCTATAATATATGTTGATACGATGGCTCATAGCTTTTGCCATACTTAATTTATTATTAGCTACGAATATGCTGTAATATAGTTTTTGAGAACTAATGTTTAGCGCTATAATATATGAAGATAACGTTTTTTTTTTTGCTATTATATGTATTTTAATATAGCTATCTATTATTATAATTTGCATAATATAATTAATAAAATATAAATCCTTCACTAAACAAGTCTGAATCCAAAATACCATACATAATAAGTCTGAAACCATAAAACATGTTTGAATCCAAAAGAAGCAACATAAGTCTGAATCCAAAACAAGCAACATAAGTCTGAAACTATGTGTTGGTGGCAAACCCTTTCTATGACTCATGTAGACATGTTTTCGGCTGAACTTTAACCACATGTTGTTTGTATTTTTCCCACACAAAGGACAACCCATTTGACCCTTTACTTTTCATCCTGCAAGATTCCCATATGCCGGGAAATCACTAATCGTCCAAAGCAACATTGCCTTAAGAGTAAAAGTAGATTTGCTGAAGGCATCATATATCAAGTCTCCATTGTTCCAGAGATGAATTAGATCCTCTATAAGAGGTTCTAAGTATACATCAATGCTATTACCAGGCTGTTGTGGTCCAGGAATCAGTAGCGTAAGCATGATGTTCTCCTTCTTCATACACAAATTCGGTGGCAAATTGTAGTTTACTAGCAAAATAGGCCAGCAACTATACTTGGTGTTCTTCATATTGAATGGATTAAATCCATCCGTGGAAAGTCCAAGCCGCATGTTTCTTTCTTCAGCTACAAAAGAAGGATACTTGTCGTTCATATGATCCCAAGTAACTGAATCTACAGGGTGTCAAAGTTTTCCATCACTGCTCTTGTTAGTGAAATGCCACCTTAAGTCCTTGGCCATTTTCTCTGATCTCAACATTTTCTTCAGCCTTGGTATAATCGGAAAGTATCTTAATACTTTCTGTGGAACACCTTTCTTTAGTTCACCAGTTTGCATGTTAGTCTTCCACCTATAAGTCTTGCATTTAGGACACTTATCAAGCGTCTTGTACTTTTTTCTGAATAGACAACAATCATTGACACATGCATGAATCTTCTGGTAACCCATGTTAAATGATTTCAGAAATTTCTTCACCTCGTACAGTGATGTGTGTAGCACATTATCCTTTGGTAACATCTTTGACAATGTTTCTAGCAGGTCATTGAAGCTCTTATCAGACCAATCATTCTGTGACTTGATTCTGAATAGTGTTACTATAGCCGAGAGCTTACTATGGTTGACACAACTTGGATACAAAGGTGTTTCAGCATCTGCAAGCTTTGCAAGAAAATCATCTTCTTTCTTCTCTTCACCCTCTCCACTATCACCTAAGTCAGCCATATTACCAAACTCGTCAGCCATAAACTCACCAGCTGCTTCATCACTACAAGAAAACAAGGCATTTTCTGACGGAAAAATAAATTCCGTCGGAACATCCGACGGATTGCGAAGAATTCAAAAAAAAAAAAAAGGAATCTGTTGGAAATCCGTCGGAATTTCCGACGGAATTTATTATTTTTTTATTTTTTTTATTTTAAAAAAGGCTTTCCGTCGGAATTCCCGACGGATTCCCTTTTTTTTATCCATGTTTTTGTTTGTTTCTCTATCTAACTTCTTTTGATGGATTATGGAACACTAAAATACGCAATTGAGCTATAAATTGATAACTTATAACATCTAACTAAATGCCGTTTAAACAAAATGCGTTTACTTTTAATATACAAAAAGGCAATATTATAAATGTGGCTTTAGCTAAGTTTACTAGATTGAAGTCAAAAGTACTGAGTAGTTCTTACGAATCCAGAATCGTTTTAGGCCAATATCTATATCCTCATTATATAATTACAACTTTTAAGTCTCAAATCCCAAATGAGATTGGAGTATATCGTTTGATTGTTCGTAATGTTATCAATTGCGCGACCTTATGTATATAATTACAAAAGGAATTTTTTTAACTTGTAATATTATCTTGTTTGAAGGACCAAAAGAAGTAGCTGAAAATATCAACATAGTCCGGAGAATGTAGATATGTTTACGTGGGACATATTCTTTTGGGTGTATCTAAATTATTTTAGTATCGCAAACCGGTCTCTGTTGAATGGACAGCTGTGTAACAAACAAAAAAAAAGATTATAATAATTCCATCATCGGAAAACTAAGGTTACTGTTGCCTTATATGAATACATGATTTTTTAGTGCTTGGTCATGCACATGCGACCATTTGTTATGTCAGAGCAAAAGAAAGATTCCATCTTGTGGATTATATAATCCCACATGCCTTTTTTAAAAAAACTATACAATAAATTATAGTACCAGAAGAGCATTATTATAGAACCAACTGAAATATATATTTTTTTATTTTTTTTAATTTAAAAAAGGCTTTCCGTCGGAATTCCCGACGGATTCCTTTTTTTTTTTTTTGAATTCCCGCCCATTTAATTAAATGGATGTGTTTAGGCGGTAAAAATTAGGGTAAATCCGTCGGAATTCCGATGGATTCCGACGGATTTACCCTAATTTTATACCCAAACACACATTCTCTTATTTGGTAAGAAGAAGAAGAAGAAGAAGAAGAAGAAGAAGAAGAAGAAGAAGAAGAAGAAGAAGAAGAAGAAGAAGAAGAAGAAGAAGAAGAAGAAGAAGAAGAAGAAGAAGAAGAAGAAGAAGAAGAAGAAGAAGAAGAAGAAGAAGAAGAAGGAGAAGAAGGAGAAGGAGAAGGAGAAGAAGAAGAAGAAGAAGAAGAAGAAGAAGAAGAAGAAGAAGAAGAAGAAGAAGAAGAAGAAGAAATGGGGCAGGGGCCCCAAAACCACATAAAAATTTATGTATAAATAAATTTTTTGTTGGAATGTCAGGGGCTTTAATATAGTAAATCACCGTAGAGGTTTTAAGAAATGGTTTAAGGATACTAGGCCTATTTTTGGGGGATTAGTAGAGATTCATGTCAAAGAGCCCAAGAGTATCCGTCTTTTGAATGGGTTGCTTCCCGGATGATCCCTGGAGAGTAATTATGATTTTTCTCCTTTAGGGAAGATATGGATGCTTTGGCACCATAGTGTAAAGGTTGTTTATTTTGCTAAGTCTAAGCAAATGATTTTAGCAAAGGTGTTGCTTCCTGACATGAACCAGTGGGTGGTTGTGTATTTTGTGTATGCTTCTAATAAAGAAAGGGAAAGAGAAGTCCTCTAGGAAGAGATTATGGCTTTTTCTTTAAGGCTTGAGGTTGTTGGTAAGCCCTTGATGGTATTAGATGACTTTAACCAAGTCCTAAACCCGTTAGAGCATTCTTTGGTGTTGGACCAGTCTGTGGATAGGAGGACTAGGATCTTCAGGGATTGTCTTAGGAGGTCTGAGCTTGCTGATCTTAAATTTAGGGGTAACACATTCACCTGGTGAAACAAGTGCCCTGCTAGGCCTATGGCTAAGAAGATTGATAGAGTGTTGGTAAATGAGGAATTGTCTGCTGTATTTCCTACGGCTTATGCAATGTTTGGTGAGCCCTGTTTCTAAAATCATGCCTTTTGTGAACTTGTCCTCACCCTGCCTTCTTTGCATATCAAAAGATCATTCAGATTCTTTAACTTTCTCATCTGAAACGAGAATTTTGCTCAGATGATTGCTCAACATTGGTTCTCATACAACATTCATGGCTCTGCAATGTTTAGAATCTCCAGGAAGCTTAAGTTACTTAAAAGAGCTATTAGAAGCTTTAGTAGAGACAATTACTCCAGTCTTGAGAAGAGAACATCTGAGGCGCATGATGCTCTGCTTATCTGTCAGAATCACACGCTGGCCGACCCTTTTACTGTTAATACTGAAGTGGAAATGGTGGCTCAGAGAAATGGAACATTCTTGCAAAGACATATGAAGCTTCTTCCTACAGAGGTCTCAGGTCAATTGGAGGCTGGAGGGAGACATGAACACTAAATACTTCCATAAAATGGTGTCCTCCAGTACATCTATCAACCACATTGACTTTTTCGTGACCTAGGATGCTTGAGGATTGACTCTCACTAGGGAGTTGCTAATCACTGTGTTAGCTTCTTTAAGGATCTCATGAGCCAGGTCCAGGGGCCTGTTATACTTATCCAAGATGATATGAATATGCTTTTTCCCTTCAGTGCTCTATGTCTCAAAAACAGGATATGTTGAGGAAGATATTAGGGTTGCTTTTTTCTCACTCCCTAGGAACAAAACCTCTGGTCCAGATGGTTATTCAGCTGAGTTCTTCATTGCTTCTTGGGCTGTTATGGGTGCTAAGGTAAATGAGGCTATTGAAGAGTTCTTCTCCTCTGGATCTATATTACGGCAATGGAATGCTACCTTCATGGTATTCTTCAAATATATTTTCCTCCACCTCCATATAAATATCTTTTTCTTTTCAAGGCCCAATCCGCGTCAATACTCATGCAATCTTATGAAACGTCACAACTCAACTTGATTTTGCATTTCATGTAGTGCTTCTTGTAGTACTTATGGCAGCTACAGGAAAAACTCCAAATAACTCCTCTACATAGATTAGGATGATTTGGTGGTTAGATATTGCATAAGGGTTGATCATTGTTGTATCCTTCACTTAGATTGAATTTAATGGTAGATTTGATTTCGGTGACTCCGCCGGAAATTTGTTTTTTTAAAAAAAATCGAAATTCCGTCGGAAATCGAAATTCCGTCGGAAATTGAAATTCCGACGGAATTTCGACGAATTTTTTTTTCTTTCAAATCCGTCACAATTCCGTCGGACATCCGTCAGAAATTCCGACGGAACTCAATTTCTGACGAGTTAGAAACGACGGACCAAAACCGTCGGAAATTGCCCTGTTTTCTTGTAGTGCATATAACCTAAAAATCTCATCATTCCACTTGTTGAATCTGCTGTCACTGTCACCTTCAACCGCTGAATTCAATTCTTCATGATGATACTATGCAAATTGTAGCTTATATGCCTCATCCATTCCCCTTATAACAAGGTGATCAACTACAAACCTTCCTGAGTGACGATCTATATTACGACAGGCAATGCAAGGACATACAATCAAATCAACTTCTCCCAAAGATGCAGCCACATCTCTTACAAAATTTGAAGCCCCTCTCACATAAGCATGATCAGCTCTTCATTTAAGAATGAAGAGAAAAAAAAAAAAAAAAAAAAAATCTACAAACACCTTTTGAAAACTTAACATCTATATATATAATTAAATTTAATACCTGCAAAGATGCACCCAATCTTTGTCCAGCATTATATGTTCTAAGCTTAATTCAATCCTATCTTTAGTATCCTTAATATCATATCATACAAGAGTTAATGAAAAAATCTTATAACAAAATAACTCTAGTATAAAACTAGATCGCATATATCAATATAGACAACAATTCAAAAAGATATACCATATCAGTACACTATGTCAAACACATATCAGGCATTTTTTAAAACAATCACACCGAAAAAAAAAGAAACAAAAACAACACCAATAGTCCAAGCTAATCCTAGACATACGACGAAGCAGGAGTAATGTATCGAATATCCAGCTAATCCTATACAAAATCTCGAAGTTGAATGTCCAATTTTTTAATCTATTTATCCAGCTACGCCTAAATCAAATCACACATACCTTAATGTCAACAAACTGTTATGCTTTCGCAAAAAGAGAAAAAACTATGAAGTATCGGATCTAAATAAACCCTCAAATTGAAACTTTATACAACTGCAATCACATAGAATCGTTGTTTACAATCAAAGGAAAGAAGTCACAGTAAACAGGAAGAAGAAAAAAATGTAAGAGGAAAGAAGACATGCCTTCGATTCAAGCTGTAATCCGACAGAGATTGGCGAAATTAGGGTCCGCGGCAAGCTCAGTGTCGCGGCTACTTTCAACGACGGCGCCATTGAACGACGGCGCCGGTGAGTTAAATTGGTGGCTGGTGGAAGCGATTTCTGGGTCGCAAAGTAGAAATTGGTGGGTCTCACAAATTGGTTGTCTTAGGTTTTTCGACAAAGAAGGCTCGAGAAAGAGGGGAAAAAGAGTAAAGGTAGTGAAATGTTTTTCTTTTTTTGGTAAAGTAAAGTGAAAATTTTGGCTAAGTGTTTGGCGGACTAAGTGAGTTTAGTTTCGCTCTTAGTAAAAAATTTTCACAGCTTTTTTAAAATGCTATGATATAATACCCCAATTACAAACTCATCTACGATAGCATTCCAGTAAATCGTGCTATAACTTAATGCTATTAATGCAAGTATTTCTTGTAGTGTACTGAGAACGAGTTGTTGGCTGTGGTGTTCGCTTTTGAGAAGTTTTGTCCTTACTTGATCGGGTCTAATGTGATTGTGCATACAGATATTTCAGCACTCAAGTACTTGATGCAGAAGAAGGATGCGAAACCGCGATTATTGAGATGGATTCTACTTCTTCAAGAGTTTGATATTGAGATGAAAGATAAGAAGGGAGTCGAGAATTGCGTAGCTGATCATCTCTCTAGGATCAGAATCAAAGATAAAGTCCCCATTGATGATTTCTTACCAGAAGAACGCATTAATTTTGTCGAAAGTGGTTCGCAGGGACACTAGAATTGAGTGTCGATCGACACCTACTTTTTTATGATTGTCCTGATCTTGCGAAACACTAGGTGGCACTCGACACTAATATCAATGTTGATCGATACCAGGTACAGACCTTGGTAAATCTTCCAAAAATCATCACTGAGGCTTTCCTCGAACTTGTTTTCGCTGTCACGCTGTCGAATAGACCTTGGTACGCTGATATTGCCAACTACTTAGCTGCAGAGGATGTGCCTACTAACCTTAAGGATTATGATAGGAAGAGATTCATGCGAGAACTTAGAAGGTATTATTGGGATAAACCTTATCTCTACAAGCTTTGTTCAGACGATATCTACAGAAGATGCATTGCAGAGGCTGAGGTTCAAGACGTGCGGTTTCACTGTCATGGTTCTGAGTATGCAGATCACTTTGCTACGTTCACGATGGTTGCTAAGGTTCTACAAGCTGGTTTTGGTGGCCTACGATGTTTAATGATGCTCACACTTTCATCTCTAAGTGTGATGCTTGTCACAGAAGATGGAAAATGAGCAAGCGACATGAGATGCCACAAAACTTCATCCTCGGGGTTGAAGTTTTTGATTGTTGAGGCATTGATTTCATGGGTCCTTTCCCGTCGTCTTATGGGAATAAGTATATCCTTATCGCTGTGGATTATGTCTCCAAATGGGTTGAGGCGATTGCTAGTCCGAAGAATGATTAAGCGGTGGTTCTTAAGCTGTTCAAGACCATCATTTTCCCTAGATTTGGAGTGCCTAGGATAGTAATCAGTGACGGAGGCCTGCACTTTATTAACAAGGTGTTCGCTAATCTGCTCAGCATGTATTGTGTTCAACATCGAGTGGCTTCTCTTTATCATCCTCAAACAAGTGGACAAGTCGAAGTTTCAAATAGGCAGATCAAACAGATTTTAGAGAAGACAGTGGGAGTTACCAGAAGAGATTGGTCTGCAAAGTTGGATAATGCGGTTTGGGCTTACATGACAGCTTTCAAGACACCCTTGGGAACAACGCCATTCCATTTGCTTTATGGGAAATCTTGTCAACTTCCAGTGGAGCTTGAGCACAAGGCATCATGGGCTGTTAAACGGATGAATTACGACAATAAGCCGACTACAGAAAAGCGTTTGATCCAACTAAATGAACTGGATAAAATACGACATCACGCTTTTGAAAACTCCAAGTTATATAAATAAGGGGACTAAAGCGTATCATGATAAGAAGATCATCTCCAGGAAATTCGAGCCAAATGACCAAGTACTCCTATATAACTCTTGTTTACATCTTTTTCCTGGAAAATTACGTTCTCATTGGTCTGGTCCTTTTACAACAAAGGAAGTTAGACCACATGGAGTAGTTGTCCTGATCAGCTCAGAAGGCAAGGAGTTCACTGTAAATGTCCAAAGGGTAAAACATTATTGGGCGAAAACCGAGATTCCATCAAGATACATTGTTCCTCTGGATGATGATGCACCCGTCGCCTAAACCACAATACAGTCAAGCTAATGACTGAAAACGAGCGCTGAGTGAGAGGCAACCCACTTGTAAGTATAATTATTTAGTTTTCTTTTATTTTGTTTACTAATTTTGGTTTTGAGTTTAAGTGTTTCAGTTAAAAAAAATAAAGACAAAGGGGCTAGAAATCTGCGATGCACTTGAGAATCGACCAATTGGGCCAAATCCATTGAGGTGTCGATCGACACCATAGCAAGTGTCGATCGACACCATGTGGACATCACGAGGTAAGTCTTCGATAAAACCCCGACTTGTTCTTCATTATTTTTCCAACACCGCAATTCGCAAAAAATCATCCATAAACCCGAAAATCCTAAAATCTTCAACGATTTGGAAGATTTGTGTGCCTATTTCGTACGGATTTTCACCCTCTATTTGATTCTAGCACTCTTTCGTTCGATGTCCAAGGTATGTTCTCACAATTCCATGTTTTCAGTTTCAGGTTCAAGGTTTGATAATCCAATTTCATCCCTTTTCACTTGTTTCTAATGTTAAATTCGGCTTAAATAGGTTGTTTTATAGTCAATTTGATAACCCATGTGATTGGATTGAGATGTTTTAGAACTTGTTTTGGAATTTTGAGAATTTGTGATGAAAATTTTAAAGAATCATTGATTTATAATGAATTAGGTTGAATTAGATGATGATTTTGGTAATAAGTGGTGTTTTGGTTGAGATATTGGTGTTAAATTGGCCATGAATCGAAATTCGAATTCGGAAATTGTTGATTTTCATAAACTGTGTCCGATTTTACGAGGTGTCGATCGACACCACCTGGAGTGTCGATCGACACCCATCTCCAGACTTCAATTTCTTCACTAAACTCGGATTTTTTTTGTATGGTTGTTTTCTCTTGTGTTTGATTGCAGATGGCTTCCCAGGCAAACAAGAGACCACCCAAAGACAAGGCAGTTGCTACTGATTCTAATATCACTAATCCAAGTCCGGATACCGTTAATGGTTGGCCCATGAAACATGAAAAAGATCTGATTAAAAGTCAACAGGGGATGAGACAAGGTACCTAAGGCGATACTTACGAGTAATGAGGTCGAGCTTCGAGTGATTACTAATGCTTGGTTTGACAACAATTCATCTTATTACAATGAGTGGAAGCGTGTGAAGCTTGATCAAACTAGGATTGTCGATTTTCAGGATATGAGGACCCTTGGTATTCACGATGAGGTTCTGCGTTTATTGAAACATGCAGGTTTGGGTCATATTGCTTGCAAGCATTATCCTATGTACCTTAATTTTGTTTAGACAGTTTTTTCGCATCATTGTGCGTTGTCCATACGGAGCTAGATGTAGATGACCATCCCCTTCGGGCACGGCGAGGTATCCTGACCTTTACGATTCGCGGTAAGAGGTACCACGTTTCGTTCCGTGATCTCTGCGTGTTTTTTGGATTTGAGGAGTCGAATCACTAATCTTCAGCACTTCAGTGAGATTTCCCTGGACAGAGAGAGTTTGGTCATGCTTTGGTACAGGCGTATATGACAGCAAGAGTTCTACTCAGACTGATGTTCGCCATCCTGCTCAGTGATATTTCTTTCATGCGATTGCTTGTACGTTTTTGTGTTGCAACTAGCAGAGTAAGATGAGACAGTCTCAGCTGGTTTTACTATACCTTGCTCTTTGGAGTAACATTGCGACTGAGCTTGTGATAGACATTGGTATGAACATGGGAGGAGTCTTGGCGCATCATCTACTATCTTTGCAGCGCACACCTTTCACCCTGACTAGGAGCAGTAAGGCAGTAACTATTGGTAGTCATTTGACTCCGATTTTTACCTTCTGTGGCATTGACTTCAGAGGATTTAGATCAGTGAGCGAGCCTTGCACTATGGATCTTGCTTATCTTCGCTGAGTCACCTGGCTTAAGCTAGGTCATATGTGATCTTACCGTGATGCCTCTCAGGTCCCGCACTTGGTTAGGCTGCCCATTCCAGATTTAGCATCTAGCGTGACTGACCCGTCTGTTCTATCTTTTGAGCCTGATCAGATATTACTTCATAGCGCTGCTGAGACTCGCAGGCAACTGAGTTCCCAATGGATCATGCAAACTTTCAGCGTTCAATTTTTCAGAGTCTCCAGGCCATCTAGCAGCGCATGACTAGTGGTTGTGTTCGTCCTTGTTCTCGTTCTCGTTCGCAGACTCCTAAGCTTTCTACTTCAGCATCAGAGGAAGAGGAAGACTAGTTCTTTCACTTTCTTCATTTTATCCCGGTTTTATTTTTCATTTCTTTTCTCTTTATTTTATTTTCCTTTGAGTCAGCTTTTGATTTTATTGAGTCAGTTTGTTTATGTTTTAGTACTTTGATAAACTTATGAGATTATGTTATGCAGTTGCGTTTAATCATGTTTTCTTTGAGTGTCTAACAGTGCTAACCTTGAGAGACTAACTTAACGATGACGAGCACCATTGACATTCTCCAGAAACCGAATTTTCGGATTTTCAGACCTGGTGTAGATTCGACACCATTTTTAAGTGTCGATCGTCACCCCCCATTTGGTAACACGATTCTCTTTTTTTCAATATTTTTCCGTTTATTTTTCTTTCTTTTACCACTTTCCGACTTTAATAACAATAAGGACAATGTTGTTTAAGTCTAGGGGAGGTAGTCGCTAACTTTTGTGTTCTATTTTGAGTTTTTATTGAGTTAGTCTAGTTTTTTTTTTTTTTATCGGAACTCCCCTAATAGCTTGCTTTGAGTAGCACTCAAGGACCATTACCAATGCAAGTTGATTGGTTTTATTAGGTGGGTAACTGGTAGTGGATTGGTTTAACGGAGCGAGTTCAAATTTGTAGAGAATGCCAGAAAGGATGTTACAAACCCCGCCCCTAATGAATCTCTAATCTCTATTCTTGGGCGTTGGTAATCGCAAGACTTGATTCAGCTTCCAAACACTTGAAAAGCGAGGATGGACCGCTCTGAAACTTCTTCCTAAATGATGAATTCAACTGTCCTAGATCGAAATAAAAGCCTCATGACCCTGTCTCCAGAAGAAACAACAGTAATGAGCGTTGATCTAGTGAAATCATAGAGATGCCAAGGTATTAAAAAAAAGTCTACAAAAAAGTGCAAGTCCGAAAATCAGCTCAGAAAAAAAAAAATTAAACAAAGGGCATTGCATCTCTATGATATCCTTAATTGGATAATCAGGTTTAGAGGAAAGAGAGAGGGTGAAACGCAGGAAAGTGTTAAAGGTAGTAAAAGAATCTAGAAGGTCCAGCGATCGATATTCCCTCGACGAGACCGCACATAAATGATGAAAGGGGGTTGCGACTGAAAGTCTAAGATTCTCTAAGGAGTTTGGAATTAATCTGGAGAACTGTAAGCTTCAAGGGACACATCAAATTATCACCAAATTGGCTTCGCAAGTATATAGTTCGAAAAGGAGTGATTACATCTGCTTTGCTTAGGGACAAACAAAAAGCTAAGTCTGGGAGAGTTGATATATCATGGTTTTAACCCGTTTTTAGCCATGATATATGTATGTTTTTAGAGTCTTTTTGGTGTTTTCGTATTGTTTTAGAGTCTTTAGAGGTTTTAAGGCATTTGGAGCATAACTTGTGATTTTTGAGCATTTTGGAGCAAAGAGGAATAAGCTATACAAGATTTGAAGTTAGATTGGAAATCCAGCCTTGGTGTCGATCGACACCATCTCTGGGTGTCGATCGACACCCGATTGTGACAAGCAAATATACTAAGTTTGAAGATTTTCGTTTTTGCGCAGAAGTTCCAAAGTTTACAAGTCCGGCCCAATACGTTTTTAGACTTTATATATATATTTTCTAAGCCATTGTTTAGGCTATGCTTTATATTTTATTGAGACCTAGCAAGAGATTTGATTCAGAGCTTTTAGGGAGACAAGTTCAGGCTTTTTCTAGAGATTTCTTCGAACTGTTTTGTATCTCTATCTTTATCTCTTTAATGCAGTATTATTCAATTATTGTGATGTTTGCTATTGCTATGGCTATTATTCAGTTATTCAGTTATTGTGATGTTTGCTAAATCTGAGTAATCTATTAGTTAAGTTTAGGGTTTTTCAAAGGCTGATGATAAATTGTTAAGAATTATATTACTGTTGGGATCAATCTAATTTGTGTTCTTCACCCTGATAGTTTTAATTCTGCTTTAGGATTGATCCCCCTGATTTAGATATCATCGGTTAATTGATAGATGCGAAAGCAATATTAGTTATCTGGATTAATATCATAGGTGAGCAAAATTATTATTCGCAAAGAAATTTGGCTTAGTGATTTTGTGAATGAATTTAAACTGCTCGATAATGCTTGATTAATTTTATAGAACTCGCAAAGAAATTTGGGTTTTTAGGATTTAGTCATAGATAGCTTCTACAACGAAAGTTAATTAGTTTTACAATTGTTTTCGAGTTCTAGAACGGTTCTTAATAAATACCCCGACAGTAATTTAGTGCTTCAATTTAAAGTTATGCCTGCGAAATATTCGATGCCTAGCGTTTTGTCTTATTGATTTTGTAACACCCGTGAACCCAAAATGGGATTTTTGGGGGTGTCGATCGACGCGATGGGTGTATGTCGTTCGACACCGGGTTGTTTCCTCGAGAATTTGGGTAGGGGGTGTCGTGTCGATCGACACGGTGTGTCTGTCGATCGACACGAGGCCATCGTTTCTCGAAGGTTTGGGCAGAAAGTGCCCCGTCGATCGACACAAGGAGTGTCTGTCGATCGACACGGGCAAAAATAAAACTTAAATTGTAAAAATTAGGGTTTTCCTATAAAAAGGCTTCCACGCTCTCTTTCTCCTGGGTGGCCGTGGAAAGGAAAGAAAAAGGGGAAAAGAGAGAAAAAAAGGGAGATTTGAAGGATTTGAGAAGTTTTTAAAGGAAATTCTTGTGGATTCTCCTTAGAACTCAATCCTAGATTGTGTGCCTTCGTGGGGAGAGCTTGGGGTGTTGGATTCGAGCGGGAAATCGGAGATTGAAGCTCGTGTTCTTCGTGTTCTTCGTGTTCTTCCTCTTCTTTTCTTCAGATCTAAGGTGAGTGCGCGACCATAGGTTCTTGAATTGAGGATTATACGTTGTACGTTGTTGTTGTGTGTTTGGGTGGTTCTTTGTGGATTGAATTTGCAGGTTTTGGTGTTGATTTGGGGAGATTTGGCCATGAGAGGATAGGCCAAACTCGGACAGAAGGCTCGCTGTCGATCGACAGGATTGCTTCCCGTCGATCGACACGTGGTTGTGAGCCGTCGATCGACAGGGTTGCTCCCCGTCGATCGACGGGGTGTAGTACTGTCCTGTTTTCTCCGTTTTCTGTTGTTTGCTTGTTCCGTGCATTGTCTGATAACCCTGGTATTTCGTGTATTGTTTAATTCAAGTAATTGGCCTGTAGATGGGACGACCGTCTCGCTAAGTATTTGTTAAATACTTACGCAACTCGTTTTTCCCAATTGTGTTGCAGGTAAAGATAAGGTTTAATCGCGGAATCAGGGCCGGAGGAGGGGATGATAGGTTTTTGTGTGTATAGTCTAATTCTAGAAAAACCAGTGTTAGGTTGCTAGACTTATTTTGAGTAACTCCGGATGTAATATTAACTCTATCATCTGGATAATTGTACGGCTTTTTGTGTGAATGTATGGGTGAATGGTTGTTAACCTTTTATGAAATTAAAAAAAAAAATAACTTGTGCGTCACATTTTGGTATCAGAGCCCTTACGGTTCTAGGGCTAGTGGTGGTTGTGTTGAGCTGAGACTATGTGTGTTAATTGATTTTTGTGTGTTTAATCAATTCTAGTCTTAGTATCATCCTCTCCGGCCTTCAAAGAGATTCCGCGGTAAGTTGTGGTGTTTGTTTGTTTTTCCTCGGGTACTTATCTGCTGTTGTGTTAAGTGAGATGGATACCCGAGCTAGAGGTCGGGGTAGAGCAGTGGCCCGTAGGGGCAGAGTGGGTGGCCGTGGTCGTGGTCGTGGTCGTGGTCGTGGACCAGTCGCGGAGTCGGCAGAGAGCGCGGCGCAGAGTGCATCCTCGGGTAGGACAACCGTGTCAGAGTCCCAGTCGCTTGGTGCCAGTGTGTTGGCTGGTGCCGGTGGAGGCGAGGGAGTTCTAGTGGGCCCAGGTGAGGGTGCTGCTATAGCTCCAGGTCGTGATGACCAGGTTGTGGGATTGCTGACTCAGTTGTTGGCACGTTTTCCGCCTGTGGCTCCTGAGCAGGCTCCAGGTGTTCCTCCAGAGGCAGGTTTGCAGCAGGGGGCTGTAGTGGCTGAGGGGCAGGTGCCGTCTTACCTAGAGATTATGGGGCACATGCAGAGGATCGGTACGCCGTCGTTTGAGGGCCGTGTGGGTCCTGCGGAGGCGGATGAGTGGCGCTTGAGAGTGGAGCGTAACTTCAGATCGATTCGTTTTCCTGCGGAGTATCAGGTAGAGTTAGCCATTCACTATCTGTGTGGTGATGCGCATCTGTGGTGGCGAGCTATCGAGGCTCGGAGAGCGGTGTGGACCTGGGGAGAATTCTTAGCCGAGTTCAATGCTAAGTATTTTCCTCAGGAGGCTCGAGATCGTCTGCAGCTCAGTTTCATGTCGCTTCGACAGGGAGGCCGTTCTGTACGCGAGTATGATGCCGAGTTTGGCAGATTGTTGGTGCATTCGGGCTGCGATATCGAGGATGAGAGGACTCTCATGCAGAGGTTTTTGCATGGACTTCGGTTGAGTATCCGGTCTCAGTGCAGAGGTGCTAGTTATGCCTCGAGGGCAGAGCTGGTAGAGCTGGCGGCAGCGATCGAGGAGGATCAGCGCGAGCAGGCTGGTTCTTTAGGGGTTCCGCGTATGGTTGCTCCTGTGGCTCAGCCGAGGGGCCAGCAGCGGCAGCAGCGGCAGCAGCAGCAGAGTAGTTCCGGTTCTGGTTCTGGCAAGGGCGGCAAGCCTGCGCAGGGACAGAAACGGAAATGGGATGGTGCTTCTAGGTCCAGTCGGAGGGGCGGAGCATGTTATGGTTGTGGCAGTATAGAGCATCGTTTGGCGAGTTGCCCCCGTAAGGGTGATCAGCAGCAGTTGTCTCAGCAGCCGCCGCAGTTGCAGCAGCGGGACTTGAGGGTATGTTACCACTGTCGCGAGCCGGGGCATATCAGGACGTCGTGTCCCAGGTTGCAGCAGCCGAGTGTTGCAGCGATTCAGCCAGTTGAGGTGCAGCCTTTGAGTCAGGTTGCGGCAGTGCAGCAGCCGATAGGCCAGATTGGACCTGCACCGCGCGTGTATCCTTCGTCAGAGTCCGGTCAAAGCAGTGGAGCCGGGCAGATCACAGGTAAAATTCTAGACTCAAACTTCGTGAAATTCTTAGAAGTAGAATTTTCCTTGTTGTTGTGGTTTGTGTTCTGTTATTTATTTGTGATCGAGTCTCAGGGTTCCCAACGCATGTGGTATGTGTAGGGACCTTGTTAGTGGGCGGCTTTGAGTCCCACGTGTTGTTTGATTCCGGAGCATCGCATTGCTATATTACCCTAGAGCGTGCCGAGCGTAGTGGCATCCGGAGTAGCGCGGGTGAGCGCGCAGGCGTGGTCGAAGTGGCTGGAGGTGGATTCCTGGCTACTTCGGGCCGTGCTAGGGCAGTGGATGTACGGATAGCTGGGCATTCGATGCCAGCGGACTTGGTGATTAGCCCAGTAGTGTTGTATGACGTAATCCTAGGTATGGACTGGTTATCGTTCTACCGGGTTTATCTGGATTGCTTCAGGGGCAAAGTGATCTTCGAGCGGGAGGGCGGCAGGTTGTCGTTTCAGGGTTTGAGGCCGGTTTCTGATAGTCTCGTGATCTCGGCTATTCAGGCGGAGCGGATGATAGAACGGGGTCGCGAGGCTTATCTGGCGACGATTGTGATGTCGGAGTCCAGTGGTGAGGTTGCTTTGGAGGATATCCGGGTTGTTCAGGAGTTTGAGGATGTTTTTCGATCGTTGGAGGGATTGCCACCATCTCGGTCCGATCCTTTCACGATTGAGCTTGAGCCTGGAACCGCTCCGATATCTAAGGCTCCAGCAGAGTTAGCAGAGCTGAAGAAGCAGTTGGAGGACCTTTTGGGTAAGGGTTTCATTCGACCGAGTGTGTCACCGTGGGGAGCACCGGTGTTGTTTGTGAGGAAGAAGGATGGGAGTTTCCGGTTGTGCATCGATTACCGGGGGCTTAACCGAGTCACTGTGAAGAACAGGTACCCTCTCCCGAGGATTGATGAGTTGTTGGATCAGTTGAGGGGTGCGACCTGGTTCTCCAAGATAGACTTGGCTTCAGGTTATCATCAGATTCCGATTGCTGAGGCGGATGTGCGCAAGACGGCTTTCAGGACTCGTTATGGGCATTTTGAGTTCGTGGTGATGCCTTTTGGTCTGACGAATGCGCCTGCAGCTTTCATGAGATTGATGAACGACGTGTTCAAGAAGTTCTTGGACGTGTTTGTTATCATCTTTATCGATGACATCCTGGTTTATTCGAGGAGTTCCGAGGAGCATAAGGTGCATTTACGTTTGGTCCTCAAGAGGCTTCGGGAGCAGAAGCTGTACGCTAAGTTGAGCAAGTGCAGGTTCTGGCAGCGAGAGATGGGTTTCCTTGGTCACATTGTGTCATCAGAGGGAGTTTCTGTGGATCCAGCTAAGATTGAGGCTATTCAGGATTGGCCTAGACCGAGCAGTGCGACCGAGATCAGGAGTTTCTTGGGTTTGGCAGGTTATTATTGGAGATTCGTCAAGGGCTTTGCGAGTATGGCGCAGCCAATGACGAAGCTGACCGGTAAGGATGTTCCGTTTGTTTGGTCACCGGAGTGCGAGGAGAGTTTTGCGAGACTCAAGGAGATGTTGACTAGTACGCCGGTGTTGGCACTACCCGAGCCGGGGAAGCCTTATACCGTGTATACTGATGCTTCGGGAGTTGGTTTGGGTTGCGTTTTGATGCAGGAGGGTCGAGTCATCGCGTATGCTTCGAGGCAGTTGCAGGGTAGTGAGCGTAATCGGCCTACGCATGATCTAGAGCTAGGAGCAGTAGTGTTCGCTCTGAAGATATGGAGGTCTTATCTCTATGGAGGGAGAGTTCAGATCTACACGGACCACAAGAACCTGCAGCACATCTTTACTCAGCCGTTACTGAACATGAGACAGAGACGCAGGGTCGAGTTGTTGGCGGATTATGATCTGGAGATCATTTATCATCCGGGCAAGGCTAATCTGGTGGCAGATGCCTTGAGTCGGCGGAGGTCCGATTCAGCCCACGAGCGGGTTATCGAGGAGTTGGTAGGCGAGATTAGCACGTTGCGTCTTTATGCTTTCTCGGAGGAGCCGTTGGGCTGGGAGGCAGTTGATCGGGCAGATCTTCTTAGTAGGATCAGAGTGGCCCAGCAGATCATCGTGTCGATCGACACACCCCTGGTGTCGCTCGGCACGAAAACCAAAAACTCTCATTTTGGTTCGCGGATGTTACTAGTTTTTTCTTCAATTTCTCAATAAATTCGTTCTTAATCTTTCTATTTTCTTTTTGTGTGTTTCTCCGTGTTAAAATATAGATAATGGACGTGTTGTGTGATAAAATCTTGTAAACTGGCCCCATAAATGCTGATTTTATTTGATTTTTGTTACAAATTTGAGTTTTTTACTTGATTTTAGTAACAAATATAAGGTAATAAATTTTTGGCTAGATTTTGGTTACATGATATGAGTTTTGGTAATTTTTGGTTCAAATTTGTTACAAATTGTTGGACATACACAATGTTATAAAAAAAAAAAGAAATAGATTGTTCATAAAATTACAGCATATAGAAGACATATCTTTGGCACAAATCCATAACTTGTATGTCTTTATCAATATTCACTACGATTTCCTAAAAATATGTTTGTTCGTCTTTTTTCTTGCATGAAACACATTTTGAAAAAAATATTGATTCTTCCAGGTCACCTGCATCATCTCAACAAAATGTTGGATGTATCTTTATGTTTTCTTTATTAGAACCTTGAATCCTAATTTCATGTAATTTATTAAAAATCAACATAATAAATTATGCAATAATTTCTATCCTAGAAAAATGAGCTATTACCTAAATTTGGTGCTTATAGTAAATAATTATATAGGTTAACAAAGATGTTAAAAATGTATCTATTTCATTTATGAAGATAATTTGATGTTAATTGTTTACTTTAAAGGGGGAATTACAAACAAGTCATCTTTGAAAATATATTTTTCAAACATGCCACTTTTATAGAAAAAGATAAAATCATTTAAAAAAAATTTCTCTATCTTCCACAAAAGAATCAAAACCCAAACCCTAAACCCTAAACTCCACCCCCAAAAATTATAACCTAAATATAAATAGTCCATATCATGAAAATTCTCTACTTTAAATTAACAACATCATCATACTTTTATTTTAAAGAATCAATTCATAAATCACAATATTAAGAGGGCACATGTCGAAACTAAAACAATTATAAGGTAAATAAAAAAAATGACACATGTCATCCTCTCATAATATTATATGAATACTCATAACTACATAACGCTTTTTTCTAACCTTCTATACAATATAAGAGCACCTCCATCACTTAGATCCTCTTCTAATCTCAGATATGTATTCAACGCCGACGGTACAGTTGCAAGTTTTTTTAAGCTTTAGAAAAATTGAACACTTACGTCTTTGTGTGGAGATTACGGAGAATGAAATTAGTCGGAATGACGGAGCGAGAGAGAATAATAAAAGTTTATTCACTTATAGCTCAGAAGTTGAATCTAGATCCGAAGATTACGGTGGGAGTTATGATGCTTTCAATTTGGAGGATGAAGTAGAAGAAGATGAAGTAGGTGAAGTAGAAGAGGATAAACATAATATATAACTCAGCCGCAAAAAAACCCTAACTCGGACACAATTTATAACTCAGCCACAACATAATTTTTAACTCAGTCACAACATAATTTATAACTCAACCGCAATATAACCATAACTCAGCCACAACATAATTTATAACTCAGCCGCAAAAACCCCTAACTCAGACACAATTTATAACTCAACCACAACATAATTTATAACTCAGCCACAAAAAACCTTAATTCAGCCACAATATAATTGATAACTCAGCTGCAAAAAAAACCCTAACTCAGACACAACATAATTTATAACTCAGCCGCAATAAAAAACATCCAACTCCAACCTACCTTTCGAATACGATTACGAGAAAAGACGATTTTCGGCGACGACGAGTACGAGGGAAGACAATTTCGATTGCGGAGAGAAGACGATCACGAGGAAAGAAACAATGTCGATTTCGAAAGAATCTTAAATGAAGAAGACAATTGAGAAAGTTTGTGGTTTTTTTCTTTTTTTCCTTTGACACTTCCCTCTTTTCTAACCACGGTCACACTGACGTGGATTTGTTTTTTTATTTTTTAATTAACAATAATTTCAATTAAGAAAAACTAATCAAGGGTGTTTATCATAATTTACTAAGAGTGTGAAAAGATTTGAGTAATTTTTTAAAGATATATGGTATTCTAGTCATATAACCATAGTTCCATGGGATTTGAGTAATTTTCTCTTAATTTATAGCCAAGTTCTCCATTTTGAATCATATTAGAGATTTCTTGTTGTGTAAATAACTTTTTTAAATAAAGACTTTGTTTTGAACGATGTTTGACATTGTCGAGTGATTGACAGAGATTATCAAACCTACATAGTTTTAATTTATAAGTATTAACAACAAGTGCATGGCAATATTATAGTAGTACTTAGAGAGGTCATTATTGTAACGCCCAGACGCCCTTCCCATGGGCCCCGTTCACTCTTAGGCCTGTGGGTCCACCATGTCCGACGATCGGTGCATTAGTTCGGGAGACTCTGAAGTCATGTTTACTTACCTTGCAAATCACCACACTATCTTTCTTCGTGTTTTGACCTTACTCACACGATACTGGAAATGACTTCCCAATAGGTCACCCATTCTTAAAGTACTCCAGCTCAAGCACGCTTAACTCTGGAGTTCTCTCAAGACATGTGACCGAAAAGATAAGTGCACTTTGGTGATATAGGTAGTCAAATCAATTTTATTAAGCCTCTCTACATATACATATACCGTATTTGCTCTGAAATCGGGGTGTCACAATCACCCCCACAAACGGATCGCAACGTCCTCGTTGCGCCTACCAAGATCGTTACCCCCGACAATCTGACTCATACAGTTGTCAGGGTTCGCTCTTATACCACTTATAACGCCCCTCCCATGGCCAAATGTCCATTCTCAGGCCCGTGGGCCCACACTCCACTACGGTCGGTGCGTTAGTCCGGGAGGCTCGGAAGTCATGTTTACTGACCCTGCAAATCACCACGCGATCTTTTGACGTGTTTTGATCTCACTCACACGGTACTGGAAATGACTTCCCAGTAGGTCACCCATCTTGAAACTACTCTAGCTCAAGCACACTTAACTCTAGAGTTCTCTGAAGACATATGACCGAATAGATAAGTGCACTTTGGTGATATAGGTAGTCAAATCAATTCTTTTAAGCCTTTCCGCATATACTGCATATACCATATATGTTCTGAAACCGAGGTGTCACAATTATTATATATAAAAAAATTAGATTATGATAGTAAGAATGCAAAGCACACAAGAAGCTAGGTCAATAGATGTTTTGGGTATTTCTATGTATTCCTAATATGCAATTACTAAGTAAAATGCAAATATGAAAGGATAAAAGGTAAGGGTTAATTTCATAGATAACAATGAAAAAATTATAACTAAAATCCTAACCAAAAATCCTAAATTAGATGGACATGATTTTGCCACATACCACTTTTGGTTAAAATTTTAGTTATAATTTTTTTCATTGCTATCTACCAAATTAACCCAAAGGGTAAACTAACAAGCAAAGATAAACTAACGTTATAAACAAAAGCAAAAAAAACTAAATTCAAGACAACTTTCAAATGTAAACACTAAACAAGTCAACTAATAGAGATATGAATTATATGGGATAAAGCAATTGACTTAAATAAATTCAAGGAAAAGTAGCATTATGTTAAGTCCTTTAATTTGTCTACGTGTTTCTATTTTCTTTACTTCACCTGTTATCGATTTTCTTCTATGCACATTTTAACCATGATTATGTAAATTCTTTAGGTGCCATCCGAAGATGATGAGAAGTTTGTGGTTTTTAGGCTATGGACTTTGTTTTATTGCAGTGGTGAAGGCACATTTGACTCCAAGGAGAACTCGACACTCTGGATGTTTCCCACCACGACCTTCATGGAAAAGTGCCACGGTTTAAAACAATAGTTCCAGACTGTGACATCCTGGTTTCAGGACATATGTGGTATTTGTAGAGAGGCTTAAAAGAATTGATTTGGCTACCTATACTAAAGTGTACTTATCTTTTCCGTCACAGGTCTTGAGAGAACTCCAGAGTTAAGCGTGCTTGAGCTGGAGCAATCTCATGATGGATGACCTACTGGGAAGTCATTTCCATTATCGTGTGAGTGAGGACAAAACACGGGAAAATATCACGTGGTGATTTGCAGGGTTAGTAAACAAGACTTTCGAGCCTCCCATACTAACGCACCGACGTCAGACTTTGTGGGCCCATAGGCTTGAGAGTGGACGGAGGAGCCCATGGGAGGGGCGGTCGGGGCGTTACACATACACTAAAGGGATCCGAAGATTAAGACGGACGGTCATTACAAGAAAACATGTTCATTTTTGACCAAATATTTGATAAGCAAAATGATCGAAATAGTTATTGACTTATTTCAACCTAAATATAATGAAATTTTGAAATGCTCGACATATGATCAAAAAAATTCGACAATTTTAAGTGGTCGATAAATAGTGAAAACATTTTGACCAAATATTGACTAAAATAAATGTTGGTCAAAAATTAGTTAGTAACTTTTGACGAAAAATACCTAACATATATTGGTTAATTTCATAATCGACCAAATATCGACTATATATGTAATTCGTTTATAATGATCAAAATAGGATCAAAATATTTCAACTAATCTTGACCAATTAAAACAATTATTAATAAAAGTTAAACAATTGTAGTAATTTATTAGTGGGAATTACAATTATGCCACCTTTGAAAATATTTTTTTCGAATATGTCACCCTTGAAAATTTATTGCAAACATGCCACTTTCTATAAAAAAAAGACAAAATCATTGATTTTTTTTCTCTCTCTCAAAATCCAAACCCTAAAATCTACCCCCAAAAACTATATCCTAAATATAAAATAGTTAACCAAACCCAAAAAATATAAAAATTAAATTAAAGAAAAGATGACATTCTTGCAAAAAAATTCAAACGATTGCATAACTGTTAAGTGGTATGCCAAAAGTGGCATATCATGAAAATTCTCAATTTACTAAATTATTTACTGAATACTAGTGTTTAGTATTTATTTTACCAAAAAAAAAACGTTATCTCTAATATAAATATACAAAAAAAAAAATCATCAATTGAAATTTTATATAATAAAACTTGTAATTGCAATGTTTCATCTTTAAAAAAAATACTTTATGTCAAAATCGGCTAATTTAAAAAAATTCTATTTAGCAAATAAAACATGTTCCTTCACAATCAGGTAACAAGAAAATATTCACTCTTTTGGCATTTGTCCTTGGGATTGTTGTGGCTGTTTATTTGCTGCTTATTAGTGGAGGACTTTTTGCTTTCTATATGGTTAGGTAAATGAAACAATCTAATAAGCTACCACAATCCCAATGATAAGTCTCGTATTTTTTATCATATTTTGATTATGTTTTGCTCATATTTTTCAAAACTGAATTCAAACCTGAAGTTAGTGTTTTAATTAAGGTTCATCACCGTAACCTTGTAGTAACCAAGGTTCATCACCTCAGCCACAATCCCAATGATAAGTCTCTTATTTTTGTTTATAATTGGCTTATGTATTTCTCATTAATTTTAAAGCTGAATTCAAAGTTGAGGTTAATGTTTTAACCAAGGTTCATCACTGTAACCTTGTGGTTCTACAGAGGTATTGCATCGTAGGGAACAAGATACTATCTCTATAAATGCAGTGATGGGAAGGGTTACTAGGAAGATTGATGTTCATAGCTTTGAAGTGGTTCTAATGGAGTTAATAATGAGGAAGAAAGCTAAAGACGAAAAGCAATTTGACGATGATGTTCTCATGGCTATTTGGTTCAAGAGATGTTTGTTGAGAAAGACTTATTCGCAGAGATTATCGACAAAACTATCGAGGTCAACTAAGAGGCCCAAGGTTTGCGTGTTACTGTTGCGCTAAGAACCCCGAACAAAGGCTAGATATGGGCCATGTAGTCACCGATCTTGCCTCACTTGTTGAGCAATGGAAAACACAACTCTTGAAATGCTAACAAAATAGATGCTCCAGTCTGATATTGTATCTACCTGATACTCATCTCCGTTGTCAGAGGCTGCTCGGAACCTAGGGTTGGAGGTTCGTATCTTCATTGAA
The DNA here is from genome assembly GCA_963576765.1 of Draba incana. Taxonomy (NCBI): domain Eukaryota; kingdom Viridiplantae; phylum Streptophyta; class Magnoliopsida; order Brassicales; family Brassicaceae; genus Draba; species Draba incana. Next base: position 33,689,390 of record OY755204.1, on the reverse strand, counting down.
GAGAAGGGTTTTTTCTACTTAAGTTTATTTTTATTACCTAATTTTCTTATCCGTTATTAAAAAATAAATCAAAATGGCACTCATATAAAAATTAATATTCACTTTTAGGATGTTATTCAAGTAATAATTTGCAAAATATGAGTTATTCTAGGTAATTTCTCAGAGTAAAATAAATGACAAATAGAAGATAAACATGACTAAAGAAATGAAAAAGATTTAAAAAAATTTCAAATATTCATAAAATATCAAATATCAATAAAGAGACTTATGAGAAAGTTCTCTACCAAAGAAAAACATAATCCAAACTTATGGACTTTTGGTACCAAAACATATGGGAAAATTGGCTTCTATACCTTGAAACTTGTTAGAAATTGGCAATGTATACCAAAATTTTCAACATTTGAAAAGTACCCTATTTTGTGTTGTAAAATGACAATTATACCCCTAACTAATCTTTGTAAATTAATTATATTTGTTTTTTATGAAATGATTTAATTTTTTAAATTAAGTACAAAGTTAAATTATAATTTTAAAACTAGTAATTTGGATATAGTTTATATAAAGTAATCAAATATATCCAAATTATAAAGTAAACCAATATCAAATCGATGAACATACAAATTAAGTAATCAAATCGATGAACATAAAAAATTAAGTTTGTGGTTCAGACAAGTCAACAAAATAAAAAATCAACCAACGAATCTATAAATCGACTGTTTAAAATAAATCGTTGAACAAACAAGTTTAAGTCAACGAACTCAACAAATAAAGTCAATAGTTTAAATAAGTCGACAATATAAAAAATCAAGCAAATGAAATGTAAGTTGACAGTTTATAATAAGTCAACGAAGTAGAAAATTAAGTCGTCAAAAATTGAAAACAAGTCGATGGTTAAATAAATCGATAGAGTAAAACATCAAGAAAAAAAAATATAAGTCAACAGTTGAAAATAAGTCGACGAAATTGTAAATTAAGTCGACGGATAAAAAAAAATAAGTCAATGGTTCAATAAGTCGACAGGGTAAGAAATCACACAAACGAAATATAAGTCAACAATTAAAAATAAATCAACGGGGCTGAAAACTAAGTCAACGAAGTTAAAAAAAATAAGTCAGCGGTTAAATAAATGGACAATGTAAAAAATCAACAAATAAAATATAAGTCAACTGTGTAAAATAAGTCTAATGTGATTTTTTTATAATTTTAGTTTTAGCTTTTATAAATTTATTAATTAATAGAATATTTTTAAAAAAATTAAAACTAAATACGAACCTTAATTTTCATTTTAAGTTCAATGATATTTGATTATTTTACATTCATATAATAATTTAAAATATATATAAGGGTATTTACGTACTTTTAAATAAAAAAAAAGTATAGTTTTCCAACTTCTGTAAGATAAAATGTAGTTTTCAAATTTTCATTCAATTTTGAGGTAGTTATCAAAATTCCCCAAAACATATGGGAAAATTGGCTTTTATACATTATAAAAATGAAAGGTTCCGAGGATCAACTCGGGACTAACAAGGACTTAGACAAATGTGTGCCTATGATCGACCTGGCGGATTGACTACTTGGAAGGGTGATGGTAGATCCCAAGATGTGCTTAACATAGAAAAAAAAATAAGACATTTGCTTTAGGCATTCATATTTCTTTTGAAAATTATGGTTTGGTATCCGCGTTACAAGCGGATTTTGTTTTTAAACTCTGGTTGGCAAACATATTAGAAGTTTTCCAATTTTGTATTTTTAAATTAGTTTGTTATATGTAAAAAAAGTCATCCTATCAGTGGATGTTAATGGCTGTTTAAAACATTAATGGTAAGATTGCAACATTGGGAACAATTGATCTGAAGAATAAACTTTTGGATATGTGTCGAAGTCATTGCAATAAACATGAGATCTCCCACAATATGAAGTATCGGAGAAGACATTTGCGATTTTGTAACCGTGGAAATTACTGCGACCATAGCCTGTATGAAAGTCCATGTGATTGGATCATAGAGTGAACGATTGCTTAAGTCGTACTAGGCCAAAGAAAAACCAAGAGCAGTAAATTAATCATATATATTGATCCCAACCTAGAAAAATTCATCCTGTTTTAGAAGGAATATACTATAGTCCGGGAAGCTAGCTAGAGAGAACAACTTGAGAGGTATTTCCAACATGAAAAGGTTCGACTCAAGAAGTAAGGGCTCTCCAAAGAAACAAGGATTACCCACTCTACAATGAACCCATTTATTGGAGAGAAAAAAAAGAGATATGAAAGAATAGAAACCGAAAATACTATCCCCATGTTAGAGAGAACCAAGTTGAAACAAACCATGCAAGACTACAATTTTATTTCAATTCAACCTATAAACCCTTAAGAGCACATGTTAAAGCAAACCAAGGTTCTAATCACAGAATGTTGTTTTAAAATATTATGTCAATTGTGTATCTAGTTTAACATTGTCTAAACATTATTTCTTCCAGTTTTATTATAAGTTTTATAACATTAGGTTTCATATAAGTCCTTATTTTTAAAGAAAACAAATTGTTAAAAGATTATAGGCTTAAAAAAAAAAATCAAATATCATTTTCCCAACATTATTAATTTCTAGAGATTATAATGATTTTTATCTTTTTTTTGTCAACATGATTCATTAACCGTCTCCAACGATGTTATCTTGGTCATTATAATCCATTATATTTGTTTGTTACCGATTGTATCTTGGTCATGGATAAATGTTTTATAAGAAATTATTTGTCTGCCATGAAAAACATTGGAGGCAAAGTCACACGCGAATCCGTATCTCCATCACTTCATGTTCATGTATATCCAACTAAATTCAATTATATATATCCATTTCCTCTCGATTATTACAAATTCCTTTTTCTTCCATGATATTATAATCGACAGGAGTGCCTTCCAGCTCTCTTTAATTTTGCATGTGTTTGGTATGCCACTTACTTTCTCCCCATGATCTGCTACACTTTATTGGATCATATTTTATTTGCGTACTGTTTGGCAATTTTCAACAATACTACACTTTTAAGTTTTGTTTCCAAAACTACCATCAATTTTTATTAGTTAAAAAAATACTATTTTTTTCAAAATTTCCAAAAATACTACAAAATTAAAATTAATTTTTAATTTTCAAAACTAAATCCTAAACCCTAAAACTTACACCCTATGCCCTAAGACTATATTATAATTGTACAATAGTTAACCCAAACCCAAAAATTTAAATTCTAAACCTTTAAAAATCAATTTTTGTGTTTGTGGTACTTTTAGAACTTTTGAATTTTATATTGAAAAAAATGGTATTTTTGAAATATTTAAAAATTAATGGTATGTTTGGAAATAAAACTTTAAAATTGGGTATTTTAATAAACTTTTCTTTGAAAAATTTGTGTCATTATATTTAAGCATGGACATCAAATATGCCGAATTCTTTCCCTTCGCCTTTTCTATTTAGGAATTTGGGGTATCGTTTCTAGAAGAGAAGAGATGGAGACGGAAAAGAGTCAATTGATACCCGAGAAAACCTCAACAATATGATATATACCTGAACAAAGACAAGATACTAAAATACAGAATCTAACTAAAATTCAAAAATTTATGTGCCAAGATCCTTATTGACCTAGACCTCATTAGTCAACTCTGTTAGTGTAAGCTGTTAGTCAACTCTGAGTAAGAACTGATGCGTTTTGGTTAAATTGTTCTTGGTTACTCAAAACAACATCGTTTTGATTTTTTTTCATTTATTATACCTTTTATAATATTTTAAGGTTGTCAACAACCAACTCTCTATGACAAGACGACACATGTCACATATTTTTCATAAAATTATAAGTTTAAAAAAATTCAAAATGGTACTTTTGGATTTTGAACCCAGCAAAGTTTGGTAATTTTAGTAGAGAAGAGCCACTAGACTATTAACCTAAACCCGGTTCACTAGACTAAACGATAACATGAAAATCCTATCATCATCTCCCTACTGCCATGATTCCGCGATCACACCTGTTTTACCTACAACACATGAAAATAAGAGTTGCGTGAGCATTATCATAAATACTCATTGAAGCGGTCATCGCGTCTACCGGATACATAATAAAGAAATAAATTATCAATTACTACGCGATCAAACAACAATCAGCAACAATTGCCAAACGATAATAAACAGGTGGTGTCGATCGACACTCCCACGTGGTGTCGATCGACACTTCATTGTCCCACACAATCCACACGATCAAAAAGAGTGGTGTCGATCGACACTCCCACGTGGTGTCGATCGACACCTCTTGCAGAAAATCTGAACCGAGTCTAATCCTTTCGCGACTCGATTCTGTTTCCTCGTACAAGATCAATCACAGCTCAATCACATATCATCACACAGAAGTATCACAGAAAACAAACAAAACAATTCTATCAATCAACCGATATCCTAATAATCTAGTTCCATATCCACGATCACGCACTCACCTTTGCCTAGAATCGAAAAGGATCAAGACAATGATGAGACAGCGGCGAATCACAAAATCAGACCCTCAAACACGAGGGATTCTCCACAAAAATACGATGAACGGATGAAACCTACGCCTCTAAAACTTTCTGAAACGTTTCCCATGTATTTCTTTGCAATAATCAACAAGAACACGAATTCCCTCGCTCAATCTCTGTTTTTCTCTCCTATACACGATGGCCACGAATAGAGAGAGCTTATAAAGGTGACCTCTAGGTTTGATTCCCTAAACCAAGCCAAACCGGGCGATAAAATCGAACCAAACCAGCTCTTGTAACATTGGTGTCGATCGACACTACCCATGGTGTCGATCGACACTACCCATGGTGTCGATCGACACCCCGTACCAAACTCGATAATTTGGTTTGCGGATGTTATAATTCTCCCCCACTAAACTGGATTCATCCTCATATCCCAACAACAACGTCCATCAAGGACCCAAAACCTGACCCAAAAGCGGTCAATACCAACAAGATCCTAACACCCGATCTCTCAGAATTGGATCAATCGATCATGCAGCAACCAAACAAGAACATGCACCGCCATAAGACTCTACATCCGTTACCGGGGTTGTCTAAGCTAAGTTTCCAATGCAGGATCAACTCTACGCCAACCACATTGTCTATCGAAGACCAACACCTGACCACAACCTGGTCCACAACACTAGAGATATCCACTCGATTCCTATAACCCGCCTAACATAGGCCAACATCCTGGCCATACATGGCCAGTACCACAAGAGATCCTCGCCTTATCTCACAGGTTCTCACCTAATCCTATGTTTACACGCATATTTTCATAAACTTATTACGTTTAACTCACCCAAACACTACACACACTCGCAGGAACAAATTCCTTGAGCTGACAATACCTCATACCACTTACCTTTCAGGAACACATCCAACAAGCACCCAGTATCTAGGAAAACCAGCATCCCCAAAACATACTCTGGAAAAACCACTGTTTCCAGATAATGAGATATTCGTAATAAATTCCAAAATACTTATAAACATCAGCGACTAGCTTACCTCAAGTGGCTAAACTCAATAACCCCAACATAACTGCCCACTAAGACCATCACACTAACCCCGCCCAGTCAAAACAATCCGAGATCAACTCCCGATCTCTGTGGCCCCCATCCTGTCTCAAGCTTACTTACGATTTCAGACGTTAATTACTCTTACTCATTCATACCCTGACTCACACAGGACGCATCCTATGGCTTATCAGGAAAACATACCGCTCACACTCTCAGGACGCATCCTTTGAGCCAATGGTATCTGGGGAGCTCACATCTCCGCGAGAGAACTCACATCCCTCGCTACTTATTCTAGGAACTCACATCTCGAATAAGTATATAGGAGAACTCACATCTCCTCCGTAGAACTCACATCTCTAATAATGAATAAGTTATTTGGGGCCGCCGCCACTAGAGTAATCAATTCTTAAGCGCCTCTAAGCACCTATTGAACGGATCTACCTCATATGGTCCAAGGCATGATAATTCTTACTCTCGAATATCATCAATAATAAGAACTCCATATCTTATTAAACACAAGAAATAAATAAGGAAAACTCCATCTTATAAATTTCCCAAGCGTAGAATCATTACAACATCAACGAAACTACAAAAACCAAAAACAACATAGTTGAAACCAAAATTCTCAAACTAACACAAAACAAAGAGAAACACCGCTCGATCCTCGATCCACTCCCTCAGATCCTACTCGACCACTGCCTTGGCCTACCGCGGCAACTGAGGACACTCGGCCTTGATATGACCTGGCATCCTGCAGTGGTAACAAACTCAAGCTCCCTGGAACTCTGCTTTCACAGGACAGCTCACAACACGGTACTCCCAACCCCGCACCCGTAACAACTACAATCCTTCGATTTTAGCTTGGAAGCGACTTCCCACTTCCTCTTCTGCCCCTTGCACAAGCTTGCTGGCATGATTAGGAACCTCATGAAATTGCTGCCTCCTCAGTGAAATAGCTGAAACAAACTCTTGCTAGACAACCACCGGTGCCACTGGATACTCTGCAGAAATTCTGCTCGAACGAGAGACACGCTCTTCTCTCATCACCCAGTCCTCGACTCCCTTAGGCCTCTCTCTCCATGAGAAAAGCCTCGAACTCAGATGTCGCCTCATCCTCACCTGATGATTCGAATGCTCCTTAGACACTACAACCCTTGGCTGCCCTGAAACCTGCACCGAAGCTACTGCCAGTAACCGCTCTAGAATCTGCGTCAACAAACTTTCAAGACGATCCAGACGATTCTGAGCTGGAGCAGCACCCACACCTGGGTCCACTCCACCACCAGCTAACCCGACAACCCTCCCGGTACCTACAGCGCCCTCACTGGCACTGTAACATCTCGAACAGAAGAAGAGGCTTTCGGTAAGGGTGTCGATCGACACCTGGGAGAAGTATCGATAGACACCCGTATTTTCTAAACCAGGATTGGTTTGATTTTAATTACGTTTTTGTGCGGTTTGTGTTTGGGAAAAACCTTAAGCTCGTGGTTATAAAGGGGTAGTCGCGTTTTTGCGAGGAATTGGAAGAAAAAATGTGAGAAAAGAGAGATTTGAGAGAATCCTTGTGGTTTAAAAGTTTTTAGTGTTTAGAGATCGTTGTTCTCAAGTTGGTAGAGGCGTAGGATCATTGTTCTTCGTAGCCGTGGTCTTTCCAGTGAATTCCAGACTCGGTTCAGGTCTGATCAGTGGTGTTCTTCGCTGATTCATCGCCGTTTGTCCGTTCCTTTTTCCTTTTCAATCTGTATTCGAGGTGAGTGCGTGATTGCGGATATGGAACTAGACTATTAGGATTTTGGTTAATGATTAAGTTGTTTTTGATCGTGTTTTTTGTGATGTTATTGTGTGAAATCGTGGTTTTTGATTCATGATTATCCTTGTTCGAGGAAACGGTTCGAGTCGCGTGAGGATTTGACTCAGATTGGGTTCCTGCGAGAGGTGTCAATCGACACCTAGTGGTAGTGTCGATCGACACAACTCTTCTTGATCGTGAAACTCATTTGTGATAATGCAGTGTCGATCGACACCACGTGGGAGTTACGATCGGCACCTTATGTTCCACATTCCTATTTAATTATTGTTGATTGTTATGTGATCACCTAGAATTGATAGTTTATTTTCTTATTATGTATCCGGTAGGCGGGATGACCGCTTCACTGAGTATTTATGATAATACTCACGTAACTCTGTTTTCCTCTTTTGAGTTGCAGATAAAGGAAAAGTGTGATCGTGGAATCGAGGCGTGAGAAGAGGATGATAGGATTGTTGTTTGCTATTTTAGACCAGTGAACCGGATGGTTTAGGTTGCTGGTTTATTTTAATGAGCGATCTTGAACTTGAAATTTAATTTATTGGTTAAAAGAATTATTTATTTAATGGGATTTTTGGATTATTATCTTGGTTTAAATGTTTATGTTTTCCGCAGTAGAAATACTTAGTTTGAAAAAAAAAAAAGCTTGGTTGTTTCAGGCACTCGCGCTGGTCTTCCTCACAGTTCCTGCCTAATACGTCTGAGACTCGGACGCCTGCGAAGTACTCGCAGCTCCGCCACTGGACGACTCAAACATGCGCCCCTGCCCCCGACCTCGACCAAGACCTTTAGCACCAGTATGCAGACAAAGATACTATAACTACATGGAATATAAGCCATAAACAACATAACTACTTACCGCGAAATCTCTTTAAACGCTGAAGAGGATGATTCTAAGACTACTAACTAATTAAAAACACATAATTAAACACTTAGTCTCAGACATCCAATTACATTGTCCTAAAAACGTCTAGGCTCTGATACCAAAATGAAATAACCAAGCTTTTTTTTCAACCCGAATAAATAATCTCATAATTATTAATCCTCAACGGTCAAATCAGCAAATACCATCAATCAGCGAAAACACCAAATAATAAAATTCAATAAAATATTTCCATTAAATTAACTATTTCCAATTCAAATCTAGAATGCCAAAAAAATAAACTCTAGCAACCTAAACCATGTTCACTAGACTAAGCGATAACATGAAAATCCTATCATCCTCTCCCTACTACCATGATTTCGCGATGACACCTGTTTTACCTACAACACATGGAAATATGAGTTGCGTGAGCATTATCATTAATACTCAGTGAAGTGGTCATCGCGTCTACCGGATAAATAATAAGAAAATAGATTATTAATTACTACGCGATCAAACAACAATCAGCAATAATTGTCAAACGATAATAAACAGGTGGTGTCGATCGACATTCCCACGTGGTGTCGATCGACACTGCATTGTCCCACACAATCCTCACGATCAAAAAGAGTGGTGTTGATCGACACTCCCACGTGGTGTCAATCGACACCTCTCGCAGAAAACTTGAAACGAGTCAAATCCTCTTGCGACTCGATTCTGTTTCCCCGTACGAGATCAATCACGGCTCAATCACATATCACCACACAGAAGCATCACAGAAAACAAACAAAAAAATTCAATCAATCAACCGATATCCTAATAATCTAGTTCCATATCCACGATCACGCACTCACCTTTGCCTAGAATCGAAAAGGATCGAGACAACGATGAGACAGCGGCGAATCACGAAAATACGATGAACGGATTAAACCTACGCCTCTAAAACTTTCCGAAAATGTTTCCTATGGATTTGTTTGCAATAATCCACAAGAACACGAATTCCCTCGCCCAATCTCTGTTTTCCTCTCCTCTACACGACGGACACGAATAGAGAGAGCTTATAAAGGTGAGCCCTAGGTTCGATTTCCTAAACCGTGCCAAACGGGGCGATAAAATCGAACCAAACCAGCTCTTGTAATATTGGTGTCAATCGATACTACCCATGGTGTTGATCGACACCACGTACCAAACTCGACAATTTGGTTGCGGATGTTACATTATGGGTCTTTAGATGATGCATCTTGATCATTCTTTTTGTTTCTCTCAATGTCATTCAAGTAAGATATTCATTTGGGAGATCTACAGACTTTCATATATCATTGTAATGATAACATTCCTCTTTAAGTATCTATCATTTGCGTGTTTTTTGATGTCTCGTTAAAAACCTTGTCATAGAAAAACCCTATGGGATAAAAACTATGATAAGGGGAAAAGAGTACATCCACACATATCATTATATTTCTCCCCCTCGGAAACATCTTCTTCTGCTATCTTTTTGAATTATTATAAGCATAGCCTTAATCAATAAACACGTATGATTATCATAGTTTATCAAATCATTGGACTTTTGGTCCATAACATCTTTTCTCATAAAAGATCATATCTTGGTCTATTCGAACTTCCAGTCTAAATTTCTTTTATGTACAATTTTCTAAATATTCATCTTGCACATTCTTGTAAAAGTTATTATTTGGATTTCCTCTACATAAACACATCTTTTATTTATGAAAGAGATTAGTAAATTTCTCAAAAAATATTTTGAAGGTGGTACTTCGAGAACAAAGTATATGTGAGCTTTTCATGTAAAATTATGTAAAAATCTATTGAGATAACATATGTTTCACTAGATGTTCAATTCATATAATATCACATATTATCTTTACCAGTGTACATGTGATAACTCTTCAAGAGTTCTAATGATGTTCAAATTAATGATCCATTTGATCCATAATATTTTGATAAATGAGTGTATTCGTTAATTTCATAAATATACTCCCTGCAAAGTATTAATTTTAACTTGATCGAATAACCAAAGTTCTCAGGAACATAATTTAACATCCATTAATCCTTTCGGGATATATCCTTCAGGGATTTTCATAAAATGTCATTATCCAGTGGGTCATAAAACTAGGATGTGGACCTCATCCATAAACATAAATCAAGTCCTTCTTCTTCTTGCCAGACTAATAAGGAACTTAGAAATAGTTGCTTCCACCACAAGAGAGTAAATCTCAATTCCCAATCTTAGTGAGAATTCTTGAAGCTAAACATGATTTCTCATAATTTCACCTTTTATTTCTCTTCCATAAATAAAATCGAATCATATCCCACTGATTTTATACCTTTAGGTGTATGGACTCTAAATATTTTTCTCTTTCTAAGAGATTTTTATTCTAGCTCTATTGCTTCTTTCTATTTTGGCCAGTCATTTTATTTCTTGTACACTTTGCAATAGACTTTCACTCAAGATCTTTTTTCTCATTCATATCAATAACTGTTTTCTTATTGCATGCAAAAATTTCATCGACGTCGAATTGCGTTTTTGTTTGATTTGGTTCATGACATAACTCTTTGAGATCTCATTATTCTCATGTACCTGAATTTCATTACGTGGCATGTTTCTCTTCTAGAGATCATTCGGTCTCTTCTAGAGATCCTTCATATATATTTGTTTCCTCAGTATGACCATTGTCAATTATGCTCCTTTTTCAATTTGAGGATTCTAATCTTTGGAACCAAATAGGCCTATAACGCTTAATGCGATCTTTCGACTCCCTAGCAGTTTAATATTATCCTTCTAGGACATTGATTTCAGTTGGAGCATTTACAGCTGGTATATATGACTTTTTCACTCTACTAGGTCAGTAAATATGTCTGGCAATGCCTTTACATAACTATGTAAATGAATTATCTTTTTGGACTTCTTATTCAAATTTTGTAGTCCGAGGATCAATGATAATTCATTCTAACTTATTTTCTTCTCCAGCTATTTATTTTCTCCCTATAATATTGGTAAATAGACTCATTAAAATGAGAGTTTACAAATCAAGCTTTGAATAAATCCTTCGTGGATGGCTTTTATTCTTAATTATAAATGGAGATTCATGTCCAACATATTCTCATTCTCCCATCTCATATTACCGTGGTTGAGAAATTCGGATGTATATTGCACATCTATAGATTATATGATGGTTTATAGCTTGGTTTCTCACCCAAAACAAAAATTTAGTGGGGAGACCTTTTATTACTTTTTGGCTTGATGCAAATTAATGCTTGTGCAGTTTGTGTATGAACATATGCAACTTGATGTTCAACACTATTCCAAACGACATGAAATCATCACCACTCTTAAGATGAATTTCCTCTATATGACATCTAGAAAACGTGCTCATGATCTAGTAATTGAGCGTCTCACAATCTTCAAGTTGCGCATTAATAACAACGATACATGTGACCATGATCTACTCGATGCATTAATTATTATATGGTGGGTGATCAGCCCACACACCTCTCCTTGTATACATTTCATGGAATTAATACACTTCAAATTATCTAGATGGTGAAGACCCTATTATCATCTTGCCTTGTGAATGAGTATCACATAAAATTCATTATGAAAAATCTTCTCGTTCTTTAATGAAAGTTCACAAAATTTACTTTTCGGATCATTATTGAATTGAAATGGTCTAACTGGCTCATGCCAATCAATTACATATTCAGTAAACTTCTAGTTTACCATAACATTTATCTCCATTATTATAATGTGTGTAGTACAATTACATTCACAAATACACAGAATTATTTCAAATACTCAAGAAGGGAAGGTATTCAACATTTCATTTACATGTTTTCTCCGCATGATAGGTTTTGAAATCTCCTGGATTTACTTTATAAATAGTTAAAAAAAATATAGTTTTGGAGTGTAAACATAATCTTCTAGATGTTCTACTGAATGTGGGGTTCTTTAATTCTCCCTCGAGATGATGATATTTTATATCAATCCATCTTGAATTGAATCCCACCTCGAAATCGAAAATATACCCAACTTAGGTTATATATTATCATTTCTGCTTTTCCTTTGAGAATTGAAATGGTATATACACATCAATTATTTTAAATTGTATACCCATAAACAACCACATATATGCTCTTCCAGAACCTTCAATAAGCTTTACATATAATGTACTCACACTTGTTTCTTGCCATTAGATGAGAGAAATCTCTTTTTGTTATCATCTTTATTTTCACAGTTCTAGTGAGAATTTGAGTTCTTCAAGAAAACTCATTGACCATGATCTTGACTGCATATGTATTATGTACATATTCACGACCACTTCTATAGCTATTTTCTGAAGTTGCTGGTGTGGTCATTTTCTTTCATATATAAAATGTCACATTCACTTTAGCAAATGAATCTAAATTAATTGAACATGATTCATCACTTTCATTTATGATAATCATACTTTTCTTTGAGATAGTATATCATACTTTTCTTTGAGAACTGCTCTGCAGACCTTGTATATCTTTAGTAGTTAAGTAGTGAACATAATCTTCTAGATATGTCACTTTGTTGTCTATGTGAGATTCTCTAATTCTCCCCCTCAAGATGGTGAAACTTTATTTTCGTTCATCTCGAACTAAATTCCACTCTAGAATCAACAGCATACCCAACTTAGGTAATGTATTTTATCATCTTATTTACTTTGAGACGCGGAGGAGTATAATGTATATGCTCTTCTAGAGCTTTTAGTGTTTTTACACTACTTGTAGTCACAATATCAAAGTTTCTGAAAGAAACACCTTGACCTTGATCTTGACAATTCAAGAAAATTTCAATAGTCACTCTCTTAGCTTACTGTGTTATTAGTGTGATCTTTTATTTTTGTATATAAGATGTCTTATTCGCTTCAGGGAATAAACTTGTATCAATTTGATTATGAATTCTATCTTATAACTCATTATTTTTCTCTATAAAGAGACAAGATATAAGTTCAAAAACATCCTAAATCTCTTTTCACATAATATTAGCTTATGAGATTCAAGATATGAGGATTTATTATTCTCATAAATAATAAATCCTCAACGGCTAAACCAGCGATTATCAATAATAGCGGAAAATACACATTTAATAATCCAACAAAATAATTTAATTCAAAATATCAACCAACTCAATTCCAGAATTTAACAACCTTAATAATGCCAACTAGCATTTCTACCAACCTAACGGTTCTACTAAAATGCAATAACAACAAAACATCCTATCATCCTCCTCATCCTATCATTTCCTTTACCTGCAATACATGAAAATAAGAGTTGCGTAAGTATTTCATAAATACTTAGTGAGCTGGTCATTCCGCCAGCTGGCGTAACAAGCAGGCTCAGGTAAACACATAAATCAGTACAACACATCACACATAACAATACAACACATTTCAAACCCCGAAGGATCATCAGAACCTCGTGTCGAGCGACACTAGCAAGGTGTCGATCGACACGACTAAAGTGCTCAAGTCGCTCGACACCCTCCTGGTGTCGATCACACGCCTCTGTGTTACACCAGAATCGAGCTTCTCCTCTCTCAGTCGATTCTGGTGAACATGAGTCGCAATCCTGCACGAAAACACAAGGAAAACATGCATACCATCCACATACAATACCACAATCATCAATACACGAGATCACACTAAAATTATTCACAAAAAGCATAGAATTTACAGTCATTGCCTAGAAACCGCGGTCACAACTCACCTTGGCCTAATTAGGGTGATTGGATTCGGTTTGAGACACAAGGACAACCACGATCAGACCTTCTTCTACTCTAGGACGAACTGATCAACGAGGTTTCACACAAACCACACCTAAATCACGATCCCTACGCCTGTAAAACTCGAAGGAAACGGTTTCGGGAGGATTTTTTTGCTACAATCCTCTCAAACATGAAATCCCTCTCCCAATCTTTGCTTCTCCCCTCCAAAAACGATAGCACAATTCCCAAGAGACTTATATACGCATGCCCTAGGGTTAGTTCCCTTAAGCCGAGCCAAATTCCGCGATTAAAACAAAATTAACTCAGTTCTGCAGAAACTTGTGTCGAGCGACACACACAACATGTTGATCGACACACTACCAACCTTTGTGTCAATCAACACACAACCTCGTGTCGCTCAACGCGAGAATTCTGGTTCGCGGATGTTACATTCACTTACATAGACTTCAAGTCTTGTAAACTTAAATATTCTCTAGCAATCATAATGAAATCATTCACTGTCACATTTGGGTGATCATGCTTCCTTATGGTTAGACCAATGCTTATTCCGAGAATAATCACAAAGTATAGTTATTTCATCAAAATTAGATTGTAACATCCCGAAACAAAAATGTTGAATTTTGATGAGGGTATCGATCGACACTAGCTTAATTGAACCCTAGGACGCGTTATAAATAGGTTATGGCTGTATTTTTAGAGGAAAAAGGGTTCTTGAGCAGATTAGGGAGAAAAGAATTTGATCTTTGAGGGTTTATCGATTGGGTTGTTCTTGAGCGTGATTTGTGGCTTTAAGAACACCTTATCGTGTTTGTGTTGATTCTTCGTGAATCTAGTGAGAAATCAAAAGCTTCGTGGTGTATTCGAGTCTGATTTCATGTGCTAATTTTCCGTTCGATTCCATTCAATCCTTGTCAAGGTGAGTGCGCGATCGTGGTTATGGATATTGATGTTAGGTAATTGATTGATGGAATTGATATTGATAATTGTTTTTAATGTGGATTTTCGTATGATTTTGTGTGTAAGTCATATTGTCATGGTTGAGATTGATCCACGATGGAACAAAGTCGATCCACGTGAGGATTTTGCTCGATCCTGGGTTCTGTGTCTAGGTGTCGATCGACACCTAGAGGCAGTGTTGATCGACACCATCGTGGTTTCGTGTTTGGTTTGTGTTGTGAAAGGAGTGTTGATCGACACCTAGTGGTAGTGTTGATCGACATTTTGTGATAGTGCCGATCGACACCCTGTTAAATTGTTGAGTTTGCTTTTGGTGTATCGATCGACACCGAGATGCTGTGTCGATCAACACCGAGTTGTTATGTGCAATTTTTTTATGTTTGTTCTTATTATGGTAATTAAAAAATTGTGGATTGTGGATTGTTTGTTCTTATTGTAACATCCCAAACCGAAAAATGCATTTCGTTAAACCTAGGGCTCGCATTTATAAGGCTCGAGCAGACTTGTGGCCGTGTTGAGGAAGAGAAAAACGCAGAAAAGAGTAGTGAAAGAGAAAGTTTCGAGAGATTGTTTGTGATTCGATCGATTGTTAGCTCGTTAGCTCCGTTCTACGTCGTTGATTCGTGTGAGTGGCTCGTAGGAGCGTAGAGGCTATGATTATGGTGCTTTCCAGCAAGGGAATCCTTTGTTCATCGCAGTTCATCGTTGTTCTTTGTTCGTTCATTCCTTATTCCCCTTTTTAATCTGTATTCAAGGTAAGTTCGTGATCGCGGTTACGGGATTAGTTTGTTTGTTATTCCTGTGTGGTATGTGATAGATTTGTCGTGATCAGTCTCGTACGATAAAACGAGATCTTTACCTTTTGAGTTGCAGGTAAAGGAAAAGTGTGACCGCAGAATCGAGGCGCAAGTAGAGGATGATAGGGTTTATGTTGTTGTTAGTCTAGCGAACCGTTTATTAAACTGCTAGTTTAGTTTATTCCTGAATTTGGATGTTTGAATTATTTTGGATATTTGGTTATTTATTTCATGGAATTATTGGTTTGGTTGTCTGAATTATTGATTTATTGTTTTCCGCGGTAAAAATTATTAGGTTTAAAAAAAACTGGTTGTTTCATTTTGGTATCAGAGCCTAGACGATTTTAGGACAATGGAATTTGGATGTCTGAGACTATATGATTAAATTGATTTTTGTGTTTAGTCAATTTAATAGATTCCTAGTATCATCCTCTTAAGCCTTTTAAAATGATTCCATGTTGAGTGTCTGATTGATTGATTGTGACTTCTTGTACATTATTGTCCTATTCTGTATGAGTGCAGAGAGATGAATGTTGGAGCTAGAGTCATGGATGGGGTAGAGGTCATGGCAGAGGTGGTCGTGGTCGGGGACCAGTGGTTGAGCCGTCTTCGAGTGCTACGCATGCGTCAGAGATTCATACGCATCATACGGGTTCATTGAGCGAGACCAGTGGTAGTGCTAGTGTCAATACTGTGTGTGTCGAGAGAGGTGTCGGGATGGCTGGTAACAGAGCGGGCCTGGGTGTGGGTATTATTCCAGCTCAAGATCGTATGGATCGCATGGAGGGAATTCAGACAGAGTTGTTGGGGCGTTTTCCGGCGGCGGTTCTGGGATAGGCTCTAGTGGTGCCTCCAGTGGCGGAGGTGTAGCCGAAGGCAGCGGTTGCAGAGGTGTGTCCTACTTACTAGAGATGGTGAGTCAGATGCATCAGATGAGTACAGCTTTCTTTTCGGGTGTTTATTACTCTAGGGGTTGCGGCTCCAAATAACTCATTTATTTTGTCTGGAGATGATTAGTTCTTCAATGAGGATGATTAGTTCCTCAGAGGAGATGATTAGTTCTCCTATATATTCTTTGGGATAATGAGTTTCCATTATGAGTATCGAGGGATGATTAGTTCTCTCGAGGGGATGATTAGTTCCCTGTGTACCCGGAGCTCGACGGATGCGTCCTGCGAGTGGGAGGGGTGTCGAATGAGTTAAGAGTGATAAACAACTGAAAACGGGTGTATAAACATGAGATTAGATGAGGGCCTCGGAGATCGGGTGTGGGATCTCAGGTGGTTTTGACCGGTTTTTGGGTTAAGGTTAGGGTCTTTGATAGACGGTTTCATGGATTCGAGGACGAATCCAGTTTAGTGGGGGAGAATTGTAACATCCCAAACCGAAAAATGCATTTCGGCAAGGGTGTTGATCGACACCATGCATTTTTTACCGATCGGGTTAAATTTTTAATCATGGTTTGGCTTGGTTTAAAAACGTTAAACCTAGGGCTTGTTTTAACAAGTCTCGAGCAGACTTGTGGCCGCGTAGAGGAAGAGAAAAACGCAGAAAATAGTAGAAAAAGAGAGTTTCGAGAGATTGTTCGTGATTCGATCGATTGTTAGCTCGTTAGCTCCGTTCTTCGTCGTTGATTTATGTGAGTGGCTCGTAGGAGCGTAGAGGCTATGATTCTGGTGCTATCCTGCGAGGGAATCCTTTGTTCGTCCCTGTTCATCGTTGTTCTTCATTCGTTCGTTCCTTATTCCCCTTTTTAATTCGTATTCAAGGTGAGTTCGTGATCGCGGTTATGGGATTAGTTTGTTAGGAGATAGAATGATTGAATCGTGGTTGTAGAGGTCATGGATGGGGTAGAGGTCGTGGTCGGGGACCAGTGGTTAAGTCATCTTTGAGTGTTACGCATGCGTCAGAGACTCCTACGCATCATACAGGTTCGTTGAGCGAGACCAGTGATAGTGCTAGTAAGAGAACTGTGGATACCGGGAAAGGCGCCGTGATGGCTGGTAGAGAAACTGGCCCAGGTGCAGGTGCTGTTCTAGCTCAGTTTTGTATGGATCGCATGGAAGGTATTATGACAGAGTTGTTAGGGCATTTTCCTGTGGCGGTTCCATGTCAGGCTCCAGTGGTGCCTCCAGTGGCGGAGGTGCAGCCGAGGGCTGCGGTTGCAGAGGTGCATCCTACTTACCTGGAGATTGTGTGTCAGATGCCCCAGATGAGTATGGCGTTCTTTTCGGGTGGTGTTAGCCCCGAGGAGGCAGGTGAGTGGCGTTTGCGTGTGGAGCGCAATTTCCACTCAGTTCGTTGTCCTGAGGAGTTCAGGGTTGAGTTGGCAGTTTACTATCTAAGTGGTGATGCTCATCCTTGGTGGAGAGCTTTAGAGGCCAGGAGGCCTGGCACACCATGGACCTGGGGAGAGTTTGTGGCCGAGTTTAACGCCCAATACTTTCCTTAGGAGGCTCGAGATCACCTCAAAGGCGAGGTTGGTAGAGATGGCTGCTGGTATTGAGGAGGACCTGCAATGTCAGTTAGTTGCGGTAGTGCCCGCGGCAGTTGTTCCTACTGCTCAGCCGAGGATCTACAAAGTAGTTTTGGTTCTGGTTCTGGCAAAGGTGACATGCCTGCACAGGGTCAGAAACTGAAGTGGGAGGGCGCTTCCAGGCCCAGTCAGAATTAGAGGGGTGGAGCGTGTTATAGAGCGGTAGTTTTGAGCAACGTCTAATGAGTTGCCTTCGCAAGAGTGACCATCTGTAGTAGTCGCAGCAGCCGGATTCCCGAGTTTGTTTCCACTGTAGGGAGGCAACGCATATCAGGTCAAGGTGTCCCAGGTTTCCACGTATGACTGTTGCTCTAGTCAAGCTAGTGGTGTAGTTGGTAGCAGTGCAGCCGTTGAGCCAGATTAGGCCGGCACCGCGAGTCTATACTCCAAGAGAGGCGGGACAGCATAGCGGCGCGTCGATCACATGTAAAATCTTAGACTCATACATCATATATTCTTTAGTTGGTGAATTGTTGTTTGTTTCCTGTTATTTTACTTGTGATAGTCTAGTAGGGTTCTCAACTCATGTGAATTGTGTAGGGACCTTGTTAGTGGGAGGTTTTGAGTCCAATGAGCTTTTCGATTCTGGAGCATCCAACTGCTCTATTACCCGAAAGCATGCCAAAAGCAGTGGCATCCGTAGCAGCGCTGGTGAGCGTTCGGGTTTGGTCAAGGTGGCTAGAGGGGCATTCCTAGCTACTTCGAGCGGTTGATCTTCAGATTGCTGGGTAGTCGATGCCAGTAGATTTGGTGATTAGTCTGGTGGAGTTGTACGACGTTATCCTAGGGATGGATTGGTTGTCGTTCTACAGAGTTCATCTTGATTGTTTCTTAGGCAGAATGGTCTTCGAGCGAGATGCAAAGAGGTCTGTGTTTTAGGGTGTGACATCGACTTCTGGGAGTCTTGTGATTGGTGCGGTTCAGGCAGTGCATATGATCGAGCATGGATGCAAGGCTTATTTGGCGATGATTTTTATGACAGAGTATGTTGGTAAGGTTGTTGTGAGTGAGATTCAGGTTTCAGTCATTGTTTGAGGTTACTGTTGTCTCAGTCTCATCCGTTAACGATTGAGTTAGAGCCTATCTCTAAGGCACCTTACAGGATGGCTCCAGCTGAGTTGGCAGAGCTGAAGAAGCAGCTAGATGATTTGGCGAGTAAGGTATTATTCATCCGAGTACTTCACCGTGGGGAGCACCAGTGTTGTTTGTGTAAAAGAAGGATGGTAGTTTCCGGTTATGCATCGATTACTGGGGACTAAACTGGGTCACTGTGAAGAACAAGTACCCTCTCCCTAGGATTGATGAGTTGCTAGATCAGTTGAGGGGTGCTACTTGGTTCTCCAAGATTGACTTGGTTTCAGATTCCGATTTTCGGAAGACAACTTTCAGGACAAGATACGGGCATTTTGAGTCTGTGGTTATGCCTTTCAGATTGACTAATGCGCCCGAAGCATTCATGCGGTTGATGAACAACATATTTCAGGAGTATCTAGATGTTTTCGTGATTATCTTTATCGACGATACCCACGTTTACTCGAAGAGTCTTGAGGAGCTCGAGGTGCATTTGCAGTTAATTCTAGAGAAGCTTTGGGAGTAGAAGCTTTTCGCTAAATTGAGCAAGTGTAGTTATTGGCAGAGATAGATGGGTTTTCTTGGCCATATTTTTTTACAGAGGGAGTTTCTGTGGATCCGGCTAAGATCGAGGCTATTAAAGATTGGCCTAGACCATCTAATGTGACTGAGATCAGGAGCTTTCTTGGTTTAGCAGATTATTATCAAAGGTTCGTCAAGGGCTTTGCAAGTATGGCTGTGTCGATGACGAAGTTGACCTGGAAGGATGTCCCATTTGTTTGGTCTCAAGAGTGTGAGGACAACTTTCTGAGGCTGAAGGAGATGTTGATGAGTACACCTATGTTGGCGTTGCCTGAGACGGGTAAGCCTTACGCAGTGTACACCAATGCTTCTGGGATTGGCTTGGGTTGCGTGTTGATGTAGGAGGGTAGAGTGATTGCGTATGTTTCACGACAGTTGAGGGGTGTTGAGCGTAATTACACTACGCATGGTCTAGAGTTGGGTGCGGTGGTGTTTGCATTGAAGATTTGGAGATCCTATCTATATGGTGGGAAAGTTCCGATTTTCACAAATCATAAGAATCTGCAGCATATTTTCACTCAACCGTTGTTGAATGTGAGACAGAGACGCTGGATTGAATTATTGGCAGATTACGAGTTAGACATCGTTCATCATTCGGGTAAAGCAAACCAGGTAGCATATGCGATGAGTCGTCGGCAAGTAGATTCGGCTCGGAAGCAGGATATTGAGTCGCTTCTGAGCGAGATTGGCACTTTGAGGTTATCTGTTATATCACAGAAGCCGTCGAACTTAGAGGCGGTTGATAAGGTAGATCTTTTGAGTAGGATTCGAGTGGTGCAGGCGAGTGATCAAAGTTTGGCTGCTGCGTCAATCGCAGAGGGTTCTGAGTATCAGTTCTCTTTGAATGGGACGATTCTTGTTCGTGGTCGGATTTGTGTACTCAAGGTAGAGGAATTGAGGAAGGAGATTCTGAGAGAGGCTCATGCAAGTAAGTTCTAGATTCATCCGGGAGCGACAAAGATGTATCGCGATCTCAAGCGGTACTATCACTGGGTCAGGATGAACAGAGATATGGCTGTCTGGGTATCGAAGTGCAGCACATGTTGGTTGGTTAAAGCAGAGCATAAGGTTCCGAGTGGTTTGTTGCAGAGTTTACCCATTCTGGAGTGGAAGTGGGATATGATCACGATGGTTTTTGTAGTGGGATTACCTAACTCGCGGACCTTCGATGCTATCTCGGTGATCGTGGATCGATTGACTAAGTCAGCACATTTTCTAGCCATAAAGAAGACAGACGGAGCGGTTGTTTTGGCTAAGAAATTTGTGAAGGAGATTGTGAGGCTACATGGAGTGCTAGCCAGTATTCTGTCAGACCGAGATCTGATATTTGCTTCAGAGTTTTGGGGAGCATTTCAGACAAAGATGGGTACTAAGGTGCACATGAGTACAACATACCACCCGAGACTGATGGGCAGTCAGAGAGGACGATTCAGACTTTAGAGGATTTACTGTGGATGTGCGTACTGGATTGGGGTGGTCAGTGGGTTGATCATTTGAGCTTAGTGGAGTTTGCATATAATAACAACTTCCCAGCGAGTATTGGGATGGCTCCTTTTGAGGCTTTGTATGGAAGGCCATGCAGGACACCCCTATGCTGGATCCAAGTGGGGGAGCGCAGTATTCATAGGGCTACTTATATTCAGGAAATGACAGATAAGGTTCATGTTGTGAGACTGACGTGAAAGAAGCTCAGGATAGGCAAAAGAGTTATGTAGATAAGTGGAGGCGAGAGCTTGAGTTTGCAATGGAAGATCGGGTGTATCTCAAGATGGCTATATTGAGGGGTCCTAACAGATCCATAGTAGAGAACATGCTGAGTCTTTGGTTTCTGTTTCCGGTAGTAGAACGGGTTGGGCCGATTGCTTATCGGCTGGAGTTACCTCCGATTATGAAGGCTTTTCATAAGGTGTTCAATGTGTCAATGTTGAGGAAGTGTCTTCAAGAATCGGAGGAGTTAGTGGCTAAGATTTCTGAGGGCCTGCAGCCTAATTTGACGGTTTCGACAGTTCGTGTGAGGATTCTCGAGAGGCGAGTCAAGGAGTTGCGTAGGAAGAAGAATATGTTGTTGCGAGTTTTGGGGGATTACGCTGGTTGCAAGGAGGAGACTTGGGAACCTGAGGCAAAGATGAAATTGAAGTTCAGGAAGTGGTTTGACAAGCAGATCGTCGTTTGAGCTCTATTTTCTCTTTGTGGTTCCAGTTTTGTTTTTAGCATGTATTTCTTTTGTTGTATTTTGGTTTTCGTTGTAACGATTATACTTTTGGAGATTTATAACATGGAGTTTCTTATTTATCTGTTTATATAAGATGAGTAATTCTTATATGTCTATTGCATATAGTGTGGACCAAGTGTTTAGTCCTGTTTTTGAGATATTCTGGGTTAAGGAGTATCAAATTTGACCACGGGAGGTAGTTTTAGTCGATAGATGTTTATAGACGTTTTTGAATTTATTACTCTAGGGGTTGCGGCTCAAAATAACTAATTCATTTTGTTTGGAGATGATTAGTTCTTCAGTGAGGATGATTAGTTTCTCAAAGGAGATGTATTTATAAGTCTCGAGCAGATTTCTGGCCATGTAGAGGAAGAGAAAAACGCAGAAAAGAGTAGAGAAAGAGAGAGTTTCGAGAGATTGTTCATGATTCGATCGATTGTTCGCTCGTTAGCTCCTTTCTTCATCATTGATTCGTGTAAGTGGCTCGTAGGAGCGTAGAGGCTGTGATTCTGGTGCTTTCCAGCAAGGGAATCCTTTTTCGTCGCTTTTCATCGTCGTTCTTCGTTCGTTCGTTCGTTCGTTCCTTATTCCCCTTTTTAATCCGTATTCAAGGTGAGTGCGTGATCGCGGTTACGGGATTAGTCTGTTAGGAGATTGAATGATTGAATTATGGTTGTTATGATTGTTATTCAAGTGTTTTATTGATTAGGGTTTTGCCTATCCAACATGAAACCATAAAACTGTTAAGCAAAACTCAACAAATAAGAATCGGTTGTGGATAGTTCATATCAATATTTCACAAATCAAACAAAAATCAAACTGTAAAGCAACTAATAATAATATAATAAGTTGATTCATCCTATGCATGATTCATGAGTTTTTGTTCGATAAACAGAAGCACACACACATACAATAAAGGATTCTCGATGTTATTCTTCCCACTCGCAGCAAATTGATGATTCATATATCAATTCCAAAAGACAAGGAAAGTTTTGTCTTAGATTGTTATTTGAAGAATATAGATGCAGATCAACACATGTATCAGTCAGAATAATACAACGATAACTTTCTACTCTGGACAAGATTTTGGAGAACCAAGTAGGTGGTAAGGCGGTAAGCATGTGCAAAGCCAGAAAAGGAAATAGGATAATGTTTTTGGAGGTGGCCATAGTGGTCGTAGTTGTTTCGGGTGCGGGAACACTGAGAATCGTGCGGCTAGTTGTCCCAGGAGGGAGGTATCTCGGGAGGCCAAGGTGTGTTACCATTGCAGAGAGTCGGAGCATATCAGGCCGATATGTCCCAAGTTATAGAAGAGGGCAGGGACAGAGCGCAGTTACTGGCTTAGGTAGCGGCAGTTCAGCCTTTGGGTCAGATCGGACTTGCACCGCGAGTTTACTTACCGACAGAGGTGGAGCAGCATATCGGCGTGCAAATCACAGGTAAAATCCTAGACTCAAACTTTGGTAATTCTTAAGTTGTTGAATTGTAGTTTGTGTTCTTTTATTTTGCTTGTGATAGAAATGTTAGGATTCTCAAAGCATGTAAATTGTGTAGGAAACTTATAAGTGGCAGGTTTCGAGTCCCTGGTTCTTTTTAGTTCAGGAGCATCGAATTGCTTCACCAGTAAGGAGCGTACCGAGAGGAGTGGCATCTGGAGCAGTGCTGGTGAGCTTTCAGGCACGGTCAAGGTGGTCGGTGGAGGATTCCTAACTACTTTTGGTCGTGCTAGAGCAGTAGATGTGCAGATTGATGGGGAATCGATGCCAGCAGATTTGGTTGTTAGTTCGGTGGAATTGTATGACGTCATTTGGGGATGGATTGGCTGGTGCATTATAGAGTTCACCAGGATTGTTATCAAGGCAGAGTTGTTGATTGGGTCGCGAAGTACGACACATGTTCGTTGATGAAGGATGAGCATCAGGTTCCGAGTGGGTTGTTGCAGAGCTAACCCATTCCAAAGTGGAAGTGGGACATAATCACGATGGATTTTGCGATTGGTTTACCTAACTCGCGGACATATGATGTAATATGGGTGATTGTGGACCGATTGATTAAGTATGCACACTTTTTATCTATTAAGAAGACCGATGAGGCAGCGGTTTTAGCCAAGAAGTTTGTGAAGTAGATAGTGAGGCTGTATCTCAAGATAGTTATGTTGAGGGGTCTTAACAGATCCATTTCAGAGAACAAGTTGAGTCCAATATTTATAGGTCCGTTCCCGGTGGTGGAGCGAGTTGAACCATTGGCGTATCGTCTCGAGTTACCTCCGATTATGATGGCATTTTATAAGGTTTTCCATGTGTGGATGTTGAGGAAGTGCCTGTATACTTTGGGGGAGTTAGTGGCAAAGATTTTAGAGGATCTTAGGCCTAAATTTGACGGTACCGTCAGTTCCGGTGAGGGTTCTTGAGAGGAGAGTCAAGGTGTTGAGACAGAAAAAGATTCTGTTGTTGAGGATTTTGTGGGACTGTGCTGGTACCGAGGACGAGACTTGGGAGCCTTAGGCAAAGATGAAGTTGACGTCCAGCAAGTGTTTCGACAAGCAGGTCGCGGCGTGAGCTTACTTTTATCTTTGTGGTTCCAGTTTTTAGTATTAGCGTGGCACTATTGTCGTTTTCATTTCATGTATTTTTGTTTGAGTTATAACGATATACATTTCCCGTGTTTTATAAGAATTGTGGTTCTTGTTTGTGTTAGTTGGTTTAGTTGACCAGTGTGGGTCGTGTTTGAGATGATATTATGGATTGGGAATATCGAGTTTATACCACGTGAGGTGGTTCTAGTCATAGATGTTTATAGGCGTTTTAGAATTTACTACTCTAGGGGTCGTAGCGTTCCCAAATAACTTATTACAGTTTTGGAGATAGTGGTTCTCCGACAGACTTATCGGGGACAAATAGGTCTCAGTACAAGTATCAAGGGATGCTTACTTATCTGTTACAAGTGGGTCTCAGTATAAGTATCGAGAGATAATGGTTTTCTTGAGGGAATGTTCCCCAACATTTCTTTTAGAGATAGTGGTTCTTCGGCAAACTTATCTCGGACAAGTGGGTTTCAGTATAAGTCTAGAGGGAATAGTGGTTTCCCTGTATACCATGAGTTAAAAGGATTCGTTCATGAGAGTTTGAGGGGTATAGTGCACCGATTGTTTAAAGGATATGTTCCTGAGAGCTAGGGGGTGTAGTAATGAGTTAAGAGTAATGAATGTCTGGAAAAGTGCGTATAAAGATAAGATTAGATGCGAGTCTTTGAGATCTGGTGTGGATCTCTAGTGGTACTGGCCAAGTGGGGTCAGGTTTTTGGATCTTTTGTTAGATGGGTTGTCGGGATTTGAGGTCAAATCCAGTTTAGTAAGAGAAAATTGTAACATCCCGAAACTAAAATGGAGTATTTTGGTGAGGGTGTCGATCGACACCTTGGGGTGTTTCGATCGACAACAATGTTCTGAACCAGTTTGTGGTTTGATTTTTAATTGTCTGGTTTACGATGATTTAGGGGAGAACCCCTAGAGCAGTGTTTATAATTTGTGCAGCTATGTTTTGCCGAGTTTAGAGAAAGAAAAGAAAGAATTTGAGAGAAAGAGATAGGGTTTTTGAGTTTGAGTTATTAGGGTTCTTAGAAGTGTTTCCCTAAGGTTTTAGAGGCGTAGAACGATTGAATCAGCGAGACTGTAGTGTTTGAGACTTGAATCCGTTGGCTTGCTTTTGTCCATGGTTGTCCCAATTCTATTTTTGTTCCAGGCAAAGGTGAGTACGCGATCGTAGGCTCATCGAGGCCAATAGTTAGTTTTGATGATTGTTTGTGATAATACGTGATAATTGTGATGATTGTTGATGATTTCTAGTGATTAAATCGTGTTTATATGGATGGTATTTGTGAGTTTCGTGCATGTTCGGTTCTTGGAAATCGCCAGAATGAGCCATGAGAGGAGAGGCTTTTTCTGTAGTTTTTGCAATCAAAGTGTCGATCAACACCTAGTGGTAGTGTCGATCGACACCTCTGTTGATGTCGCGTCGATCGACACGGGTTGTTGTGTCAATCGCCACCATGGTTGACTAAGTGCCGATCGACACCTAGTGGTAGTGTCGATCGACACAAGTATGTGATTGTGAGTTGATGTTGTAAATTATGTTATTGGTTGTTGTGTGGTCATTGCTGGTTGTTGGTTTAGATGTAATTAGCATGTTGGCAAAATGACCGTCTCACTAAATATTTGTGATAATACTTACGCAACTCATTTTTCCATGTGTTGGAGGTAAAGACAAAGTGTGACCGCGGAATTAAGGCATTAAGGAGAAGATGGTATGATTTTATATTTATGTTGCATTTTAGTAGAACCTGATTTTAAGTTGCTAGAAATGCTAGTTGAGTTTCTGGAATTTGGTTATTGATTTTTATTCGGTTTATTTGGTTATTGTTCTTAATTTGGATTATTTGGTTATTTATTTCCACTGGTTTAATTGTTGTTGAAGTTAATCATTGAGAATTATTATTTATGGGACTAATAATCCGGATTAATTATTAAAAAAAAAGCGGACTTGGTTGTTTCAAACAGCGTGCAATTCGATAAGGGTTTTGGCACTATAATTTTAGTTTTTTGTCTAAAAATTTGAATTTTGGTTTATTTGTTGCACCGTATTTTTGTAACGCCCCGACCGACCCTACCATGGCCCCCCCCCCCCATCCACTCTCGGCCTATGGGCCCACCCTGTCTGACGGTCTCTACATTAGTCCGAAGGCTTGAAAGTCTTGTTTACTCACCTTGCAAATCACCACGCGATCTTTCCCCGAGTTTTCGTCCTTACTCACACGGTACTGAATTGACTTCTCAGTAGGTCACCCATCCTCAGATTGCTCCAGCTCAAGCACGCTTAACTCTGAAGTTCTTTCAAGACCTGTGACCGAAAAGATAAATGCACTTTGGTGGTAGCCAAATCAATTCTTTTAAGCTTCTCCGCATATACATCATATACCACATATGCCGTGAAACTGGGGTGTCACAATGACCCCCACTAACACATCGCAACGTTTTCGTTGCGCATACCAATATCGTTACCCCCGATAATCTGACTCACACCGTTTTCAAGGTTTGCTCTGATACCACTTAGAATGCCCTGACCGCCCTTACCATGGGCTCCCCGTCCACTCTCGGCCTGTGGGCCCACCCTGTCCGACGGTCGGTGCATTAGTCCGGGAGGCTCGAAAGTCTTGTTTACTTATCCTGAAAATCACCATATGATCTTTCCGTGTGTTTTTGTCCTCACTCACACGGTACTGGAAATGACTTCCCAGTAGGTCACCCATCCTCAGATTTCTCACGCTTAACTCTGGAATTTTCTCAAGACCTATGACCGAAAAGATAAGTGCACTTTAGTGTTATAGGTAGTTAAAAAAATTCTTTTAAGCCTCTCCGCATATACCGCATATACCACATATGCCCTGGATCCGGGGTGTGACAGTTTTCGTTTAGGTATGAATCTTCTCATTGAGGTTTTCTCGAGTATAAATTGGTTTCCCGAGATGGGAATTAGAGGAGAGACTTTGAATTATTTCTTCTGGATTTTATGGTTTATATGGAAGGCGTAAACTGGAAATAATTTTGATAGCAAGTCGACCAAAATAATGACATTAGAACTTAGTGATTGCCTTGATCCTTAATTCTAATACCAAAACAGTTCTTGTAGATTTAACGCGGACTTTCCGCATTTTATTGAGAGAGAACTAATATACTCTTCTACATGTTATGGTGTACCAAATTGTATCCAGCCAACTACTGATATTTTCATTTTGTTTTGTCACTTAACTGAATCGAAACAGTGAACACATTTACTTATGTTTTTGTGTTTGATCGGACTACTTTTTTCAGCAGTGATTGATTTTGTGTTTTGAATTTGTCCTTTTCTCAGCGGATTCCAACGGCGAATCTTGATGACTGTAGTTTTTTTTTGGATCAACAATTCAACATTTACTTGTCTGTTTTTAAATTTTTGTATTTTTTTTTTTGTCACGGACACACTTACTTATGTCTTGAGGATTTATTATTTACCATGTATATGTTTTCTGAGTCAAGAGTGCTCGCCGGACAAGGTTTTATATAAATCAATTTATTTAGTGGGGTTCAAAATGAGAAATTATGGACTATTCTAAAAAATACCACTATTTTTTGAAAAGTTATCAAATACCATTTTTGGTACAAAATTCTAAAACTACCATAAAATTAAAATTAAGTTTCAACATTCAAAACTAAATCCTAAATCTCAAACCCAAATCCTACCCCTAAAATTATACCTTCATTTGGGAATAGTTTACCCAAACCCAAAAATTTAAACTACAAATCCATTGAAAATCAATTTTTGTATTTATGGTGTTTTTGGAACTACTGAAAAAGTGAAACTTTTGAAACTTTTCAAAAATGGTGGTATTGTAGGAAATTTCTCTTAATTATTTTGCAAAATTTAAGTTGATTCGGTTGGTCTTTTGTTTTTCAAAATATAAGTTGTTTTTTGTTTATTCCTATTTGAATTGAGTTTATTTTTACTATTTTGCTATATCTTTTAATGTAGGCATATAAAAATAAAAAAAATCATATATTAAAATATGATTAAAAACTATAATTAATTATATTAATTATTTTTAATGTATGAAAAATGTCAAAATAGTCCACCGTTTTTCGACAGTTTTGTATTTAGAGCTTGATTGGTTCACCCGCTACCACCCTTAAACACTACATTTGCGAGCGATTGCGGTTGGTAGCGTTTGCACCTATCACATAAACCTCTTCAAACTTGATAGTGGATAAACCAAGACTGAATCAATATAATCAAAACCAATGTTAAAAAAATCGCTAGGCGGTAGCTAAGTGTTCGATAGAGGACTAGCGCCTAGGCAGATTAATCGGGATGTAGGCGAGACTTAGGCGTTAGTAATTTATTTACTAAAATTAATATTTTTAATTGTATATAATAATTTGATATAGTAAAAAAATTTTAAAGTCAAAACTCTACGTTTTTTCGTAGCTTATAAAAAATTGTATCCAAAACAAAGTTCACATGAACTTAGAGAGCATCTCAACAAACAAAACAAACCCAAAAACTGAACATCTGAATGAGCAAACCTAAAATGAATTAGAAACATAGCATACATAAAACGATAAAGGAGATTCAAATTGTTAGTGTAAACTAAATACTACTATAAGTCTATAATAATGAATCAATGATATTTTTCTTAGGAGATTGGCTATGAGATTGGCCGTAACTAGAAGCAAAGTCGTAGACTTTTTCTTGTTTAATAAAAACTACATCAAGTAGTTATATAAAGCTATATATAAATCCTAGTTTAATTAAACATATCTTTTTAAAAACTAGTTGTTAATTATTAATACACCATCTTATCAAAGTATAATATTTTTTTTAAAGTAAACCCGGTTGGTTTGGGCGATTTGGCCGATTTTGGCCGCCTGGACCAGTTTCCCGATTTGTGCTGCCGATTTGAATAGAATCGGGGCGCCTAGTCAAGCGCATAGCCGTCGACTAGGTCGATTTTTTGAATAGTGATCAAAACAAATCTTCTGTGGTTTAACGAATCAAACCATCCCCAATCCCAAACTCGCACGGCATATGTAAAAATGACTAATCAACTATCTTCCTGCGACACGCGACACAAAATTAGGGGAAACAGAATCACAATTATACATGCATCACAAATACAAGCATATAGATAGTTTTATCTCCACCATGCTTATAATAGGCATTTTCATTGATTCACGAGATAACGACAGACGATTCTACTCATTTGCATAATTTATATAGTTTTGGGAATCAAAATCACAAACTTGATATAGAAACATTAATGTTAGTCAACTACTAGACTAAGAAGTAAGAATTAATTCACACTTGATCTTTTAAAATGTTTCATATGAATCAAATATAATATCATTATATACTAATTTAAAATTTTCTTGGTCTAGCTTTGTAGTTCCAAAAATTTTGTACAATAATTAAAGAGATTTAGCATATCTTGAATGATTGAATCAGTAAACATGTGATTGAAATTTATATCGAACAAATAATTTCCCGTGATCCATGGTGGCCATGACCATTAATATATGGTGTACTAAGGAGTTAAGACACCTCACCTCTTCTCACTGGAACACAAGAAAGTCAAAGATGTCTCACTTAATCTATCAATACGAAATTCAATGTATGTCCGAAGTTATAATCTTGGGACATATCCAAGAAAAAGTTACATACTATCGAATTTCTGATGTCATTTTATTCCTAAAACTTAATTTTAAAATCCTTTAAAAGCCTTTTTAGAATTCAATCGATAATTAATTTTCTTATTTAAACAATATGTTATTTGATCAATATTTTTATTTACACATCGAATCACACGTTATAACAATAATCTTTATTCTTCTAAGTTATGAATTGTAGCATGCTTAAATATATTTTAGCTAAAAGTAAATATATTGTATATTTGTATTTATTTCCACCATATATTTTAGTTTGGTATGTTGCCACGGGTTCGTTCCCAAACGTAACACACATTGTAAGACTTGAATAGCAATAACGGATTGACTTGAACACGGACACATTTGCGTCTGTTATAACATCAGACGGTGGGACAATGTTCTGGAATGGTTCAGGCAACATCCGGCACCCTATAGGTTAGTTTTTGCTATCAAGTAACGCCTTCGGATATGACCCACAAGAGACTCCATTGTCTTATTATCACCGATGGTTGCACCGTAAAGTAGATTCGTTGGGTGACTACGGAATTCCCACCTTCCATAACTCGTTATGATCGAGTCGCTTCTTAGTAGACGAATCATTATATACTATTTGGTGTTGTCTCAGATCTCATTAATGTATTTAATAGATAGAATGATGGAATAAAACTTTAAAAAAGTCAAAACTATTTTGTATTCTGTTGGGACCAACCTTGACGAGGTTGGTTAGGAGATTTCGTAAATGCTTCTGTTGGTTGTAAACCTGATAAATGTCTGCAACTTTAATGAGGAAGAAGGTTAAAGTTTGTCTGGTGGTGAAGAATAATATCTTTCGGGTAGTAGGATTTATAGTGGGCAATCAAAAGGTTATGATCTATAGATATAGTTCACCCATATTTGTATATATGTGTCGTCCCATCTCGTGAAACATAGCATTTACTGCTTGACGCCTAACACACAAAAATGTGATTCACATTAGGCCAAAGCCTACCCTATTTTTCGTAGACTATTCTATGAAATATAGTGTGGCAGAAGAAAAATTTACACGTTACCTATTTAGTATTTGGTTAAATTCGGCGAGGAGTTTTTGGTAATTTGTTCGGTTAAGTCGAAAAGTCAACATGTCATTTCAAGTTTCATAGTTAGTTTCCATTTTATTTTCTCGCTAGTTAATCCATAAAAAAAGTATAATTAAATTTATTTAGAAAAATAGGCGTGAATAATAGTCAATTGATCAAAAATTAAGTACATGCCCTAAAATAAAATTAGGTATCTAACATTTAGCATATCTAACATTCTAATTTTAACCTTGTGTAATTATACAACTTTTGGATTAAAAAAATAATAAATACTAAAAAATAGAAACTACAATTAATATTTACCCTAATCTCAAATTGATTTTTTCTCCTAGCCGACCTTTTCTTCTTCTTCTTTTTCTCATTAGTTACAATTTTCTTTTTCTTATCTTCTTATTTTTCTTAATTGTCGATGTTCTTCTTAATTATTCCTTTATTTACTTTTTTTCCAAATTCAATTTTGCAATCAACACAATCTTAACTCGTTGTTATGGATTGAATCTCCACTTGTAGATTTATTTGTTCTTAACTCATTGTCATTTTTCTTAACTCGTTTGTTTTTTTCTTTTCCATCATTTATCTCTTTACTCATTTGACACAAACACAATAATCGATTTCATCTCTCTCTAGTGATCCACTAAACCAATTCTTAATCTTCAATCGTGAATCAAGATGAAAATGAACATAGCCAACTATGTTTGGAAATTAATATAATAGATAACTATGTTTCTTATAACAATTATGTTTGTGATAATAGTTAACTATGTATGTTTTTATTTTTCCTTATACAATCTATAATAATTAATTAATCTTGAATTAATATGGTGTTCTTCTCAATCAAAACTTTTCACCGCCGTATTCTTCTTCTTTCTTCTCCTACTTCTCCTATGTCACGAACATATGAACATATTTAATTGATGTCAAAAAGGTGATGGGTGATCTCTACGAGCAAGATAATGGACAATCGCAAGTAAGTTTATTGATGCGGGCTCAAATTGACCCTCGAACCACTCTCTCAAACAAAGAGGTCATCGTAGTATTTAGGGATCGAAATCCACAGGGAGTTGGAATACACAATCAATCTTAGTATTCAGATTTTGCTAAGTGAAACGATATAAATGTAAATGCAGATTATAAAACAAGTAAACGAAAGATGGTTAATTAAGTTCTTGAAAAGATGAAAGCTAGGTCATGGAAATTCTTTAGGTAATGATTCGAAATCAATATATAGCAATTGTCGAGGTTCAATTAAGTGCCGTTCTAGAACTCAAACACGAAAATATAGCCAGCTAACTGTCGTTACGAAGGCTATCTATCTTTAGATCCTCGAATCCCAAATTTCTTTGCGAATTCGTCGAATCTAAACAAGCATTTAGTACGAGCTCGATATGTTCACAAAGTCCCTAAGCCAAATTTCTTTGCGAATAAGTAACTTTGCCCATTTAAACTAGTTCAGGTTATTAATCCCACTGTCGTGGCTAATCAACAATCCTAAGATCAAGATTTGATACACAGAGTTTTAACCCTATATTTCTACTGCAAGTGCACAGCAAACGAAGTAGTTATTTAGGGATCGAATCCTCAAGGACCAAATTGCTTACACAACTTATTATAGAAGATTGAATCAAACTAAGCAGGAAACAAGAATTGATGGTAATGATATCGAATTCAAAAGACAATATTGCAAATAAAAACGGTTTTAAATCAGGATAATAAAAACGCTAGGCTTTAGAGAATCTCAGGAAATCACTTTAACAAACCATACAACTATTCAGATTCAGATATACATGCATCTAGAACTCAAAACACAATTATAAACCATTCCACTTTCGTGATAATAATTACTATCCCTAAAGATCCGAGAACCTATACTTTCGCATGGTCACGGCTATCCTAGGCAAGCATTACAATTCAGGTTTTGATTAGTTCACAATCAATTTCTAATTCACTTTCGAGACTAGAACCTAATTGTTCATCAACAGTAGTTCCAGTGATTCACAGGCTTTTGGAATGTAAATCAACTTAAGATCTAGGGATTAAGTGATCAGTTCAATCCTAGCTTTATGCCTAACAGTGATGAAGATGATAAAGAGGAAACAACCTATTTGTGTCAGATTTATTGTGTGAAATCCATCGAAACCCTAAAACCTAACTGTAGAACTACTCAGACATAATTGAAAGCAAATCGAAAGCAAAAGAAGAGAATTGCATAATAGATAAAATAGGAAACAAGTAAAGGTTCAGAAATCTTCTCAGAAAGTAGATGATCTCTTCTCCTCGCTTACAAGTGCTCAAAAAGCTCTCTAGGTCTTAGTAAAAACGTGCAGATAAAAAGATAGATCAAAAGTCTGAAACTAATAGGGTTTTTATAAGAGATAACGCAGAAAAGGAAAATCCCGTAAAATCAGGGAAACGGACCGGTCGGTCCTGTTGTGGACTGCTCGGTCTGAGAGACGGACCGGTCGGTCCATGTCTTCCAGTGGCTAGACCGACCGAGCAGACCGGTCGGTCCATGAGCCATGTGCCTCATTAAAAACATGATTAGGGAAGTCTAAATTCTCATTATATCAACTCCCCCAGACTTAGATCTTTGCTTGTCCTCAAGTGAAGACAAACTAGACACAAGTTCAAGGAAGTTATAAAACCAAAAACAACCCTTCGCAAGATGAATGCAATCCTTTAAGACCCCACAGATGTAATACTAACAACCCTCATAGACAGATCAAAAACCAAGATGGTACTTCATGTACTTTTACCAAATACATATCAATGTCACCCTACTCAAGTTCCTATGTCTCAGCGACTTTTATACCAGGGTTCATAAATCTTACCAGAGGGAAAATGTCCGTCGCATAAGGGTTAAGGTTTGTGGCTGTTTAGTGGTGGTAATGAGTGTTTAGGCTAACCTTGTCGCGGCCGAATGCAGTCATGGCGCAAAAACCCAAGAGAACTAAGTCCAAGGATGATGCACAGCTTCTCAAACTTAAGACTATTTCATTGAGACAAAAACTTTCTGCTTAAGGACTAATGTAAAGAACTAGAAATAGAAACGTGCTTATAATTATTTATGGAAAACTGAGGTTTTATTCTAATCCCTTTCAGCTTTATTCTTTGAACGCCAAGTTTTTTTTTTTTTTTTTTTTTTTTTTTTATGAAGCTGGGGATTAGTTCTAACCTTTCCTAAGTACAAATGATGCAGGCCAAAAAATGAGTAAAGAAATTAAAAATCCTAAGCAGAAAAGTTTTTAAGTAGTACCGAGTCTTTAGAATGGTCAGCTGGCCGGACTATCTCTCCGGAGTTTTTACGCTTGAGTGCATGTCAATGTCTTGGACAGAAGGCATGGAGTTCGAAAGAAAAAGGTTAGGGTAAGGTGTGGTACCAGACTAAAGATGAGCCTGGCCATTAGGAGTCCTGAAAAGAGGAATGTGTTTGAAAATGGATAGGACTCCTAACGTTGTTGTTACTGCTTATGCGATTTTGAATTCCCTCTGTTAAGAAAAACAAAATAGCATAAAAAATGTCAGCGTTAGCTTTCAAGGAGACAGGAGCCTTCAGGTAATCATTGATCCGCCTAGGGTGTTTCTAATCTTCCCATTAGCATTGGTTTGTCACTGTTAAAAGGGTTAGAAAACATCATGTGGTCCTAGAAATGCATGCATATCACAAAAGGCTTAGTACAAACTGACTCAATAAAACTGAAAACGACTCAAGAAAAACCAAAAATAAAATAAGAAAACAGAAAACATAATTAGTACCAATAGTACTCCCCCCCCAGACTTACTTCACACCGACCCGGTGTGAGAATGAATCCAAGGGAAAAGACTATTAAAAGAAAGGAAATAAAAATGAAAGTAAAAAGAAAAGATAGAAAAATCTAACTCGTCATCAGAAAGTTGGAGACTCATCATCTGCCATAGTCTCATCGCTGTCAGGAGCATCATCAGCATCATCAACATCATCGTGTCTCACATCTGTGGAAGGTCCAGAAGGTGGAGGCATGGGACTCCTAGCAAGCTCTGGTCCTCTAACTCCATTTGTGCCTCGCGAACAAGAAAGGGCACCCCAAATTGCAGCCAACATGCTGTGAAGCTTATGGGAAGTCCTGTGCTGGTGCTCTCTGTACTCAGATTCGGTCCATGTGTCGCGAAGCGGAGAGGGGCAGAACTGGCCTTCATAAGGTTGGAGCTGGTAACTCTGCGCATGCGAAGCAGTACCTCTGCTAGTCTCTGCAGCGTCAGTGTCGCGGGTAACGTGGCGGCGCTTCCTGCGCTGTAAAGGTGCATCTGGCTCTGCGTTCTGAGCTGGGGATGAGGGCAAGAATCTCACATTGGCGATGGAAGTGAGAGGTACATGCTCACTAGGTAACTGAATAGACAACTGAGTACCATCCAAAGCAGAATAACGCCACTTGCCATCAACTAGCCATCTACACGAACTCAAATGCTGCATATTGAAAAGGGAAGGTTCTAGGATCTCCTCAGTGTCAGCGAGATCAATCCCATGAAATGCAAAGATGGGGGTTAGGAGACTCCCACAAACCTCTTTCTTCCCAGGTCCCTCTAAACCTCTAAACTTCCTCTCTGTCAGGATATTCGCAAACGCTGCTCCGAAATTCATGTTCTGGTCGCGAGGAGGATCATAGTAGATATCGTGCACAAACCCCAGCATCCCATAATGTAACAAGAGCAACTCATCATGACGCAAAGCTCCTGGGTCCGCTTTGCAAAACATAGTGAAACTTAGAGCTTTAGCGACAATGCGGATAATGGGGTTCCGGATAAGTGTCAGTTTCATGGCTCGTGGTGTGGCCTCACCCCTAGCTATATTGTCCCATAGAACGTGACTCTGACGAAAAAACTTGTTACCAGGAAATTCAGGACGTGAATGACTGTCGTCAAAGCCATAGATGTTACACAACTCTCTCATCGAGATCTCGTATGATTTGCCCTGTATCTTGTATGACAAAACTCCTTTCTCAACGTTACCAAAATCATTGGACGGATAGTAGACCTCACAAGAGGCCAGAAACTGCCTCACTAGCTTGGGGTATAAGGGATACCGTGTCGTCACCATTTTCTCGAGTCCCATACGATCTATAATAGTAAGCACCTCATTCTCAATACCCAATTCCTCCAACATGTTAGTACATAGAAACCTAGTCGGCAATATCTCCACATTAAGCAACCCATTATAGCAAACACTATTGTAATGAACCCATCCATCCGTTTTCCGTTTGTTCGCGTAAGACGATTCCTTAACAAACTCTTTCTTATCTATCACAGGACGAATGTCAATTCGAGGGAAAGGAATACCGTCCGGTCGTGGCCATTGATCATTAGGAATGGGACGCGAGCTTCGCGATTGACGCGGTGCTTCTTGATGGTGAGACCCAGCTATTCCTTTTCCTTTTTCTGCTCGTGTAGGACGTCTTTATTTGTCATGATTGCGTTTGGTTTGAAGTTCATGTTCCTGGTCTCCGGGAATTGAAGATGTGGATCGACGCTCTGTAGTACAAGCCATAGCTGCAAAAACCAAACCAAAGTCAAGGATCAAAATTCGGAATTCATTAGAACCACCCAAAAACCCGAAATTTAAGACCCAAATACGAAACCCATACCTTGCAGATCGACCAAATTGAGGCTAGAATTAGATAGAGGGTGAAAAACTAAGCAAGTTAGAGCCCAAAATCGTTCAATTTGGTTGAGAATTGAAGAACTTAGGTTTTGTAGAAGTTTTTTGGGAATTTCTCTCAAGAACACTTGAAAGAGATGAGGGATTGGTGTTGTGATCGTGAAAGAGGAGGTGGGTGCACAAATTTGGGGTATTTAATGGGAAAAATTCGGTTCAATTGCACAAATTTCGGTTTAAATGAAGTAATTTTGGTTCAAATTAAGTGCAATTCCGGTTTAGAAGACTTACCTGGTAGTGGACCGACCGGTCTGATACAGGGACCGGTCGGTCTGGGGTGCATCGTGCAAGACCGATCCACGGGACGTGGGAGCATCGGCATCAGCCGATCTGTGGGACGTGGGAGCATCGACATCAGCCGATCCGTGGGACGTGGGAGGGACCGACCGGTCTGTAGGGATACCGACCGGTCCAGGTCCTCTAGTGGGTAGACCGACCGAACAGACCGGTCGGTCTTATGGGACCGAGCAATGAGAAAGGATCGAGACTGACCGGTCTGTATGGAGACCGATTCCAAACTTCTGTGACGAGAATCCTAAGGAAAAACCAAAAAGAAAAACAAAAACCAAGGTAAAACCGAAAAAAGAATAAAAAAGAAAGAACATATATATACACTTACAAGTGGGTTGCCTCCAACTAAGCGCTTTGTTTAACGTCGTTAGCTTGACGTGTGCGCCTTTTAGGCGTTAGGTGGCTCAACAAGAGGGATCTCAGTACCCTCTGTTATGGTGGTATCAGCGAGGTAAGGCTTCAAGCGCTGACCATTGACGACGAACTCATTTCCAGTTGGATCCAATAGCACTACTGCTCCGTAAGATCTTACTTCTTTGATGGTAAAAGGGCCTGACCACCTTGAACGAAGCTTTCCAGGGAACAGTTTCAAGCGAGAGTTGAAGAGCAGAACCTGGTCATTCGGAGCGAAGTCCCTGGAGATGATTCGCTTGTCATGGTATGCCTTGGTCCGTTCCTTGTAGATCCTTGAACTCTCATAAGCCATGTGTCTTATCTCGTCCAACTCGTGCAGCTGGATGGTTCTCCGTTCAGAGGCTGACTTGATGTCATAATTCAGTTGCTTGATTGCCCACGCCGCCTTGTATTCCAACTCCACTGGGAGGTGACAAGATTTCCCATACACCAGATGAAATAGAGTGGTGCCTAAGGGTGTCTTGTATGCAGTTCGATATGCCCATAGAGCATCATCAAGCTTCATTGACCAATCCTTCCTAGTCGTGTTCACCGTTTTCTGCAGGATGCCCTTGATCTCTCTGTTGGAAATCTCCACTTGGCCACTCGTCTGTGGATGGTAAGGTGTCGCGACCTTATGTCTAACTCCATTTTTACTCAAAAGGTTGGCGAACACCTTATTGATGAAGTGAGAGCCTCCATCGCTGACCACTACTCGAGGAATGCCAAATCTTGGGAAGATGATTGATTTGAACATCTTCAGAACCACCCTGGCGTCATTTGTTGGGGAAGCCAGCGCCTCAACCCACTTGGATACGTAATCTACAGCCACCAAGATATACTGGTTCCCATATGAAGAAGGGAATGGTCCCATGAAGTCAATTCCCCATACATCGAACACTTCTACTTCCAAGATGAAGTTCTGAGGCATTTCGTTCCGTTTGCTAATGTTTCCCTGTCTCTGGCATGAAGCACACTTAGAAACAAACTCATTAGTGTCTTTAAATAGGGTAGGCCACAAAAAGCCTGCCTGCAATACCTTCGAAACAGTTTTAAAAGTTGCAAAGTGTCCTGCATAGCTGGAACTGTGACAATGAAAGAGTATACCTGGAATTTCCTGCTCTGAAACGCACCTTCGAAAAATACCATCTGAGCACTGCTTGTAGAGGTACGGTTCATCCCAGAAGTATCTCCTCACATCTCTGAGGAACTTCTTCTTCTTGTACTTGATGAAATCTTTCGGTTCTTGTCCCACAACCAAGTAATTGGCATAATCAGCAAACCAGGGTCTCTCAGGGGGGCGTGAGGACTGAATGGCAGCAGCAAACTCATATGAAGTCCCAATGCTAACCGAATAAACTTGTTCCTCAGGGAGTCCAGCATCGAGTGGGACTTGCTCTTCAATTCGCAGTCTAGATAAGTGATCTGCTACTCCATTCACAATTCCCTTCTTGTCGCGAATCTCTAGATCATACTCTTGCAGCAAGAGAATCCAGCGAAGTAGTCTTGGCTAGGCATATTTCTTGGTAAGGAGATACCTCAGAGCCTCGTGATCCGTGTGAACTACTACCTTAGAACCCACCAAGTATGACTTGAACTTCTCGAAAGCAAACACAATAGCAAGTAGCTCCTTCTCAGTAGTGGCATACTTGCATTGTGCATCGTCAAGGGTCCTGCTAGCGTAGTAAATCACGTGTAGCTTCTTATCCTTTCGCTGTCCCAAAACAGCTCCCACTGCATAATCGCTTGCATCAGTCATGATCTCAAAGGGAAGATCCCAATCAGGCGGTTGAACAATCGGTGCAGTCATAAGAGCTCCTTTGATGGTGTGGAAAGCCTCAAGACAAGGACCATCAAAGTCAAATTTCACGTCCTTGCAGAGCAGCCGAGTCAAAGGCCTTGCTATCTTGGAGAAATCCTTGATAAACCGCCTGTAGAACCCAGCATGTCCAAGAAAACTACGCACTCCTTTAACTGAGTTAGGTGGTTGCAGACTAGCCATGACCTCTATTTTCGCCTTATCCACCTCAATCCCATTCTCAGAAATCTTGTGTCCCAGTACTATCCCATTTCTGACCATGAAATGGCATTTCTCCCAGTTTAGCACTAAGTGTTTCTCCTCACAGCGCTGCAGAACCCTGCAGAGATTCGCCAAACACACAGAAAACGATGAGCCATAAACAGAGAAATCGTCCATGAATACCTCCATAATGTCTTCAATAAGGTCGGTGAAGATTTACATCATGCATCTCTGGAACGTGGCTGGAGCATTGCACAAGCCAAATGGCATTCTGCGGTACGCATAAGTGCCATATGGACAGGTGAATGTGGTCTTCTCCTGATCGTCTGGGTGGATGGGAATCTGGAAGAAACCTGAGTATCCATCTAAGAAACAATAGTAAGGGTGGTTTGCAGGTCTTTCAAGCATGTGATCAATAAAAGGCAATGGGAAATGATCTTTTCTAGTTGCAGCATTCAATTTCCTATAGTCAATGCACATTCTATGACCAGTTACAGTTCTAGTGGGAATCAATTCATTCCTATCATTTTTCACTACAGTAACTCCACCTTTCTTAGGAACTACATGTACAGGACTAACCCAGGTACTATCAGAAATAGCGTATATGATTCCAGCTTCTAACAATTTCATAATCTCTTTCTTAACAACATCTTTTAGATTCGGGTTTAACCTCCTCTGATGTTCTATAAAAGCCTTGGATTCATCTTCTAAATGGATTCTATGCATGCACAAGTTAGGTGAAATTCCAGTAATGTCATCAATCGAATATCCTAATGCCTTACGATATTTTCTAAGTTCGCACAACAGCAAAGCAGTTTCAGCATTGTTCAATTCAGCAATGATAATGACAGGGTAAGTAGAATTGGGGCCAAGGAAAGCGTACCTCAACCCAGCTGGGAGGGTTTTAAGTTCCACCTTATGAGCTTTCAGCTCGCTCCATGGATTATCAGTGTGAGTGGTAGACTTACCTGGGGGGTTTTGGGGTCTCTGATGGTTTTGGCATGTCTGCTTTGATGTCTAGAGAAGCCACCAACTTCGTAAATGCGGCGCTCTGGTCCAGCTTCTTCACAAGCTCGTTAGCCTCATCATTTAGAAATCCATCCTCCGTCTTGGCTTTGGTTAAAGCAATCTCCGGTGGATCATCTATCAAGATCTCCTCTGTAGCTTGGTTGGCGATGTCTTCTGGATCATTGATGGAAAAGGCTTGACCATTTATCAAAGGTCTCTTCAGCAGCTTATCCATCTCAAATTGCATCTCAATGTCTCCCAGTTGGAGATTAATGCGTCCTCGCTTGACATCTATGATTGCACCAGCTGTGCAAAGAAATGGCCTTCCAAGAATGAGAGGATCTCTCGGCTCCTCGTCAAGTTCCAGCACCACAAAGTCTGCAGGGACAAAAACATCACCAATTTTCAGTTGTAAATCTTCTAAAATGCCTATAGGAAGTTTAACAGAACGAT
Source organism: Draba incana (assembly GCA_963576765.1). Taxonomy (NCBI): domain Eukaryota; kingdom Viridiplantae; phylum Streptophyta; class Magnoliopsida; order Brassicales; family Brassicaceae; genus Draba; species Draba incana. The sequence continues at coordinate 33,648,092 of OY755204.1, read as the reverse complement.
CAGCAAAGATTAAGGAGATTTTAGTAGGACTAAAGTCCTTAAAACCCAGTCGTTTTGCGACGGAATACGGCATGAGATTGACACTTGAGCCCAAGTCGCATAAGGAGCATGCAAAGATGGTAGAGTTGATATGCGCTGACAACACAAAACGACCCGGATCTCCAAGCTTCTTGATTGTCTTGTTCTGTAATACCGCGTTGCACTCCTTAGTTACCCTTACATAGACCTCTTCCTCGGTTACATTAGAAGTCAAGATCTTCTTGAAGTAACGTTTAAGCGAAGGGCACAGATGGATAGCATCCACTAAGGGGATCTTTACCGTCAAATCCTTAACCATCTCTCTGCACTTTGCTTCTTCCAGGTCTTTCTGAGACCTCTTAGGTTGAACCGGATAAGGAGCCTTGGGGACAAACAAACTTTCTGGTGCACTGTTGACCGGACCGACCGGTCTGGTAGGAGGATCGGTCGGTCCTTGAGCACGATCGTCCAGACCGACCGGTCTGATGGGGGGACCGGTCGGTCCGTCATTCAGTGGATCTTTCGATGCGTCTGAATCTCCTGCAGAAACTGTCCTTCCCTTCATTTCTCTGGGGACCGGCTCAAGAACCTTACCACTCCTAGTGGTGACAGCTTCAACTTTCATTTCAGAGATGGCATGACAATCTCTCTTAGGATTTTGCTCCTTTTTTGCTGGAAGGGTCCCCTGCTGTCTCTTAACAGCTTCTTCATTCTGAGCCACCTGAGTATCAAGCATCTTCAGGTGAGTTTGCACAGCATCTAGACGCCCATAAATGTTGGTAACATCCGTGGAAACCTTCTGCTGATTAGCTAACATGAGCTGCATCATAGCTTTCAACTCGTCATTGGGGCTTGCGGCTGGAGGTGGAGGAGCTTGTTGTCTCGGTTGGAACTGATTCTGATTCTGGTATCCAGAGCCTGATCCTTGTCCATACTGCTTCTGATATCCTGCATGGTAGCCTGTATACCCCTGAGCCAGTGGAGTTGTTCCTGATGAACTGATGAAAGGTTTCTGAGATGGAGCTGGAGCTTGCTGAGGGTAAACCTGATCCTGGGGGTTTGCAACGTTGGTGCTCCTATAAGAAAGGTTGGGATGGCTGCGGTAATTGCTGTTGAAACCTCTGTTCTGCCCAGTCCCTTGACCATTCACATAATTAACTTCCTGAGCATCATCTGAAACTAAAGCAACATCCTCCGAATAACAGATCGCATCTGAAATGTCTCCAACCAAGTTATTGCCCTGCTAGCTTCCCTGCATCAAATCCCTTAGTTTAGCAGCTGTCAGCTCTGCTATTTCTGATGCAGATGGTGCCTCAACACTGCAGACTCTCTTCGACCTGTCATACTCGGAACACTCATTGCTGGAGCTCTGGGCCATGTTCTCAATCAACCTGTATGCTCCCTCCAAACTCTGAGTCCCGAAGTCACCATTACTTGAAGCGTTAAGACTGGTCTTGTAATCCCTGTTGACTCCATCGTAGAAGGTCCTGAGCATATGGTTCTCTGTAATCCATGGTGGGGACACTCTCTACGGTACTCCTTAAATCTGTCCCAGGCTTCAGCAAATGACTCTCCGCCTTTCTGCATGAAATTAGTGATTCTGCTCCTGAGCTGGGCTGTCTTGGTTTTTGTGTAGAAGTAGTCCAAGAAAGCAGCTCTAGCTTCGGTCCAGCCATTCTAGAGAATTAGGAGGAAGTGACTTGAGCCACCTTAGAGCCTTATCAGCAAGGGAATGCTTGAACAACTTGCATTTGAGGTAGTCAGATGGTACCCCATTAGCCTTGGTCGTCTCGCAGACCTCTTCAAAACTCTCTATGTGATCCGTGGGGTTTTCAGAGGCTAACCCATGGAAAACATGTCTCTCCACCAGATTGATCAACTGCGCCTTAATCTCAAAATCGTTCCTCTGAATCGCATGCACCCGAATAGATGATCTATTCTGGTAGTACTGGTGGACATTCTCCCCTTCTCCAATTCCTCTATGTGGCGGAGCATTCTGTCCCTGTGGTGGCACCTGTTGTGCCAAGAGCCTAGCAAACTCCTGCTGCATTTGCTGCATTTGCTGTTGCGCCGCGAGCGCTTGCGCAGCATTTGCAGTACGAATCTGCTCTATCTGGTCGAACAGAACGGTCTGAAGATCATTGTTATCAGCTTGATTTTCGTTATCCATGGCTGATTGAAAATTCCTCTGAGCTTTGTTGGTTCTTTCAAGCCTTGCTAGTTCTTCGTTAGTGTATGAAAGTAGAGGTTCAGTGCGATTACTTCTCCTCTGCATGCACCTGAAATCCCAAGCAAAGACAAAAACAAAAAGAAAACTAAATTAGAAAATACTTAGACGAGATTCGAAATTCAAATAAGATGGCAAACGTAATTTGTTCCCCGGCAACGGCGCCAAAAACTTGATACACAGAGTTTTAACCCTATATTTCTACTGCAAGTGCACAGCAAACGAAGTAGTTATTTAGGGATCGAATCCTCAAGGACCAAATTGCTTACACAACTTATTATAGAAGATTGAATCAAACTAAGCAGGAAACAAGAATTGATGGTAATGATATCGAATTCAAAAGACAATATTGCAAATAAAAACGGTTTTAAATCAGGATAATAAAAACGCTAGGCTTTAGAGAATCTCAGGAAATCACTTTAACAAACCAGACAACTATTCAGATTCAGATATACATGCATCTAGAACTCAAAACACAATTATAAACCATTCCACTTTCGTGATAATAATTACTATCCCTAAAGATCCGAGAACCTATACTTTCGCATGGTTACGGCTATCCTAGGCAAGCATTACAATTCAGGTTTTGATTAGTTCACAATCAATTTCTAATTCACTTTCGAGACTAGAACCTAATTGTTCATCAACAGTAGTTCCAGTGATTCACAGGCTTTTGGAATGTAAATCAACTTAAGATCTAGGGATTAAGTGATCAGTTCAATCCTAGCTTTATGCCTAATAGTGATGAAGATGATAAAGAGGAAACAACCTATTTGTGTCAGATTTATTGTGTGAAATCCATCGAAACCCTAAAACCTAACTGTAGAACTACTCAGACATAATTGAAAGCAAATCGAAAGCAAAAGAAGAGAATTGCATAATAGATAAAATAGGAAACAAGTAAAGGTTCAGAAATCTTCTCAGAAAGTAGATGATCTCTTCTCCTCGCTTACAAGTGCTCAAAAAGCTCTCTAGGTCTTAGTAAAAACGTGCAGATAAAAAGATAGATCAAAAGTCTGAAACTAATAGGGTTTTTATAAGACATAACGCAGAAAAGGAAAATCCCGTAAAATTAGGGAAACGGACCGGTCGGTCCTGTTGTGGACCGGTCGGTCCACTTCATATCAAAGTCTTCGAATTTCGCCTGGACCGGTCGGTCTGAGAGACGGACTGGTCGGTCCATGTCTTCTAGTGGCTAGACCGACCGAGCAGACCGGTCGGTCCATGAGCCATGTGCCTCGGTCTCGGCCTTCACGTGTCTTGGAGGGGACCGGTCGATCCTACCATTGGACCGGTCGGTCCAGGGCCTTTATTTCACCGATTTTCGCCTATTTGCTTGAATCTTCTTCCCGAACGCGTGTAGCTCCAAATCCTCATGTATGGACCTAAATAATGACTCAAGATAACTCAAAAGACTCTAAAACCTCATTAAAAACATGATTAGGGAAGTCCAAATTCTCATTATATCAAGATTCGAGATGATCAAGCAAGAATCAAGCATTAATAACAGTTTAAATGAAGAACCTACGGATAAACCTTAACAAATATGCAATTTCAATGATTTCTTGTCATAACCCAAGAAATCCCAAAACCTAACAAGTGATTTACTCACAAATAGATGATGAAATCATATTAACTGAATAAGATTGCATTAAAAAGTAAGAGTAGATGATACAAAAGGGTTTGAAGTCTTTGGATCTCAAGAACATGTAGATCTTCTCAAAGTTTCTCCAAAAGTCTCTCTTTCTCTCTTTACCTCCTTTATAAAATAGTGTATATCTAAATAAAAACGAGTAAAAAGTATTTATACAAGTGGTAAAATTAGGTTTACAGAGCGCCTGTCGATCGACACAAACAACATGTTGATCGACACGAGGGCATATGTGGAGATTTTCTACGTCATTAAAAACTTCTGTCGATCGACAGTGGATATACTATGTCGATCGACAGGGACCTTTTAAAGGTCTCGATTCCACTTGTATCTCTTCCGCTCCAAAATGGTCCAAAATGCTTCAAATGACCATTTCCTGCAAAACACTACAAAAGACACAAAAATACAAAAAATACTAATACAAAACCTGCTTATATCATGGTTAAAATCGGGTAAAAACCATGATATATCAACTCCTCCAGACTTAGCGTTTGCTTGTCCTCGAGCAAAATCATAAACCAAGAATGGAAAAAGTTGAAAACACAGAATATACCTTTCCAGTTAGTGAACCACATGATTTAGAACCAACCAAAATCAGACCACCATGTACTTCTCCGCAGACAAACACAGCTTTCCAAATCCATTCACCACTTCGTAGCATAATCCGTTAGTCTTCATCGCTTGACCTCAATGATCTCAATACCATGAACCTTCTAGACTCATTCCCATACTGTACCATGACAAATCAACCTATACAACACTTGGTACTCTTTCTCTCCCCCAGACTTATTTTGTTCTATATTTATATATACACATATTTTTGTGATTGTTGAACTCGAAGCAGTGCATATTTCACTAATGTTGTTCCTTGTTAGGAGACAGGGTCGTGACTCACTACTATTGTTCCTTGTGAGGAGACAGGCTCGTGAGATTGCTCGTCCTCTACATCCTTTTTAAGGGACTCAGACTGCTGCTTTTGAGCTGGGTGATCATCTCGAGTACAGATTCATTGGATTTATTCCTCATCTTGTACTAAAAAACTATCATTTCACCCCAATCCTAGTAATATTTTTATATATAGCGATCTTTTTATATATGGGGAAAGGAGTACCATTACTATCAATAGGGGGTTGCATTTATCAGGTACGAATGAGGAGTCAAGCTCAATGGACATCGATCCCAAAGAAAATCGTGCAATAGCTCTGATTTGGCGGATTAGACTGGAAGTAGCGGATGTTTCTAGTCAACCGGTCGATCCTAGGATTTTTCATTAATCTGACTCTGAAACTGATCCTGGAAGAATGGTCACACGCTGAAAAGGACACTCCACTTAACCAATACAAAAAATTTCTACTAGTTTTGACTCGATAAAACAAAAAAAATTCCAAAAAATATGAGTCAAAACCAAAACAAAAAGAAATACGTTAGTAGTTCCCTCCCCCAGACTTAAACAACACTGTCCCCAGTGTTATCAAGCCCGAGATTGGCAAAATAAATCAAACGAAACGTGAACTTGATCGAAAAAGGAGAGAATTTACCATCTTGAAGAACCCGTCGATCGACAGAAACATCTTGTCGATCGACAGATTACGTTCTGCCTTAACCGTTGAGGTGTTGAAAAATTCCAATTTTGTGCTCGTGTCGATTGACATAAACAACATGTCGATCGACGAATGAGCTTCTGTCCAAATTTGCACATTTGTAGATTTTTCGAAAAGTGTTTGGTTCGATGTTCCAAACCTGCATCTACAGATATTCAACAAACGATTAATGGAACAACATGCTGCAATCCTTAAAATAGAAATTCGAGTTCACATTTTGTTTGAAATTCCAACAAAAATCCGAAATTAAAAAGCTAAAGGGAAAATGTTTGAAAAGGGAAAAACAAAAACAAGATAAAGTAGAATGGAGGAAGGGAACTAGTCCTCCTCCTCGTCATGATGATGCTCTGGTGATGGTGTGTTGTGCGGAGACGGTGTGCGGGGACGGATACAGTCGGACTTGCAAGACATTGCATCCCATGTCGCCTTTAGAGCCTTGGCGATCCAGCCTAAACGCGGGTCGTCATCCATCAAACCTACTGGGAGACTCGGGAAGCGATGCTCGTGTACAGGCTGCTCCAGCGGTGCTTGAGATGAGCTAGCTCCACCCCATGTCGTGAGCTTCCTCGTAGGACCCATGGGCATAAGAACTTCCTCAGGTGGATTGAAGGAGATAAGTGTAGGGTCATTAGTGACCCGCAATAAATCCATCACTCTCCCAATCTCTACCTTTCTCTTTTGACCATTCGCAATTGGGAAGACCCAGTGTAGAGGATTCTCATGCGTGATCCAATGAGCATTCTTCATATGCTCCAAGTCCACAGAAGCGCTCTTCTTCTCCTCCTTATATTCGGTTGTTGAAACCTTACATTTCATGAAGATTGGAGTGAGGATGCTTCCCACCGGTAATTGCTTCTTACCGAAATTAGTAAGAGATAGCGGAGTATTCTTGAGCGAGTAGAGGTACTCCATCAACACCATTCCCATGTTTGGTGTTATAGTGTCCCAAGTCTCATTGTGGATGACGCTCCTCAAAGTGTAAGAAAGTAAGACCAACTCGTAACTCCTAACCTTCACTGGCTCCATCTTGCACATGATGGTAGTGGTGAGCAATCGAATCAAGTAACGAGCAACTGGATGATGCACATCGGCTTGTGTAGAACTCCCCACTATATAAGGACCGGTGCCAATCTCATTCCACAATGTCTAGACGCCGCCAGCAATGTCCTTTGGCAATCCAACAAGTGGAACTTCCGGGAACCCAAAAGTCCTGCAAACGGTTAAAGCATTCATCTTGCGCCGCTTCCCGTTACTCATGAAGCTCATGTGGAAATGCCTCGGATCTAGATTGTCCTCTGGAATTTTCGCGTCACTGGATAGCTTAACCGTGGCGAAGAATTGTCGGACAAGGTAGGGATACATCATTGAACGTCCGTCCACCAATTTCACCAAACCCATCTCTTGAATCAACTGCTCAACTTCGTCCCTGATTTTCAGAAGTCTTAGCGACAGCTTGTCGATGAACTTGGTGGTCGCTATGGGGACCCTGAGCCACTCGTTGTAGAGGAGGGAGTCATAAACGTCCCAAGCGGGTGAATCTTCCCTCTTCTCAATCTCATCACTTGTCAATACCGACTTCAACGTTACTCCCCTTTTAAGAGACTCAAACTCAACCTGAATCCTTTTGCTCTCCTCCCTTGGCCATTTCGGTTTGGCACCACGCTTGATATCATAAGTAGGTGGTGGAGATGGAGCTTGAGAACTCGAACCATCATCGGTCCTTGGTCGTTTGCCTGTGCTTTTATCAGTCGTACGTCCCATCTGCAAAATAAAACCACAAAGAAAAACAAGCAGAGGAAGTTAGAAAGAACCAACAAAATGGACAGTCACTTCCCTGTCGATCGACACATGTCCTTGTCGATCGACAGAGAGGCTACTGTCCCAGTTCTGCATACGACAAGAAATCACACAATTGCAACACCAAATCTCGTCTAAATCATGCCTATCACGACTCCTAGCATCACTATTAAACCTATTGTCGACAAAACAATCACCAATTCACTTTAATTCATATCATATTTGAAAACCCCCAAATTATAACGTTCAAACTCTAATTATCAAAATCAACTCAATTTAGGCATGAAATTGGTTCGGAATTACTCTAAAAGCGTAAAGAAAGAATTAAAAACTCATGAATCGAACCAATTTAACCCCAAAACTCGTCACCTCTCTTCATGAATTCGAAAAGAAAAATCGAGAAAGGGAGACATACCTTGTTTGGTTGCAAAAACGAATGTGAGAATCGAATCGATTGATTCGGTCAAGTATTTGAAAATCTAGGGTTTGGGGTGATTTTTGTCGATCGTCGGCGAAGGAGTAATGAAGAAGAAGAAGAAAAAGTAGGTTAAAAAGCACTTACCTCGTGCAATCCGCTGCCCGTGTCGATCGACAATGGTTTATATCGATCGACAGAGACCTCTCTGTCCCTTTTTCTTTTTCTCTTTTTTCATGACCGTGTCGATCGACAAATCTACTCTGTCGATCGACATATAGGCATTTCCCTGTTTTTCCTTTTCAAAATCCAAACTTAAAAAAAAACAAAAGTTAGTAAAAAAAAACAAAAGTATATACTTACTTACAAATGGGTTGCCTCCCATTTAGCGCTTGTTTTAAGTCGTTAGCTCGACTGTGTTGAAGCTCAGACTTCGGGTGCATCATCCAAGGGTACCATGTGTCCCTCTGGAATTTTGGCTTCCGCCCAGTAATGTTTCACCCTTTGACCGTTCACCATGAACTCCTTTCCATCTTTTGCGATTAACACCACAGCTCCATGTGGTCTAACATCTTTGATTGTGAACGGACCTGACCAACGAGAACGCAATTTACCAGGAAAAAGTTGTAAACGCAAGTTGTATAGCAATACCTGGTCATTGGGCTCGAAGCTCCTCGAGATTATCTTCTTGTCATGGTATGCCTTTGTTCTCTCCTTGTACAACTTGGAGTTTTCGTAGGCACGAAGTCTAATCTCATCCAGTTCGTTCAACTGAATCAATCTCCTTTCTGCAGCAGGCTTGATGTCGAAATTGAAATGCTTAACTGCCCACGCTGCCTTATGCTCGAGTTCTACCGGGAGATGACATGCTTTCCCATAAAGCAGATGGAAGGGAGTGGTTCCCAGAGGAGTCTTGTAAGCAGTTCTATAAGCCCAGAGCGCATCGTCTAGTTTCGTAGACCAATCCTTCCTCGTGACACTTACCGTCTTCTCAAGGATCACCTTGATCTGCCTATTGGACACTTCCACTTGACCACTTGTCTGCGGGTGGTAAGGACTCGCCACGCGATGATGAACACCGTATTTCTCTAAGAGTTTAGAGAATATTTTGTTGACGAAGTGTGTTCCCCCGTCACTAATGACTACTCGTGGTACTCTTAATCGTGGGAAGATGATGGTCTTAAACAGCTTAATGACCACCGCAGCATTGTTCTTCGGACTAGCAATCGCCTCCACCCATTTGGAGACATAGTCCACAACGACTAGTATGTACTCATTCCCATAAGAAGACGGGAATGGACCCATGAAATCGATGCCCCAACAATCAAACACTTCAACCTCGAGGATGAAGTTTTGCGGCATCTCATGTTGCTTGCTAATCTTTCCTCGCCTCTGGCAGGCATCACATTGCAGAATAAATGCATTCGCATCCTTAAACATCGAGGACCACCAGAAACCCGGTTGAAGAACCTTGGACACTGTCTTGAACGTGGCAAAGTGCCCTGCATATTCTGAACCGTGACAGTGATAGAGCACATCTCGAACTTCGCTCTCCGCAATGCATCTCCGATAAAGCCCATCTGAACAATTTCGGTATAGATACGGCTCGTCCCAAAAGTACCTCCGAAGTTCTCTCATAAATTTCTTCTTCTCATAGCCCTTGAGATCATCCGGTGTAGTCTCTGCAGCAAGGTAATTGGCTATGTCACTGAACCAAGGCCTATCGCTCTCTGAGACCGCGTTTAACTCATGGAGTTCCATCTGATCACCCATTGTCAATCGACATATAAGGTTTATGTCGATCGACGGTTCATGTTCTTCATTTAAATTTTCGGACAGTGAGCTGCATGTCGATCGACATAGAAGCTTGTCGATCGACGGCGAATGCTCTGCCCCAACACTTAGCCGATTTTCCGGTGTAGCCTCTTGCGATCCAATCTCAATGAAGTGTACACTTTCCTCTGGGAAGTAATCATCGATTGGTACACTTTCTTCTATCCGAATACGCAAAAGGTGATCCGCTACACCATTCTCGACTCCCTTTTTGTCCTTGACTTCTATGTCAAATTCTTGGAGAAGGAGGATCCACCTCAACAACCTCGGTTTAGCGTCTTTCTTTTGCATTAAGTACTTCAATGCTGAATGATCCGTGTGCACTATAACCTTGGCTCCAATTAGGTAAGAGCGAAACTTCTCGAAGGCAAAAACGGCGGCTAACAACTCCTTTTCAGTAGTTGCGTAGTTCCTTTGAGCCTCGTCTAGCGTTCTACTAGCATAGTAGATTGCATGAAGTTTTTTGTCCTTCTTTTTCCCTAATACTGCCCCAACTCCGTAATCACTTGCATCGCACATTACCTCGAAAGGTAAATCCCAATCGGGAGGTTGCACTATCGGGGCACTCACCAAAGCCTGTTTAATCTGTGTAAAAGCATTTAAACAATCTGCATCAAAATCAAATTTGATGTCCTTACAGAGCAATGTGGTGAGTGGTCGAGCAATCTTTGAGAAGTCTTTGATGAACCTCCTGTAGAATCCAGCATGGCCAAGGAAACTACGAACCTCCCTAACCGTAGTTGGCGGTTGAAGACTCATCATCACTTCAATCTTGGCACGGTCCACCTCAATACCATCCGCGGAAACTCGATGGCCAAGCACAATTCCTTCTTGCACCATGAAATGGCATTTCTCCCAATTAAGCACCAAGTGCTTCTCCACGCATCGAGCGAGCATTTTCTCTAGGTTGTCCAAGCAATCCTTGAACGAATCACCGTGGACTGAGAAGTCATCCATGAAGACCTCCATATATTGCTCAATCATATCGGTGAAGATGGAAATCATACACCGTTGAAATGTAGCTGGAGCATTACAAAGTCCAAATGGCATTCTGCGGTATGCAAAAGTGCCATAAGGACATGTAAACGTTGTCTTCTCTTGGTCATCTGGATGGATGGGGATTTGGAAGAACCCAGAATATCCATCGAGGAAAAAGTAGTAGGGGTGCTTTGCTAAACGCTCTAGCATCTGGTCGATAAAGGGTAACGGGAAATGATCCTTCCTTGTAGCCGCGTTTAGCTTCCTATAATCTATGCACATCCGATGACCAGTTACAGTCCTCATCGGAATTAGCTCATCTTTCTCGTTCTTTACTACTGTGACACCTCCTTTCTTTGGTACCACATGCACTGGACTGATCCAAACGCTATCCGAAATGGGATAGATGATTCCAGCTTCTAGGAGTTTCAAGATCTCCTTCTTGACAACCTCTTGCAGGTTTGGGTTAAGTCTCCTTTGATGCTCAACCGATGATTTGCTCTCATCCTCAAGGTGAATCCTGTGCATACACAAGTCCGGAGAGATACCTGCAATATCATCAAGAGAATAGCCGAGAGCTGGGCGAAATTTTCGCAGCTTGCTCAGCAGTAAGGCAAGCTCTGGATTGTTCAAAGAAGAATTGACAATCACGGGGTAAGTAGAATTAGGTCCAAGAAAGGCATACCTTAGCCCGGCGGGAAGTGGCTTGAGCTCAAGCTTTGGAGCTTTTTGTTTGCTCCAATCACTGATTTGTGGAGCTTTTGATGAAGCTTCCCCCAAACTAGCACTAGCAACCAAGTGCTTCCTTTCCTTGGTAGCATCCATCATCCTAGCATAACCCCTCGCATCATTATCAAACTGTTCTTTCTCTTGCACATAGTTAACCAAAGTCTTTTCCAAGGGATTAATTGGATGATTCTCATTGAAAACTTCCTGTGCAAGGTCGGTGAGAGTGTCTACGTAGAAGGTGTGTCCATCTATGGTAGACCTCTTGATAAGCTTGTCCATCTCGAACTTCATCTCGAGACCACCTACTCTTAAAGTCATGCTACCTCCTTGACAATCAATCATGGCACCGGTTGTGGCTAAAAAGGGCCTACCCAAGATAAGAGGATCCTTGGGTTCCTCGTTGTATTGCAAAATCACAAAGTCAGTCGGAATCAAACAGTTCCCAACCTTGATTGGAACATCTTCTAGTACTCCTTCTGGAATCCTAACTGACTTATCCGCTATGATAAGAGAGATCCTAGTGGATTGGTAATCCGTCATCCCAAGACTCACCGCAACTGAAAGTGGTATGAGGTTGATGCCTGAACCTAGATCACAGAGAGACCGCGGAAATCTATCCTTGAAGATATAACAATCCAAAACAAAGCTTCCCGGATCCGTTAGTTTCTCTGGGATCCTATTCTGAATCACTGCGCTTACTTGTTCAGAAATCATAGCCACTGCTTCCTCAATGCCCTAACTCTTGGTCACCATCTTCTTGACATACCGTCGTATCACGGGACCAAGTTTAACGGCTTCGACAAACGGAAGTTCCAACACTAGCTTGTCTATGATGGACTTGCATCTTGCATCCTCAAGCTCTTGCTTAGATCTCTTCTGACTCTTCGGGTAAGGTACCTTGGGTATGTACACTCTCTCCACTGGATTATCTGACGATTTTAAAGGAGAAATCGTTATGGGGGTTTCCTGTCGATCGACGATTGTAGGTCCTGTCGATCGACATTGATCTAATGTTCTTGTATCGACCACATTTTTCCCTTTGTAGATCGTCACTGGATCTTCTGCCAAAATTTGGTTTGGCTGTGTCGATCGACGGTCAGATGTGTTGATCGACGGATACAGCTCTGCATCCGGAGACTTGCTATGTTCTGTTCTTGTCGATCGACATGCAGGTCTGTCGATCGACGGATGACCTTCTGCCTGAATTTCATTCTCATCAAAATCTCCAAACTCATCAAAATTTTCATTATCAAGTCCTTTCTTCAACTCAGGCCCTTGGATAACCTTTCCACTCCTCGTTGTGATGGCAGCAACGGAATGCTTCGGGTTAGCATCCGTTCTAGAAGGAAGGAATCCTTCTTGTCTCCTCGAGTTCTCGGCGGTTTGAGCGACTTGAGTGTCTAGCTTCCTCACATGAAGATTGATAGCCTCAATCTTTCCATTCAAATCGGTGTACAAGGCATCAATTTTGCCATTGAAGTTCACCGTCATCTTTTGTTGACCCTCCAGAATTTGCTCTAGCATCGAGTCCGTCTTGTTATCCGACGACTTAGGAGGTGGAGTTTGGTAAGAAGAAGAACCGTAATTCCTAGTGAAGCTGCTCTGGTAGGGTTTCTGATAATCCGTATTCTGGAACTGCGGTTTGGTGTAGCTAGGTGTGGCTTGATTTCCAGTGAATGTAGATCTCTGATTGTTTCCACTGTAGTTGTTCCCACCGTAGTTTCTGTTACCCTGCTGATTACCAAATCTCTGTCCCTGATAACCACTACCACCGACGTAGTTGCAGTCCTCTTCATTCTCTTCTTCATCTCGAATGAAGGTCTCTACTTCCTGAGCAAACTGTACTTGCTTCTTTCCCACCAACAAGTTATGCATCGAGTCTAGCTTGGTTTCCATTTTAGCCATGTTACCTCCGTCTGTGCTCTTGCCAAGCTGCCTCCTCTCGTAGTCTATGTTCTTCGTGCTACTACTCGAAGCCATGTTCTCGATGAGTGCCAACGCATCACTTGGAACGTTGGTGTTGAAGTTTCCTCTACTTGCAGAATCCAAAGACATTTGATGTCTCCAATCGATTCCTCTGAAGAAGATTCCCAAAAACTGCACGTCACTAAAACCATGATGGGGACAATCTCTCTGGTAAGATTTCAATCTTATCCAGGCATCCTTGAATGCTTCAGTTGGTCCTTGTCTGAATGTCGAGATCTTCATCCGTAGATCCTCAAACCGTGTCTCATCAAAGAAGTTGACGAGAAACGCGTTTTTTGTGTCCTCCCAAGTAGTTAAAGAACCGGGGGTTAACTGCTTTAGCCAGTAAGCTGCTTCCCCGCTGAGAGAATACGGGAAGAGCTTGCAGAAAAGGTAGTCTTCAGGAACCCCATTGGCTTTGATGCTGGAGGCTAAGTCCTCAAACATCTCGATATGGTCCATGGGATGTTCTGAAGGAAGGCCATGGAATGGGTGTTGAGCTACCAAAGAGAAGTAAGCTGGCTTTAGCTCGAAGTCATTCATAGGGAAGGAAGGAGGTCTAATAGCAGCTCTGTTGGTGTAGAACTCCTGAGGCCTATAGTGCTCTCTCAATGTACGCTCATGCCCAGCTGGCTCGTGTTGTTGCTCCTCTTCTATCACGGTTCCATCGTCCTCAATGCGCTGGCCCTCAGCGTTATACTTTCGTCCTTGATGGTCCGTGATGGCTCCATCTGCACCACGGAGCAAGATCACTCTGTTGTTGACCATCTTGGCTGCTCTCGTTGCTCGCTCTAACTTTCCAATCTCAGGAATGAGATCGACTAGCTCTTCGTTTCGATTGCTCCTGGTTATACGATTAGGCATAAACCTGAAACACACAAACACCAAGAGAAAAGAGCAAGTTAAGTATCAAAATAAAAATAAAAGCTTAGACAAAATCTTAGTAACTTGAATTGAACGGTAAATTCAACTCCCCGGCAACGGCGCCAAAATTTGATGCGGGCTCAAATTCACCCTCGAACCACTCTCTCAAACAAAGAGGTCATCGTAGTATTTAGGGATCGAAATCCACAGGGAGTTGGAATACACAATCAATCTTAGTATTCAGATTTTGCTAAGTGAAACGATATAAATGTAAATGCAGATTATAAAACAAGTAAACGAAAGATGGTTAATTAAGTTCTTGAAAAGATGAAAGCTAGGTCATGGAAATTCTTTAGGTAATGATTCGAAATCAATATATAGCAATTGTCGAGGTTCAATTAAGTGCCGTTCTAGAACTCAAACACGAAAATATAGCCAGCTAACTGTCGTTACGAATGCTATCTATCTTTAGATCCTCGAATCCCAAATTTCTTTGCGAATTCGTCGAATCTAAACAAGCATTTAGTACGAGCTCGATATGTTCACAAAGTCCCTAAGCCAAATTTCTTTGCGAATAAGTAACTTTGCCCATTTAAACTAGTTCAGGTTATTAATCCCACTGTCATGGCTAATCAACAATCCTAAGATCAAGATTCGAGATGATCAAGCAAGAATCAAGCATTAATAACAGTTTAAATGAAGAACCTACGGATAAACCTTAACAAATATGCAATTTCAATGATTTCTTGTCATAACCCAAGAAATCCCAAAACCTAACAAGTGATTTACTCACAAATAGATGATGAAATCATATTAACTGAATAAGATTGCATTAAAAAGTAAGAGTAGATGATACAAAAGGGTTTGAAGTCTTTGGATCTCAAGAACATGTAGATCTTCTCAAAGTTTCTCCAAAAGTCTCTCTTTCTCTCTCTACCTCCTTAATAAAACAGTGTATATCTAAATAAAAACGAGTAAAAAGTATTTATACAAGTGGTAAAATTAGGTTTACAGAGCGCCTGTCGATCGACACAAACAACATGTCGATCGACACGAGGGCATCTGTGGAGATTTTCTACGTCTTTAAAAACTTCTGTCGATCGACAGTGGATATACTATGTCGATCGACAGGGACCTTTTAAAGGTCTCGATTCCACTTGTATCTCTTCCGCTCCAAAATGGTCCAAAATGCTTCAAATGACCATTTCCTGCAAAACACTACAAAAGACACAAAAATACAAAAAATACTAATACAAAACCCGCTTATATCATGGTTAAAATCGGGTAAAAACCATGATATATCATTTATACACAACCATTGCCACATATACTTATAGTTCACTATCATTATGAGGTAAAATTCTTGTCGTGTCTCTTTTATAGTTAACTATCTCTATGTATACAACCATTGCCACATATACTTATAGTGAACTATTATAATAACTATATGTGTATATAATAGTTCACTATATATACATACATAATCCTATATATAGTTCACTATGACTATGCACAAATTAACTTATATGAATAGTTGAATATACGCATATAAATAGCTGACTATCACTATGTACAAAATCTTACATGAATAGTTGACTATACACTTTCAAATAGCTGACTATATACATTCTTATTTTGTTACATGGTATTTATTCGGAGTTATGGAAGGTGGAGAAAAAATTATTCAATTTAAAAAGACATTATCGTCCATGAGAGATTTTAGGGATTTGTTTTTTCTTTGATTTATTACTTTCTTTAATAAATATTTTCTGGGATTTCAATTGATTTTCATTTAATTGGTGAGTAATGGTATTTTAGCCACAATTTATTTGTGGATGTTAGATACCTAAATTCAAATTAGGGCATGTCACACACCTAATTAAAAATCCCCAATCTATTATTTACCTAATTAATCATTTTATTTATTATTTTTAATGTATGAAAAACCTTGTTCAAAAAATCGGCCGCCTAGCCGATTAATTGTCTGATTAATCGTTGTTGGACACTCTCCGCCACGATTATCGTCCGATTAATCGCTGTCGGACAATCTTTTGAATTTTTTGAAAAAAACTCAAATTTTTTTTATCATTATATGTTCAAAATCGATTAAAACTTGATGGATCTGTCATATTTTGATATTAAGAACAGGAAAAAGTAAAAAAAAAAAATGAAGAATAACGTAAGGAAGTCGAACATATATGGCTCCTAGGGTTGCAGAAATCGTTTTCCTTCATGTGGAAGACGAGGGCAATTTTTTTATTTTGCATTTTATTAAAGTAAATACGCAGATGAGAGATTCGAACCCGCGTTCTCAAAGAATAATTAGTCTCATCATACCACGAGACTATCTTAACTTATTGCTATTTATCCGCAAAAATAATATATATATTATATTTCCTTTAAAACGTGTAAAACTAATCTCCGATTATTCCTCGTTTAATCTCCGATTTTCTCATTAATCGCTAGGTCCACTCCGACCGACGCCTAGAGAATTTTTGATCATTGATGAAAAATGTAGAAATAGTCCACCGTTTTCCGGTAGCCTTGTATTTACTATTCACAGCTTGACAGAGGATAAACCAGACTCAACAATATCATCAATAAACAAGCAATCTTATAACGAATCAAACCATCCCCAATCCCAAACTCGCACGGCATATGTATAAATGACTAATCAACTATCCTCTTGCGACACGCGACACAATATTAGGGGAAACAAAATCACAATTGAGATCTGAAACAAACAAAAAAGAGAATCTTATTGTTTTCCAAGAGAAGGAGAAAAACAAAAATGGGAGCTGCGAAGAATATCTTGGCATTACTGGAAGCCGAAGATGAAGCGAACGTCTCTCAGATTCCTTATTCTTCTTTGGTCGTCGACACTTCTTTGCCTCTTCCTCTCATGACTCCTCTTCTCATGTTCGTTCCTTTTCTCTCATTTTGGGCCTAGTGACTCATATTCTTGTTATTGTTTCGTTTTCTTGGTGGGTTAGTCAGAACTGAAGACGAATGGCTAAAAAAAGCTCTCTTTTTTTTTGTTTTTGTTCTGATTGATTCTTTATTGATTGATATCTAATAGAGAGTTATGTAAAGATCTGTTCGAGAATTGGCGAGAGCTTGATGATTCACTTTTCTCTGTTGAGAGAGTCTCTGGAGGCATCACAAATCTATGTGAGTTTCATTTCATTGGGAAAGTTGTTTCCTTTCCAAGTTTCCTGTTTTATTCATCTTTCTTACTTTGATGATGATGATGACAGTGTTGAAGGTTTCTGTGAAGGAAGATTCTGAAAGACAAGTGTCTGTAACAGTTCGACTCTATGGGCCTAACACGGAGTATGTTATTAACCGCGAGAGAGAGCTACAGGTAATTTAGTTCATGTCTTATCTGTGTTTTTTGATTTATTGGTTTGCATTACCAAGAGTTTCTTTGTTATTATTATTATTACTTGAATAGGCTATTAAGTATCTCTCGGCTGCTGGATTTGGTGCCAAGTTGCTTGGTGGATTTGGAAATGGCATGGTGCAATCATTTATCAATGCACGAACCTTAGAGCCATCAGGTAGGCATGTATAATTCTTGTGGGGAAATACAGAGAAAAGTAAATTCTTTGCTCTTGTTCTGTGATAGGCTTTAATACTTTGTGTGGTTTATGTTTCTATAGTATAAAATTAAAAGTTGTTATTAAGATTATGCAAGTGGAACATCTCTATAAAATGTGGACAAGCCAGTCTTCTGTTTCATCTGCTCAGTAGTATTGACTTTCATGGACTTTAAGTGAATCTCTTTTGTTGTTGGTAGACATGAGACAGCCAAAAATTGCTGCTCAAATTGCCAAAGAGCTTGGAAAGTTTCATCAAGTCGACATACCAGGTTCCAAAGAACCGCAGCTGTGGATTGATATTCTGAAGTTCGTTGAAAAAGGTTGTTATAGAAATTTTGATTAACGTTGGCTATTTCGTAAATAGCCAGCTCTTTTCGTGTTGTTCCTTTTCTGACATGTGCCTTTTCTTGAAGCATCTACTCTTTCTTTTGAGGAACCTGATAAGCAGAAGCTCTATGAGACGATTTCGTTTGAAGAACTTCATAAAGAAATTACTGAGCTAAGGGTAGTTCCTTTTTTCCCCAGTAATGAATTTTGTTTGTCTTTAACAAAAAAAAAAAAAAAAGAATTTTGTTTGTCTTGTCTGTGTATGTTCTTGATATCTTAATTCTTTTGATTGAACAGGAATTTACAGGAAAACTTAACTCGCCTGTGGTGTTTGCTCATAATGATTTGCTTTCCGGAAACCTGATGCTGAATGAAGAAGAAGGTAAATAAAAAAAATCCTTATTCTCTGTAGTTCTTTTCCAAATTAATCATCTGCGAGCAAGACTTATAAAGATGGACATAGCGCTAAATACAATATGGCGACTTAGTTATGCCTTAAATTGCCAAGTTCAAGAATTGCATAACAATTATCTTTCGAACGCATATTTTTTTGGTTTGGCTTAGTTATTTTCTTCTGTATCCTAAGTATTCATCATTTTCAGTTCTAACTTGACTCTCTGCATCCATGTTTAGAGAGACTATACTTGATAGATTTTGAGTATGGATCATACAACTATAGAGGCTTCGACATCGGTAATCACTTCAATGAATATGCAGGATACGACTGTGACTATAGTGTGTAAGTTCAACTTCTTCTTAGACTTGTACTATCATACTTCAATGAATATGCAGGAAACATTTTTATTCGTTGTGGTTGCTTTGTAGCTACCCAAGTAAAGAAGAACAATATCCTTTCATCAAGCATTACTTAAAACCAGACAAACCCGACGAGGTAAAAACCATATCGGTTGACTGGAAATGGTAGTGTCTGTTTTAATACAAAACTAATGCTTTGTGTGAACAGGTGAGCATCGGTGAAGTGGAATCGGTGTATATAGAGACAGATGCGTATAAATTAGCATCTCATTTGTACTGGGCTATATGGGCGATCATCCAGGTACACGCTTATTAGTATCTTTTGCTTAATGTAACCAAATTGTATCTTGAGCTAACGTAACGTGTACACATCTGGTGGAACAGGCAAGGATGTCTCCGATCGACTTTGATTATATGGGTTATTTCTTTTTGCGGTACAATGAATACAAGAAGCAAAAGCCTTTTACCTTTTCACTTGTTACATCTCATCTCTCTGCATCCGTCTAGCCTTTGGCCAAAACGGAATATTATTTTGTTTTGTTCGTGTTGTCATCAATTCTTGTACAATTTGTTTGTTGTTGGTAGTAAAACCAAGTATGGTTTGTATGATTCAACTTGATTTGTGGAAGTATTCGCTCTTTAGATCTCTAAACACCCTCAAGCAAGGAGGTGGAAAATAAAGCAATATAGTGATTAAAGTTCTTCTTCACTAGATATTGTGAAATGTGATAGCAATCTGTATAGAAAGATCATTCATTGGTTACTACCAATGTTTTTAAAACCGGATTGGACCCGCGGTCGAACTGGATTAAATCGGAAACCGAGTATGCGTACGGTTCAGGTTAACATTAAAACCCAAACGGAATTAGACCGGTTATCGAAACCGGCTCGAGCCGCCAAAAAACCGGAAACCGGTTAAAAAATCGAAACTGTGTTAAACCGAGTTCAATTATTTTGTTAATTAAAAAAATCATTTTATTTTCTTTTAGTTCTTATTTTTCAAAAAAAAAGTAAAAATAGTTTATAAAGTTAATTAATGAGATAGTAAATTTCTTTCATATAAAAATTTTTAAAATCATAAATCGTATAAAAGTTTAAACTAAAACGCCTAAATGAGCTACTATGATATTTGTATAGATATGGAAATATAAATAGAAAAAATATAAGATTAAATATATATACTAATATTTTTTAAAAATTATTAAACCCGGTTGAATCCAGTTGGACTACATTAATCCATGACTCAAAAACTTTTCCGATTCGGTCACTGGTCCGGTTTAAAAAACATGGGTTACTACTTACTAATCGGTTGGTTAAACTTACTATCGGTTGGTTAGATCTTTAAGATCGCTGCCTTTGTTAAATGTTCCAACTTTGTTTTTATGCGTTTTGGTTTGGATTTGGTGCGGCACTAGCCAAACTCAAATCGAAGTGAATATGGTTTAGTCCAGTTTTGTTCGGTTTAGATTGGTTTGGTTTTTTTTTTTTCTTTAATTGAATGTCAAATTATTTCAAAAAAAAAAAAAAAACATGTTTACAACGAGTGCTACATAGAGTCGAGTTTAAGTTTAGAATATACTAATACATTAAAAAAAACATCAATCAACCAAAGCAAACCAAGCTTCCAAGTTTGGTTTGGTTTTTAATTGGGTTTGGTTTAAGTTTGGGTTGGTTTTAGTTCAGTTTTGTAAAAAGAAAAATAACATTTTAGTAGTATAAAAGGTTAAGAAAATTGAATTAAAAAAGAGATGGGGAGAAAGCGAGCAACCTTGACGCAATCCCCATTTACTTTGAAAATATCTCTTTGTTATATGTATGAACGTATTATCAAGAATGATTGATCAAGCAGCGATAGACCGTCGTATTGGATATCATCCTAAGTGCAGAGGGCTTCAGATAACTCATCTTTGTTTCGCCGACGATCTCATGGTTTTTGTTGATGGTAGAAAAACATCGATTGAAGAAACCATCAAAATCTTTGATGAATTTGCGGTCAAAGCTGGTTTAAAAATCAGTCTTGAGAAATCATCACTCTACTTGGCAGGAATTTTAGAGGATACTCGAAATGACATCATGGAATGTTTCCCGTTTAGTCTAGCTCTGTTCCCGGTACATTACTTGGGATTACCATTACTCACTAAGAGGATCTCAAAGGCGGATTATGTGGTCTTAATTG
Source organism: Draba incana (assembly GCA_963576765.1). Classification (NCBI taxonomy): domain Eukaryota; kingdom Viridiplantae; phylum Streptophyta; class Magnoliopsida; order Brassicales; family Brassicaceae; genus Draba; species Draba incana. Next base: position 33,627,153 of record OY755204.1, on the reverse strand, counting down.
AAAAGATTAGATTATGGTTTCACTCTTGGACGGCTTGATATCTTTCTTATGCGGGAAGACCTCAATTGATTGAATCGATAATTACAAGTATGGTAAATTTTTGGCTCTCAGCGTATCGTTTGCCGAAAGGATGTCTTGTAGAGATTGAAAAATTGTGTGCCGCGTTCCTGTGGTCGGGTCTAGATTTAAATACGAGGAAAGCTAAAGTAGCTTGGAAGGATATTTGTACACCTAAATAAGAAGGTGGACTTGGATTAAAATCACTCGTTGATGTTAATAAAGTTAGTTGTCTTAAGCTAATTTGGAGAATACTTTCAAACCAACCGCCTTTATGGGTTTGATGGATTAAGACTACTCTCCTTCGTGAAGGCTCTTTGTGGTCGGTTAAAACAAACACATCAACTGGTTCTTGGATGTGGCGAAAACTCTTGAAATATAGAGAAGTGGCAAAAGAATTTCATCAAGTAAAAATAGGAAATGGGGTTGCAACTTCTTTCTGGTTGGGTGGGTGGTCTGGATTGGGAAGAGTTCAACTGTTAACGGGTACAAGGGGATGTATAGACTTGGGAATATCATCAACTGCTATGGTCGAGATGGTTATGAATACACATCGCTTAAGGCGTCATCACTTTGATTGTTTGAATCAGATTGAAGGAGAGATTGAGAAAATCAAAAGGTTAAGAACTGATCATGCGGATGAGGTGTTATGGCGTGACTCTAATGGTAGCTTGAAGAAGAAATTTACATTCAAAGGAACATAGCAACAACAAATCCGGTCTCGGAACCCAGAAGTGAGTTGGTCGAAAGGTATATGGTTCAAATATGCCACTCCTAAGTTCTCTTTTATCGCTTGGGTTGCGATTCGAAATCAGCTCTTGACGGCAGACCGAATGCAAGTTTGGAATTCTAACACGTTTGTACTTTGTGTGCTTTGCAATCAAGAGAATGAAGCTCAAGATCATTTGTTCTTCAAGTGTAATTATATGGTTGCGATTTCGGACAACCTTGCTCGCCGGCTACTACATCACATGTATACAACCGATTGGATCCATATTCTCCACCTATTAACCAATCAAACAATTGACAAACTCACTCTCTTCTTGATAAGGTATCTCTTTCAATCAATGATTTACCATGTTTGGAAAGAGCGGAATTGTCGACGTCATGGCGAAAATCTGAACACTTCAGGAGCTATAATCAATATTGTGGACAAGAGTATACGTAATCGTCTGAGCTCTATTCGACGTATAAGAGATCGTGCGTATGATGAAGGTCTTACTTCATGGTTTGGGACTCGTTGAAACACCGACTAGGCCCAATTTCTAATTATCTTTATCTGTTTTAATTAATTTCAAAAAAACTTATGCATTTGAAGTAAAATTTTTTTTTTTTTGTTTGAATATAATTTAACATTCATTAAAAAAAAAAAAAAATCGTTGCCTTCATTTTGTTTTGCCTAGATTTCTCAACTTCGGGAGAGAAATGGTACATGATGAGACTTTAGAGAGTAAACATAAAGAGTGCAGAGAATCACTCTCGCAATCATGTATTGCATCATTTCACTGCAATGACTTTGGTGAGGATGTCGATCGACACAAGGGGTAAGTGGTGTCGATCGACACCAATATTTCTGATTCGGTCGGTTTGATTTCAATTGGCCGGTTTAACGTGGGTTGGGTTATGAAAACCCTAGTGATGAGGACATCGACCCTAGCATCGACATTCACCCGGAGGATCTTGAAGATGTTTCCGCAAGTCAAGATATAACAACGATGAGGGATCCACCAAGAACAAGATCAGGAACTCGAAGACTTAGAGGATTATTTATCAAGTCCGTTCAACATCATTTGGATCAAGCTTATCAAGAGAATCAAGAGAAGTGACTAGAAGACGTGAAGATGTTCTTCTCAATTCAACCATCTACGTGATATCAATCAAGTAGGCGCCAAAGAGGTACTGATTTATTTCATTTAAATTATATCTTGGTTTGTTCATCTTGCAGGTTCAATTTAATTAGTCATTTAGAATAGGTTTCGGTTTGCAATTGTATTAGACTAGGTTTCGGTTTAGTTTTTAATTTTTGGTTTAGACATTTGTATTAGGGTTTTTGCCCAAGAAGGCTTCAGCTGCACGAACCAGTATATAAGGTTCCTTAGTAGCCGTGTATCATTTTCACGTTAATCTCGTGATTTTGAGTCAGGATAATGCTGGTGTTCTCAAAGACCAATATGGTCACTTTTGCAACGAGCAAGGATGTTACTCTTTCATGAAGAACTACGATGCCGGTCGATATTGAGCATGGAAAACCCAAAACCAATTCTGGAGCGAGTCCACATGCCTAAGGTGTCGCACCCTCGACCACCTAAACATCTCATGGACCCCATATCTCCGAAGCAGCTGCTTGGATTTCAGAAGATGGTACGAAGGATTCCACATGCACTAACCTTTGAAAAAGCTATAGAGTACCGCCCTCTGCTAAGTCACTTCCGAGATTGCAGAGAAAGTATAGAAGAGATCGAAGTACCGTTTCTCGAAGCAAGACATACACCACCGCTGAAGAAATTGGACACGCAAGTGGCTCAAACGACCGAAGCTATTAAGAGACCGGCTAGAACTCTTCCCGGACATGGTGAGGTGAATCATAGGAAGGAAGATCAGGTAAATGTTGTTGAGTTGAGGAGTGGACAGTTGTTGGTACCGCCTACAATCACAACCTCCCAAGCGAAGGCTAAGGAGAAAGTTACCGAGCATCAGGCTCAAGAAAGTGATTTTTCCGAGGATGATATGCATAAGGAGATTGGTTCAAGCTCAGGGACACACCAGGATGCTGTTCCAATCGATGTAGAGGAAAAATCCGAGCAGCACCTGCTCCTTCTGCCGAGCACCTGCTCGCACAGGGTGCTCCCACGAAAATTCCAGGAACTTCGTCTGAGCTAGTACCTAGAGTGCCTTACCCAGTACCTCCCAAGAAATCTAGGAAAGATTTAGAGGATGCTAAGTGTAAGGAGATGCTGAAAGACTTGACGGTGAAGCTTCCTTTGGTTAATGCCGTGCAAACGACACCATCACTCAAGAGGTCTATAAAGCTTCATGTAGGCATTATCGAGGATTTGCACGTCCCTGATCCCCCTAATCCAGACCCCAAGCCTCCTGAACACAATGAGACAGAAGTAGTTGAGATGTCAACTAAGGAAGTAGCTACACCTGGTAGTTGCCAAAAGCAGAAATTTCATGACATAAGACTTCATCCACCTCTCAAGCGGATTAGAGCCGACTCAGGAGCTGTTGTCATCCCCACCATTGCATACGTGATTGATCCTGGAGATACTTATGAGGTGTACTCCAGAGGACCGAGACCACCACCTGAGCAAAAAGCGAAATTGGATGAGCTTTACGAAAAAAATCCAACTTTGACAAGGAAAGACCTAGCAATGATGATCCGAGTGAATATTATCTCACACCGGGCATCACTTGAAGGAAGGGAGCTCACGTTTGATGAGATAATGGTAGCTAATGCTTATGAAGAGGTAATATATTGGGTTCCACCAACTCAACTAACCCAATTAGAAGGTACATACGGCTCATCCTTGCTCCATCGATTTCTTTGTTCCTTGTTTCCTTTACATCGCTCGTTTGCTGATTGCTTGTAAGAGGAGTAACCTCAGTTCCTTCTTATTAGTTTGTTCATACATCATCTGGTATCAGAGCCGAAAGGTTGTATTGCCTTGTTACATTGCTGTTTCGTTTCGATCTCTTGTGTCACTTGCATCGATTTGTTTGAGTCACATCTTAGGGTTTCATTCGTTGTTAGCTTTGTTAGTTGCTGTTTTAGAATTCAAAAAAAAATAAAAAAAATTTGGGCTTGTCATCTCTTGTGTTGATGTCTGCCTTGTTCGATTGCTATTAATTTGTTTCTCTTGTTGCATTTTGTCTCTTGTGTTGATTCTGATCGTTGCTGATTTTTTCCTTTGTGTCGCGATTATTTCCTAGGATTATGTTTGAATTAGTCTCTCTTCCACGTTAGTTCTGTTTCTGATTCGTGAGTTTGTGTGATCGCCTATTGTTTAGTGTTGTGTTTTGCTCGATTTCTTGTTTAATTCCCTTGCTGTGTTGTTTCTGGTTTATCGTTATTTTTAGTTAGGGTTCAGTTGGATCGCTTGTGTCTTTGGTTTTGATTATGTGTGCTAGTCTCTTGTTGCTGATTTTTGTCATTGATTTGCTTGTTTATCTTGTTGAGTTTGCCTAGTTCCGTTTATTAGTGTCTACGAGTCTTTGCTTCGTTAGTTGTTTAGTTTGATTAATTAGTTTGGTTCCGTTTGTGTCATTTAGTATCATAGGTTCTCTATTGTTTTGGTTTGTTTGCTTGTCATTATTTCTTTTGTTCTCTAGTCCCTTGATCGTTTGTTCAAAAGTGTGCGGGAAACATGACACTATGGATGAACAACCAGACGCGACAAGAGCCATCATGGAAGCTATTCAATCCTTGAAGAATGACCTAGCTGCTCAGATTAGACGCATATACCAGCGAGTAGGGAGGCTTGAGATAGTAGAAGAGCCACAGCATAAGGAACCTTCTGATGATGATCAGACCATGGAAGCGCCGCGAGATAGGAGAAGAGCACCTCAATTCCGACGCCATGATCAACCCCAGCAAGAGGTACATCGTAACGCGCCTAGAGATCTGAAACTAATTGTGCCTACTTTTGCAGGTAGAGTTAACCCATAAGCTTATTTGGATTGGGAAAGACGTATGGAGTACATCTTCGAGGACTACGAGTATAATGACCAGAAGAAGATCGCTCTAGCTTCAGCCCAGCTCACGGATCATGCTTTAACCTGGTGGGATCGAGAAGTTCAAGATAGGAGGAGAAACCACTTCGAGCAAATTACCACTTGAGCAACCATGAAGTATAACTTTCGCAGAAGATTTGTGCCACCACATTACCATAGAGAAATGCTAAGGCAGTTTCGGCAACTAGCTCAAAAGAACAAGAGTGTAGAGGAGTATTTTGAAGAGTTTCAGCAGCTCAGGAACCGAATGTCTTTGGATGAAGACGAAGAAGTTCTCATGGGACATTTCATTGATGGTCTCAATGACCGCATTGCAAGAAAGGTAGAACGTCAATCTTGTCATAACCTTAACGAATTACTACATGTAGCTGTGCAGGCTGAACAAGTCAAGAGGAAGCTAGTTCTAAACCTAACCAATGGAGTTCACCTCAAGCTAGGAATCAACCTAACCAATGGAGCGCATCTCAAGCTAGGAATCAAGATAGAGGAAAGGCCATTGCAACTGAATTTCCAGTCAAGAAACTAACTCCAGAAGCACCAAAGACTAACCGACCATATTCAGGTAAGTCTATTGTCCCTAATGCAAGAGCTAGAGACATAACTTGTTTTAAGTGTCAAGGGAAAGGACACTATGCAAGGGGCTGCCCAAACCAGAGAGTTATGATCTTGACACCCGATGGAGGCTACGAATCACAAGATGAAGAAGAAGGTGTAGAGATTGCGGATTTAAAAGAAGTAGCTTTTCCAGAAACAGGAGATATGTTAGTTGTGTGCAGAGCCTTGAGCGCCATGATTGATCCAGAAACTGCTCAAAGAGAGAACTTGTTCTTCACGCGATGTGCAGTACAAAACAAGGTATGTAGTTTAATTATCGATGGAGGTTCTTGCACTAATGCTGCTAGTCGAGTTTTGGTTGAGAAATTAGGTCTTAAGAGCACACCACACCCAAGACCATATCACCTAAGGTGGCTGGACTCAAGCACCGAAATTCGCATCAAGGATCAAGTTCGAGTGCCATTCAAGATAGGAAAGTATGAAGATGAAGTTCTATGTGACGTGGTCCCAATGCAAGTAGGCCATCTCCTTCTAGGCCGCCCTTGGCAGTTCGATAGAGAGGTTCTACACAATGGTCGCACCAACACTCATTCCTTCATACATCAAAAGCGTAAATTTCAGCTTGCTCCCTTGTCACCTCAAGAGGTACATGAGATGCAATCTAAATTTGTTGTTGATGCTAAGGTAAGTAAGACTAACCTTTACATTACACCTAGTACTGTTTGCAAATCTTTATATCAATAAGAAACGGTGCTACTATTGGTTTTCAGAGATGTTTGCCTTACAGGTTCTGAGGGTGCAACACTGCCCCAAGAAATTATCTCTATGTTAGACAGGTACAAGGATGTTTTCCCCGAAGAAATACCCGCTGGACTACCACCTATTAGAGAAATAGAGCAATAAATTGACTTAGTTCGAGGAGCAGCATTGCCCAACCGACCAGCCTACCGAGTCAACCCAACCGAAGCTAAGGAATTGGAAAAGCAAGTTCAAGAGCTGATGTCAAAGGGATATATCAAAGAGAGCCTTAGTCCTTGCGCCGTTCCAGTCTTGTTGGTACCAAAGAAGGATGGGACTTGGAGGATGTGTGTGGACTGCAGAGCAATCAACAACATCACCGTTAAATATCGCCATCCGATTCCCAGGTTAGACGATATGCTTGATGAGTTATCTGGGTCTAATGTATTTTCCAAGATTGATCTCAGGAGCGGATACCATCAAGTAAGGATGAAAGAAGGTGATGAATGGAAGACTGCCTTCAAGACTAAGCAAGGATTGTACGAGTGGCTCGTGATGCCGTTTGGATTAACAAACGCGCCCAGCACGTTTATGAGGCTTATGAACCACGTTCTAAGGCCTTATATCAGTAAGTTTGTTGTTGTGTACTTTGATGATATTTTAATTTACAGCACTTCACTTACTGAGCATGTTGAGCATCTTGAGCTCGTTCTTGAGACGCTTCGAAAGGAAGGCCTTTATGCTAACCTTAAGAAGTGTTCTTTTTGCACTAACGAAGTAGTGTTTTTAGGTTTTGTTGTGAGTGCTCAGGGATTACAAGTTGATCAAGAGAAGATCAAGGCGATTCAAGAATGGCCGACAACAACAAGTATTGGGCACGTTAGAAGTTTCCATGGGTTGGCGAGCTTCTACAGGCGTTTCGTTAAGGATTTTAGCACCGTTGCTGCACCACTTACTGCCGTGATCAAAAAGGATGTAGCATTCAATTGGGGACCAGCCCAAGAAGCAGCATTCCAGCAGCTCAAGGATCGCTTAACTAATGCACCTGTTTTGATATTGCCTGACTTTAACAAAAATTTTGAAGTTGAATGTGATGCTTCAGGAATAGGTATTGGAGCTGTCTTAACTCAAGGAGGACGTCCAATAACTCATTTCAGTGAGAAGTTAAGCGGAGCCAGCCTCAACTATCCTACCTATGACAAAGAGCTCTACGCGCTAGTGAGGACATTAGAGACTTGGCAGCATTATCTTCTATCCAAGGAATTCGTTATTCATACAAACCATGAGACGTTGAAGCATCTTAGAGGTCAGAACCTTTTCAAGAGAAGACACGAAAAATGGATGGAGTTCGTGGAGTCTTTTTCATACGTCATCAAGTACAAGGAGGGCAAAGAGAATGTTGTAGCTGATGCATTATCAAGAAGACATGTTCTGATCACTACATTGGAAGCTAAAGTTCTAGGATTTGAGCATCTAAAAGAAGCATATGGAGATGATCCAGACTTTGGTTCAAAATATCAAGAGTGCAAGGCGAAACCATCAGGTTCTTTCTACATACATAATAATTATTTGTTTAGAGAGAAACGTTTGTGCATTCCGCAGGGATCTATGAGAGACTTGCTGATCAAGGAAGCACATGGTGGAGGACTTATGGGACATTTCGGAGTAGATAAGACCTTAAGTGTTCTGGTCGAACATTTCTTTTGGCCTCACCTCAAACGGGACGTGGAGCGTTTCTGTTCCAAATGTGTCACATGCCTCAAAGCCAAGTCCAGGTTACATCCACATAGTTTATATATGCCACTTCCTATTCCTAGTATGCCTTGGGTAGATATATCTATGGATTTCGTTTTAGGCTTACCCAAAATCCGAGGAAAGGATTCTATTTTTGTTGTAGTGGACAGGTTCTCAAAGATGGCGCATTTCATTCCATGTGCTAAAACAAATGACGCCACTCAAACTGCTGAATTGTTCTTCAAGGAAGTAGTACGCCTACACGGGATTCCAAGGACGATTGTATCTGATCGAGACACGAAATTTTTAAGCCACTTTTGGAGAGTTCTTTGGAGGAAACTCGGAACTAAGCTGCTGTTTTCAACAACTTGCCATCCGCAAACCGATGGACAAACTGAAGTGGTAAACTGCACTTTATCTACTCTTTTGAGAGCCACGGTTGGTAAAAAATTTCGGAATTGGTTAGATTGAATTCCATACGTTGAATTTGCTTAAAACCATGCTAACTATTCAGCGACTAAGTTGTCTCCCTTTGAGATTGTTTATGGGTTTAAACCAGAGACGCCTTTAGACCTTATTCCCTTGCCACCTTTAGATGTCACTAATCAGGATGGAGAAGCAAAAGCTGAAGTGATCAAGAAGCTGCATCAAAAGGTGAAGGAGAACATCGAGCAGAAGACGGTTAAGTACAAGAAGGCTGCTGATAAAGGGAGAAAGGAGCTTATTTTCAGCCCCAGAGATTGGGTTTGGGTTCATATGCGACCAGAAAGGTTTCCAAAGCAAAGAAAGAAGAAGCTGTCACCACGAGGAGCTGGACCATTTAAAGTGCTGGAACGAATCAACAAGAATGCCTACAAGTTGGACCTTCCAGGTGAGTTGACAATCTCTCCCGTATTTAATGTTACAGATTTTCTTCCTTATGTTGCAGAGGAGGACGTTCTGGGGTCAGAACCTTCTCAAGAGGGAGGGAATGATGAGGACATCGACCCTAGCATCGACATTCACCCGGAGGATCTTGAAGATGTTTCCGCAAGTCAAGATATAACAACGATGAGGGATCCACCAAGAACAAGATCAGGAACTCGAAGACTTAGAGGATTATTTTTCAAGTCCGTTCAACATCATTTGGATCAAGCTTATCAAGAGAATAAAGAGAAGCGACTAGAAGACGTGAAGATGTTCTTCTCAATTCAACCATCTACGTGATATCAATCAAGTAGGCGCCAAAGAGGTACTGATTTATTTCATTTAAATTATATCTTGGTTTGTTCATCTTGCAGGTTCAATTTAATTAGTCATTTAGAATAGGTTTCGGTTTGCAATTGTATTAGACTAGGTTTCGGTTTAGTTTTTAATTTTTTGTTTAGACATTTGTATTAGGGTTTTCGCCCAAGAAGGCTTCAGCTGCACGAACCAGTATATAAGGTTCCTTAGCAGCCCTGTATCATTTTCACGTTATTAATAAAGATCGAACTTTCTTCTTTGAATCTTGTGTTCATCGAGCCCTCTGCGAATCTGCTTTCCTTGTGAGTGATATCAAGGCGACCTGATCCGTTCTAGTCTTATCACAAGTCTATCATCACTTGTGTGGTGACCACCAATCCATTCCCATCATTATTCCATCGATCGAAATCCTTCACTACTAGAAAACAGTCAATTTGTGACTACTGTTTGTGACTGCGAAATCAGTCACTAATGTTTGCGACTGACTTGAGACTGTTTTGTGACTGATTTGCGACTACAGTAAAATCGGTCGCAAAGTAGTCGCAAATTTGTGACGGATTAACCTGGTCGTAACGGAGTCGCAAATAAGTGACTGATTTGCGACTTTGTTGCAAAGGTTTCAATGTAGTCGCAGATTAGTCACTAATTAGTGACTCCTTAACGACGGATAATGGCGTCACAAATTTGCGACACATTTGTTACGAATTTCTTAGTCACAGATTCAGTCACAGATTATTTTGTGACTGATTTGTGACTCTTTAGGGTTTGGGGTTTTGATTTCGGATACCCTATCGAGACGTCACAAATTCGTCACAACTTACCTACTACTTTACCACATATTTGTGACGGAAATTTCTAATGTGACTGATTTGTGACTCCTTTGCCACTCCAACTAAAATTTTCACACATTGAAAAAACGAAAATCTATGAGTGTAAGAGTCATAATTCATATTACAGTGTACAAAACTCAATGGCATATTATAAATATGTTTTAGTAGTTAATTTATCAAATTCAATAACAAGTTTTCAATACAACAACATTCTCAATTATAAACACTTATAAACACTTATAGTTTTCATCACATATTGAAATATTTGATGTTTTATCAAAAAATGCTTTGGAATGAAAAGTTTAGTGAATATATGCATTCATATAGGTTATAGGGTTTAGATAAAGTCTAGAGGATCATAGTTTGGGGTCTAATTGTTAAGGGTTTAGGATTTTAATTTGTGACTACATTAAATTCGTCGCAAATTAGACACAAATTTGTGACGCATTTGGGACTACTTTGTGACGAATATCTGGACCTGTTTTGTGAATAAATATCTGCATCTGTATCTCACCAAATGTGTTGGTTGAAAAAATTTAAAATTTTTGGCAATATATTCAAAACATTTTAAAATGGCTCGCTTAGTTACTTCTTTAAACTCTTAATCTCAATCTCAATCCTTAAAATTCTTAATCTTTCTTCCTCACACAAACTGTAACACCTCCCCCTCCTCAATTTCGTTCACTTCTTTGCCAAACAAACCCAGAAGAATCTCCCGAAACCCATGTGAAATTCACTATCTTTTCGAAATGGGTCGACAGACGCCATTGTTCTCTTCTCTTCTCTTCGTCTCCTCTTCTCTTCTCCACTTCGATATGAACCTTTGAACAAAAAAATCCCCCTTTGATTTCACCGACAGACACCACTGTAATCCTTAATCCATCTCGAATCCCACCTCCGCTTCTCTCTTACCTCCTTCCGTCTCCTTTGAATCTGCGTTTGGGATTAGGGTTTCGTGGTAATTTCGTGCGGGAATCAAGCTCTCCGGGAGATCTATCTTTTGTCATCTTTGGGAAAGCGGATTGCTTCTTGATTGAAACTTCGGAGGATCCCTAACGAAGAACATGAGTCGAAGAACTATGAGGATCTACAATTGGATTTTAGTCTAGTTTTGTTTAGTCTGGCTCTAAACAGCTCCTCAATTCCTCTCGAATCGACAAGACTCGTTTCATGGGAGACCTTCTTCTCTGATGCTGACCGAATCCAGGTAAAATTTTCCTTCTTTTTTTGAGCTGTTCTTGGTTATTTCGAGCTTCCATCTCTTGAATTTGACCTTGAATTTCTATCTCATTTCTTCTTGGAAAGATATTCAAATGCATAGATAATACATGCAAAAAAAATTGTCTTCTTACTCTTCTTCTTTCTATGTCAAATTGGGCAAACGCATCTTATCTCGATATGGCTCAGATAGGCCGGGTACAAGATTTGAGCTCTTTGTGATATGTTTGCAGAATTTTGAAGACTAAAACATGAGCTCAAGTAAGCTTCTGCCTAATCCATTGGAAGAAAGAGATTGTAGAGACGAGTGAGTTTCCAAGAAAGAGATTGATGAGAGGATCCACCATACCTTTCTCTCTCAAACTGTCCACCATACACAACGAACAGGTCGTCTCACAGCAACCTCACTTTCTTTTATCTTGCTATGTTCGTGTGATTTATTGCATGATATATCTATTTATCATATTAATGTGTACTGGGAGAGTTTAAAGGATCAATATCTTTGTGTCACAACTCTTGATTCAATCTTAAACAACTCTTATGGTGGAGTGTGGAAGATATATGATAAAGATAATAGCTTCTTAACACAGCCCTTCCGCATAAAATATGCAAGGCAGGATGTCCGTCTATGCATGATGGTCTCTTTTACTATGCCACTGGAAAGATATGAGGTACTAGACCTTCTTTCTTATTTTCTTAGGTCCCTTCTAATATAAACAGAAATTGGTAAAGGAACGTTCTTTTATACAAAGTAGTACGGCATCGAGTTTGTGAGGTTATTTTAGCTGCTGACTTTTTGTTGATCATAGTTAGCAACAATAATAATTCAATTGTGGTGTACTTGTTTGACCTAGAAGTTATCATTGCAGATTAAATGAAAATTTGTGAATGATGCAGGGTCCAGCTACATCTGTTGTTATATTGAGGTTTGCACTTTTATATTCTCCAATTATGGAGAATATATCATTGACTCATGCAGATGCTTGTCCTGCAGCAGTACATGATTTTCGTATTCCGCCAAAAGCTCTCTCAAGCGTGCATTCTTACTGTCCAGTGCACTTTGATACCTTCCACGCAGTTCTGATTGATGTAAGTGTCCATGTCAGTGTCATGAAACCCGCTGCTTACAAACGGCATGTAATTTTATCAAGGTATGCCACTGACCATTGTTGAATTCCAATTTTGCTTAGTTTTCTATATCTCTTAACTCAGATATATTAATATGTTTGGTGCAGTGATGCGAGTAGTGGTAAAAATTTGGCTAGCGGGAATGTTCAGTCTTCCAAGAAAGTATGTGCTCTTACACTATCCTCTCATCATGGCAAACCCTTCTCTGATTCAACAAATTAATTTTTGTTCATTTAGTCTAAGCAGATGATCTTATCATTGTTTCTCTAAATATTCGCTTTATTTTCTTAGGAAGATGAACTTAGTTTATGCTCGAGTTCTTATTCTTCTCTAGAATCTCTACTTTTAGATTGGAAACTTCTGAATCATAGTTCCTTACATGGTCTCAGCTTTAACCCATCTTAGCTTCCTCAGTTTCCTCTCGAGCTTGATATCAAACAATTTATATCAATGACAATCTTTACAATTTATATTGTTATTTTTCAGGTACATTGAGGTAGTTAAGAAGCATGGTTTGGAGATTTCTCAACCAGGCTTAGAGCCAAACAATGGACTTACATGAGAAATAAAAAAGAGGAGAGGTGACCGAGATGTTCACAAGTAGGTGCTCTCTCTCTCGCTTTTTTACTTTTACAGTTCCTTAAGTTCCAACGTTGTAGGTGAAAAAAGGAGGAGATAAGGGAATTATTATTCGGCTGAGGATTGGAAGCATATAGATTTCATGAGACTTGTAAAGTTTATGACTGTGTTATTCCTAATTTCAATTATGCATCTTGTAAATGTTATGGTTTGCTTCAAAGAGTAGAATATTTGATGGATCTTATATGTAATGTAACTTTTGTTTGTTTTGACAAGCTATATGCTTGTTTTGTAGTATAAATTTTCATTTCAAGTTCTTTTTTCATTAACAACATGAGGTAATTGTAGAAACACAAACAAACAACAATTAGTCACTTATAAGTGACTGAAAAGAGACCAAAATGTGACTCATAAGTGACTTATAAACCAAGGCGTTGTAAATCAGTTGCAAATTAGTGACCAAAATGTGACTAACCTAAAATGTGACAACAATAATATAGTCTCTAATTAGAAGCTAATTAGTCGCTAATTTACGACGAATATAGTTAGTCATAAATCAGTCGCAAAATCAGAAGTCGCTAATTAGTCGCTTATTTGCCACGCCAAAGGCAGTCCCAAATACGTTGCTAATTAGTGACTACTTTCCTGAGTCACACAAGTGTCGCTTATTTGCAACTGAAATGTGGAGTCGCAAAACTGTCGCAAATTAACGACGGAAAAACAAAGTCACACGTGCGTCGCTAATTTGCGACTGATTTGTGACGAACTTGCGACTCTTTGTGGTAGTCACAAATTTGCAACGCAACATTTGCGACTCTTATTTTCGTCGCAAAGTAGTCGCAAATGGCTCATTTGTGACGAATTTGCGACTCTTCTGGTAGTCAAAAATAGACTGTTTTCTAGTAGTGCTTGCTGCAGCCCTAGCTCGCTTGGATCGACACTCTTCATTCCATCCTCACCAATCTGTTCGTGAATCATCATCCTCACATCATCCCCATCTCTTGTCCATCACCGATCTCCTTCCGTTTGTGATCTCTTTAATATCCTTGCTCCATCGATTTCTTTGTTCCTTGTTTCCTTTACATCGCTCGTTTTTGCTGATTGCTTGTAAGAGGAGTAACCTCCTTCTTATTAGTTTGTTCATACATCACCTAGAGTCGTGTTTATAAACATGGACAGCTGTGTTTCAGAGAGAAAAAGATTGTTTTGAGGAAAAAAAGAGAGAAAAGTGTGTGTTTTTGGTTGATAGTTGTACTTAGGGATTGGTTGTGGCCTTTGAAGCTGAAAGAGATGACTGTTGGTGAGATTCTAAGAAGGAGAGTGGTAATCAGACATGTGTGTTTCTGATCTCGTGGCTAACCCAATTCTTGTCTCAATCAATCCGAAAAGCCAAGGTGAGTGCGCGACCATGGCTTATCTAAGCCGATAAAGTATCTTTGACGCTAGATTTTGTGTGTTTTGTGATGATTTGAGTCATGGAATTGTGTTATGTGTGTTTCCTAGTTCTTTTGGTATGTATGGGTGTGTTTAACGTGCAGCTAATCGGATGCGGGAGCCTGGAATCGAACCGTGAGAGAAGATGTTTGCTTCTGACTCGACTGCGTGCTATGTTGATCGACATGATGGTGACGATGAGGCTTTGTTGAACGACACCAGGCGAATGTCTCGAACGACACCGTGTTGATTATGCATTTTTAATATTTCGTTGTGCCGTAATTGTTTGCTTGTGTTGTCATTGCATTTTATTTGGTTTGTGTGTATAACCAGTAGATGGAATGACCGTCTCACTGAGTGTTTATGATAATACTCACTCATCTCGTTTTTTCATGTGATGTAGGTAAAGAGAAAATGTGACAGTGGGATCATGGCAATGAAGAGGAGGATGATCTAAGGTCTCGATTGTTTGCTTTTGATTTTTATGAGTTTAGAACCTTAGTTAGGTTGCTGGTTTCTGGAATTGTTGGAACTGAATAATTACTTGATTTATTTGATTTATTCGATTATCTAGTTAAATTGCTGGTTAAGTTGTGTAAGTATTTTCTGCTGGTTATTGATGTTTTGCTGCTTGAATGTGATTGAGTTGAGGAGGAGTATTTATGGGAGTACTAATTCAGGATTAAATAAAAAAAAAACGAGTCAGGTTGTTTTAACCATCGCATGGTATTATAAAAAGAAATCATGCATGAATTACTTCAAGGTGAGTTGTTCACATTACTCTATAACTCAACTATCGCATGTTACGATACATTGTTCACCATACAATGCTTCACGAAAATAGATGCACCACTCTCTAAGTTTTTTTTTCCTAGAGAACATTCCACTTTCATGACTTCAATTACATTGTTTTAACACCTTAATCGACTCATCTCTCGCATGTCATTACAAAAAAAAAACACACATGAATTCGTTCAAGATTTAGTTCTTCACAGTATCCTATACATGTAAAAAACTCTTGTATAGGATACTGTGAAGAACTAAATCTTGAACGAATTCATGTGTGTTTTTTTTTGTAATACAAGTTAGCCAATAGGCTTATTTATACAAGTATTCTAACTTGTTCATCAAGTTATTTACATTTACAGAATAGGAAATATACCTTATAGACAAATATTAACTTTCCTAATATCTATTAGGAAATATATTCAAGGGAGATCTCGTAATCCCCGAGATCTCCTATCACCCTACCGCAAGCTCATACGTGATAACACGTATGGGATTGGACAATCTTCAAGTCGTCTTCATACCCACTGTAGGGTCATCAGTGGGGCCATCGATGGAGAATACTGTAGTAGTTTTGAATCTTCATTGTTTCATGTCACCATGTGAACTAAACAAACTCATCAATTGGTCTATGCTCAAAGTTCACAGCAACTTCATCATATCATCGAACATCGTCTTCTTTGTAGTATCAGACGAACGAACGATTTTTTTTTTTTTTTATCCAGATTCATCATCTTCGTGGCTTCATCGAATTTGTAGTGAACGATAAATAACCACATGAAGATCTTGTCTCTGAATTTTGTATTTTTTTTTAATTTTTTTTTATTTTTAAGATCCGAAACAAAAACGTAATTAAACTAAAATAAATAATAAAATAGAAACATAGATTAAGAAGGACGAAGAAAACAAAGAAGGAGAAATATCAAACATGAAGAAATAACAAACAATCGAAGTTGAAACTAAGAATAAAACCCTTTTTTTTTTTTTTTCAAAACGGAAGATAAGAAAACGTAAATTGCATAGAAATTGGATCAAGGCTATGCTACCATGATAAATTTGGAGGAAACATAGTAGTGAATAGTTTCTCTCAGTTTTATTCATTAGCCAATAGGTTTATTTATACAAGTATTCTAACTTGTTCATCAATCTATTTACATTTACAGAATAGGAAATATACCTTATAGACAAATATTAACTTTCCTAATATCTATTTGGAAATATATTCAACGGAGATCTCGTAATCCCCGAGATCTCCTATCACCCTCCCGCAAGCTCATACGTGATAACACGTATGAGATTGGACAATCTTCAAGTCGTCTTCATACCCATTGTAGGGTCATCAGTGGGGCCATCGATGGAGAATACTGTAGTAGTTTTGAATCTTCATTGTTTCATGTCACCATGTGAACTAAACGAACTCATCAATTGGTCCATGCTCAAAGTTCACAGCAACTTCATCATATCATCGAACATCGTCTTCTTTGTAGTATCAGACAAACGAACGATTTTTTTTTTGTTTTTTTTATCCAGATTCATCATCTTCGTGGCTTCATCGAATTTGTAGTGAACGATAAATAACCACATGAAGATCTTGTCTCTGAATTTTGTATTTTTTTGTATTTTTTTTTATTTTTAAGATTCGAAACAAAAACTTAATTAAACTAAAATAAATAATAAAATAGAAACATAGATTAAGAAGGACGAAGAAAACAAAGAAGGAGAAATATCAAAGATGAAGAAATAACAAACAATCGAAGTTGAAACTAAGAATAAAACTTTTTTTTTTTTTCAAAACGGAAGATAAGAAAACGTAAATTGCATAGAAATTGGATCAAGGCTATGCTACCATGATAAATTTGGAGGAAACATAGTAGTGAATGGTTTCTCTCAGTTTTATTCATTAGCCAATAGGCTTATTTATACAAGTATCCTAACTTGTTCATCAAGCTATTTACATTTACAGAATAGGAAATATACCTTATAGACAAATATTAACTTTCCTAATATCTATTAGAAAATATATTCAAGGGAGATCTCGTAATCCCCGAGATCTCCTAACATTTACCATCCATTGAGATGACATGCCATCTTTATTAGGACTTCGGTATACGATCAAGTGCATATTTTTAGACAAACGTTAATGTGTTTTAAAGTAGGATCAAATCTTCGGCTACAAAATTGGTTCACCAAAGTTATGTACAATTGTCAAATTTACCAAGAAGGTTATCTCTTACATATTGTCTGGTAGACTGCCTCGTACATCACTTCGCCCATCGTACACTTCCACTGCTTTGTTGCTGTCTCGTACACCGGTGTATACGCATTTGCTTCGTACACCACACCATATATTGTATACCGCCTCGTACACCATTTCGCATATGATCTTAACATTGCCACCGCTTTGTACGCTATCTCGTACACCCATGTATACATCATTGCTCTGTACACAACATCAAATATTGTTGTGTACATTATACCATGCTCGTACATTGGCTTGTATGTCGTCTCGTACACCATTTGGGATATCATCTTGGTGTTGCTATGAACGTTGCCACAGGTGTGTAGGCTACCTTGTACATTGTTCTATATGTCAACACTCTGCACATCACTCCATATATTGTGGTGTACATCGTACCTTCCCGTGTAAGGCAACGAACATCACACTTCATTTCGAACAGATCTTGGTCTCGTCAAAAGACTCTTCACTGCCACCATTTGGGAGAAAGTGAATAGATCAAAATCTAGTGTTGTCGCCTAATTGCATTCACTAGCCAGTAATTTCAACAAAATTAACAAACAAATTCGTACCATTTAAACGATAGATTTCTTCTTTCTCTTATATCTTCTTCCAATTTTTTTATGAATTTGGAGAGAGATGTGAACTTGGAGAGAGAAAGAATGTTATTTACGAATAAATGTTTTGATTTCCAATAACAGATCTGTTATAAAATTGGTATATTATTTATTTATCACCATATTTTTAAATAATGCATCATGGTCATTGTACTTTTCGCAGGTTTTTCATGTCTTGAGAAAGGATGCAGCTCCAATAGACGTGAAACAACCTGACATTCTTTTTTATTTTTTTATAGTCCCTCCGTTTCATATTAAATGTCGTTTTGATAAAATGTATCTGAAATGTATCTGGATGTGTTTTGAAGTAAAATACATCCAAATACTAACCAGATACATTTTTCAAAACGACACTTAATATGAAACAGAGGGAGTATTTAACCTAGATTGACTATTCACATAAATAATAAATTCACAACAGCTAAACCAACAATATCAGTAACAGCGGAAAAACACATAATTAAATCATCCAGCAAAATAATTTAATTCAATAACCAACCAATTCAATTTCCAGAATTCAACAAATAAACCAATTTAATCTAGCAACCTAAACACCAGGTTCCACATGACAACAAAACAAAATTTCTAATCATCATCTCCCTATAACCTTGATTTGGCGATCATATTTTTCATTTACCTGCAACACATGAAAATAAGAGTTGCGTAAATATTTAATAAATACTTAGTGAGTCGGTCATACAACCTACTGGCGATTCATTCAAGCTCCGGCAACACACAATAACAATATATCCATCACACATCATAAACAAGACCAAGCATAATAACAAGTTTCGGACTAACAAAATCAGTCGTGTCGAGCAACACCCAACCAGAACTCGTGTCGATCGACACACCTCATTGTTTCACCTGAATTGAGCTTCTCCTCTCTTAGATCGATTCTAGGCAACACGAGTCGCAATCTTGCAAAACGATCAACACAGACAATGTACAACACACACAACAACGATAACAAATGATTTCACACACAATCATCCACAATTTCATCACATATTTATCAAACAACAATCATAGCCTAGAATCATGTGGTCGGGAACTCACATTTGTCTCAAACGAAGGAAAAACACACGGATTTGAGACACAGAGGATCCACACACAGCCTCTACCAAACTAAAACACGACGACACAACGAGGAACGACTCTAGAATGCACCCAAAAATCTCCTTCGAGTCTAACGAACAGCAAACCCTTTCGATATCTTCTTTTTCTCTCTCAACATTCTAAGTTTTCTCACGTTTTTCCTCTGTAAAAAGCGGCCACGAACTGCCAAAGCATATAAATACGAACCCTAGGGCAAAACCTTAAACCAAGCCCCAAAAACAGTGATTAAGAAGTTAACCACCCGGTTCTGGAGACACACATGTCGAGCGACACAAGGACAATGTCGATCGACATGCCTCCATCTTTCGTGTCGATCGACACACTCCTTAGTGTCGCTAGGCACGAACCCAAAAAATCCTTCTTTTTGCTTCGCGGATGTTATAATTCTCCCCCACTACTCTGGATTCGTCCTCGAATCCTAACAAAACGTATATCAAAGACTGACAAAAACTGACCCAAACCGGTCAATACCACCCAAGACCATCACACCTAATCTCTGATGCTCTCGTCCAATCCCATGTCTATACGTCCGTTTCCAGATATTTGTTACTCTTAACTCATTCTACATCCCTCCTACTCGTAGGAACACATCCTTTGACTTATCGTTGTCTCGTGCCCCATCCACTCTCAGAAATAAATCCTTTGAGCTCTGGGTACACAGGGGAACTAATCATCCCCTCGAGAGAACTAATCATCCCTCGATACTCATAATGGGAATTAATCATCCAAAATAAGCATACATGAGAACTAATCATCTCCTTTAGGGAACTAATAATCCTGACTGGAGAACTAATCATCTCCAAAACAAAAATGAATGAGTTATTCGGGACCGCAGCCCCTAGAGTAATAAATTCTAAAACGTCTATAAACATCTATCGACTAGAACTACCTCCTGTGGCCAAACTCGATATTCCCTAAATAGATAAATAAGGAAAACTCCATCTTATAAATCTCCAAAAATGTATAGTCGTCACAAAAAAAAAAAAAAATACATAAATAAATGCAACAATGTGCTAAACATCTGAAACTAGAACTACAAAGATAAGTAAAGCTCACTCCGCGACCAGCTTGTCGAACCACTTCCTGAACTTAAACTTCATCTTTGCCTCTGGCTCCCAAGTCTCATCCTCTGTACCGGCATAGTCCCACAAGACTCTTAGCAACGGTATCCTCTTACGACAAAGAACCTTGACTCTCTTCTCGAGAATCCTCACAGGTTTCGCCGCCACAGATAAATCAGGTTGAAGATCCTCCGGAATCGTAGCCACCAACTCCTCCGAAACATGCAGGCACTTCCTCAACATCGTCACATGAAACACCTTATGAAATGCCTTCATAATCGGAAGTAACTCTAACAGTGGTACACCACTGGTCCAACTCGCTCCACTACCGGAAATAGACCCATAAATCTCGGACTCAGCTTAATCTCTGAAATAGATCTGTTGGGGCCTCGCAACATGGCCATCTTGAGATACACTCTATCTCTGACAGCGAACTCCAACTCTCTCCGCCTCTTATCACCATAACTCCTCTGCCGATCCTGAGCTTCCTTCATGTTCAGCTTCAAGACACGGATCTTTTCCGTCTTCTCCGTCGTCTCCTGAACATAACTTGCACCATAAATGCTCCTCTCCCCCACTTGGGTCTAGCATAGAGGTGTCCTACACGGATTCCCGTACAACGCCTCATATGGAGCCATCCAAATACTCGCCTAAAAGTTTTTATTATACGCAAACTCAGCTAAGCACAAGTAATAATACCAGTGACCACTCCAATCCAGCACACATATCCTCAGCAAATCCTCCAATGTCTAAATAGTCATCTCTTACTGCCCATCATTCTGCGGATGATAAGCCGTACTCATAAGCACCTTAGTTCCCATCTCAGCCTGAAAGGCTCTACAACACTCAGACGCAAACTTAGGATCACAGTCTCACACTATACTGGTTGGCGCTCCATGCAGCCTTACAATCTCCATCACCAATTTCTTAGCCAAAACCGCAGCACTGTCGGTTTTCTTAATGGCCAAAAAATATGCCGACTTGTTCAGACGATCCACAATCACCCAGATGGCATCATAGGTCCGAGAGTTAGGTAATCTGACAACAAATTCCATCATGATCATATCCCATTTCCACTTCGGTATAGGTAAACTCTGCAACTTACCGCTCGGAACCTGATGCTCTGCCTTCACCAACTGGCACGTATCTCTCTTCATTCTGACTTAATGGTAATACCTCTTAAAATCATGATACATCATGGTCGCTCCTGGATGAATCAAGAACTTGCTCGCATGAGCCTCTCGCAGAATCTCCTGCCTTAACTCATCGATCTTGGGTACACAAACTCGTCCACGTATCATAATCGTCCCATTTAAAGAGACCTGATACTCAAAACCAACAGTCCTCGACGCCTGATCACCCTCCTGAACCGCTCCAATCCTACTCAGAAGATTTGCCTGATCAGCTGCCTCCAAACCCAATGACTCCAGCAAAATAGCTCACAAACGCAAAGTGCTAATCTCGCTCACTAAAGCCTCAACATCCTGCTCCCGAGCTGAATCTACTCTCCGACGACTCGAACCGTCTGCCACCTAATTGGCCTTACCTGGATGGTAAATGATATCTAGATCGTAATCTCCCAACATCTCAACTCAGCGCCTCTGTCTCACATTCAACAATGGCTGAGTGAAAATGTGTTGCAGATTCTTATGATCCGTAAAAACATAGTCCTTCCCACTATAAAGATAATATCTCCAAATCTTAAAAGCAAACACTACAGCTCCCAACTCCAGATTGTGAGTAGGATAATTGCGTTCAGCACCTCAAAACTGCCTCAAAGCATACGCAATCACCCTGCCCTCCTGCATCAACATACAACCCAAACTAATCCCAGAAGCATCGGTGTACACTGCATATGGCTTAACCGCCTCAGACAACACCAACACTAAAGTACTAATCAATATCTCCTTCAGCCTCGCAAAGTTATCCTCACACTCTAGAGACCAAATAAATGGGACATCTTTCTCGGTCAACTTTATCAACTACTGAGCCATACTCGCAAAGCCTTTGACGAATCTCCGATAGTAACCTGTTAAACCGTGGAAATTACTTATCTCTGTAGCATTAGACGGTCTAAACCAATCTCTGATAGCCTCAATATTAGTCGGATCTACAGAAACTCCATCTGCAAAAGCAATGTGGCCAAGGAACCCCATTTCTCTCTACCAAAAATTGCACTTACTCAACTTGGCAAACAACTTCGGCTCCCGAAGCTTCTCTAGAACCAACCTCAAGCAAACCTCATGCTCCTCAGGACTCCTCGAGTAAACTAGAATGTCGTCGATAAATATAATCACAAAGACATCTAGGTACTCCTGGAATACACCGTTCATCAATCTCATGAACGCTGCAGGCGCATTCGTCAAACCAAACGGCATCACTGCAAACTCAAAGTGACAATACCGCATCTTGAAAGCCGTCTTCCGAACTTCCATCTCATATATTGGGATTTGATGATAACTCGACGCTAAGTATATCTTGGAGAACCAAATAGCACCCCTCAGTTGATCCAATAACTCATCAATCCTTGGGAAAGGGTACTTGTTCTTCATAGTGACCCGGTTAAGTTCCCGATAATCGATAAACAACCAAAAAGTCTCATCCTTCCTCTTCACAAACAACACCGGCGCTCCCCAAGGTGAAGTAATCGGACGAATAAAACCCTCACTCGCCAAATCCTCTAGCTACTTCTTTAACTCAATCATGAAAGAATAGGACCGAGACGGAGGAAATCCCTTCAGCGACCGAAAAACATCCTCAAAATCCCGAACAATCAGAATATCACTCACTACAACCTCACCAACAGACTCCAGCATCAAAATCGTAGCCAAATAAGCCTTGCATCCACGCTCAATCATCAGCATTACCGGAACCACAAAAATCACGGGACTCCCCAAGTCGGTCTTACTCCCTGATAAACCAACCTCGCTCCCTCGCGCTTAAACACAACGCGACTTCATGGCAATCCAAATGAACCCAGTAACGATCCAACCAGTCCATCCCCAGAAACACATCATACAACTCCACTGGATTAATCACCAAGTACACCGGCTTAGACTTTCCCTTGATGTACACATCTATTCCCGTTCGCTAGACCAAGCATAGCTAGGTATCCACCTCCAGCCACCTTGACCATACTTACTAGCTCACCAGCATCGCTTCGAATGCCACTACTCTCGGTACACTCCGGAGTAATAAAACAATTACATGCTTCCAAATCGAACAACACGTGAGACTCAAAGCCTCCGACAAATAAGGTTCCTACACAAACCTCAGGTGTTAAGAAACCCTAATATTTCTATCACTAGAAATAACAGAAAAAAAACAATCCAATTTGACACACAACAATTTAAATGTCTGAATGAAATTTACTTGTGATCGGCCTTGTACTCTACTGGTATGTCTCCAATGGCGTATACACCCGCGGTACACCTCCAATCTGGGCTAACGGCTGCAATGTCGCTATCTACGCCACTACTGGTTGAACTGCAGCAACCGCCATCTGCTGCAACTTGGGACACATCAGCGTGATATGCCCTGGCTCTCTCTGCAGTGGAAATATACTCTCGAATCCTGCTGTTGATCGCCTTTCCGGGGGTAACTCGACAAACGATTCTCCAAACTCCCGCATCCATAACACGCTCTGCCCCTCTGACTAGGCCTAGAAGCGTCATCCCTTGTATTTCTGCCCTTGCGTAGGCTTGCCGCCCTTACCAGAACCCGAAATGGAACCATTGTGCTGCTGCTGCCTCTTCGGCTAAACAGCGGGAGCAACAACTGGCGGGACCACAACAGGAATATGCTCCCTCAAGTCCTCTTGTATCAACCCTGTTGTCTCAACCAACTCCGCTCTCAAAGCGAACCTGGACATTCTGCACCGCGTCCTCAGATCAGGCTGAAGTCCCCTCAGGAACCTCATCACCTGTGCTTGCTCGTCCTCTAGTCTGTGATCAGCATAGACTAGCAAACGGCTAAACTCGGCGTCGTACTTGTGCACTAAACAATTACCCTAAACTAGCTCCACGAACCTCATCCCGAGACAAACTAAAACCTCCTAAAGGAAGTACAAAGCATTGAATGCAACTAAAAACTCACCCAGGTCCACACAGCACAAGGCCTCCTGGCCTCAATCGCTCTCCACCACAAGTGAGCATCACCACTCAGATAATGGACCGCCAACTCCACGCAGTAATCTTCCAAACATCTGATCGACCAGAAGTTGCATACCATACGCATACGCCACTTGTCTGCCTCCGCAGGCCCATCACCGCCCGAGAAGAAACCTGTACTCAAATGCTGCATCTAGCCCATCATCTCTAGATAAGTCGGACACACCTCTTCAAGTGCAGCCTTCGGCTGTACCTCCGCCACTGGAGGCACCACTTGAGCCTGAATCGGAGCCACTGCCAGAAACCGCTCCATCAATTATACCAGAATATCTTCTATTTGATCCTGAGGTGGAGCAGCACCCACACATGGGCCCACTCCACCACCAGCTAACCCGGCATCCCTCTCGGCAACCACAACACTCTCACTAGCACTAGCACTAGTCTCGCTCACGGATTCCGAATGATGCGTCGGAGTCTCTGACACCTCCGCCGCACTACTCGACGACTCAATCATTGGCCCACTGCCATCAACTCGGCCTCCACCATGGCCTCTACCAATCTACCACGACCTCTCGCTCAAGTACCCATCTCTCTGCACTCATATAGAACAGGAACATGAGCCAAAAGAAGTCACAAACAACAAATAAAACTTACTGCATAATGTCTTTAAAGACCCGAAGAAGATGATCAAAGACTACTAAATTGACTAACTATTCATAATTAATTTAAATCACATAATCTCAGTTCACACAACCTACTTACCTAAAACCGTAAGGGTTCTGATACCAAAATGAAACAACCGACATTTAAAAAAAAAAAAATTTTACCCAGATTTATTATTCCCATAAATAATAAATCCTCAACGGCTAACGAGCAATATCAATAACAACGGAAAAACACATAATTAAATCATCCAACAAAATAATTTAATTCAATAACCAACCAATTCAATTTCTAGAATTCAACAAATAAACCAATTTAATCTAGCAACCTAAACACCATGTTCCATTAGACAAACAAAATCAGCCGTATCGAGCGACACTAGCAAGGTGTCGATCGACACCCTCCAAGTGTCGATCGACACGCCTCATTGTTGCACCAGAATCGAGCTTATCCTCTCTTAGCTCGATTCTAGGAAACACGAGTCGCAATCCTGCAAAACGATCAACAAAGACAATCCACAGCACACACAACAACGATAACAAATGATTTCACACACAATCATTCACAATTTCATCACATAATCATCAAACAACCATCATAGCCTAGAATCATGTGGTCGCGAACTCACCTTTGTCTCGAACGAAGGAAAAACACACGGATTTTAGACACAAAGGATCCACACGCAGCCTCTACCAGACTAGAACACGAAGGCACATCGAGGAACGACTCCTACGGCTCTAGAATACACCAAAAAATCTCCTTCGAGGCTCACGAATGACAAACCTTTTCGATCTCCTCTTTTTCTCTCTTAACACTTTAAGTTTTCTCATGTTTTTCCTCTGTAAAACGCGGTCACGAACTTCAGATATGAATCCTAAGGCGAAACCCTAAACCAAGTCCCGAAAACCGTGATTACAAAGTTAACCACCCGGTTATGCAGATACACGTGTCGAGCGAAACAAGGACAGTGTCGATCAACACGCCTCCATCCTTTGTGTCGATCGACACACTCCTTTGTGTCGCTCGACACGAACCCAAAAAATCCTTCTTTTTGGTTCGCAGATGTTACAAGACGTAGGGGTAAAATCGTAATTTTAAAGCTGAAAGTGTTATGGACGACAAGAGTTTAAGAGAAGTGCTATAAACCAATATTAATCATGGAATAAGTGTTATATCAACATATTATTTATAGTAATAAACCATAACTTTAGGGTCATTCTAAGTAATTTTCCTATATATACACATACACAAACTTTTAAAAGATGAATATTCTATAGAAGTAACGTAACATAGAAAAAAAGAATATTCAGATCAATTAAACAGAAAAGAAGAAAAACGAAAAAAAGAGTTATATAATGCGTACTTTGTCTATGAAGAAACAAGTTAAGCAATGGAAATGCCACGACCAATGGAATACACTAGTTAAGAGAATTGATGTTAATAAGTCCATCTGGGAATATATGCAATTTGTGACACATCTTGTATATTGATTTCGATTCTTTCTTATCGAATTCCCTCGGTGTCAACACGCTAGAATCTTCCCTTTTCTCTAAAGATTTTTCTTACTGTCTTGTTTCTTTTGATTTTGTATAAGCTTAGTCATATATATGAAAGTATGATGGTCTCTCTCCATTCTTGCGCTACATCATTACATCCAAAATTGACAATTGTTTTTTTCATTTTATTTATTTATTTAACATCAGTAAAAGAAAAATTGTATTTGATATGAATAACTTAATTCCAAGTTGATAAATATTCCAACATTTAACTCAAGCCGATGAAACGTTCACTTTCCAATTTCCCAGGAGTAATAGTATTTGTAATTTATTTATATTTATTGCAAACATATAATCAAACCTTCTCATATTTTGTGTTATTTTTGTTGATACAATATAGAAGATATTATTTCAAACAAATACCTTTCACATACTTCGTGGATGACAAATACAATTTAGGTGGAAACTAGGATTATAGCTCATAGTTTTGTTTATAAGATTTTGAATTTTTCCCATAACTAAGAAGAAATGTCATAGATTGAAGGGTGTTCATAATATGATGAGGTAAAATCGGATGATAACAAACACAAAATTTAGGTTTTCTTTTTTAAAAATAATTGGTTTAAGTCATTATGTCCCTCTTCGAATATGTTTGTGAACAAAGCACTTAGTATTATAATCACGTATGTGTTTGTTTCTTTGTTTGTAAGAATTAAGAATCGAGTGGTTTCAAACTTCATTATAAATGAGAAACATGAAAACAAGAAAACCATGCATGAATTGTGTTCAAATTAGTTAATGTGGTTAGATCCGAACAACAACATAAAGTAATGAAATTAGTTTACAAGTTATTTAAGTGAAAAGAAAAATCAAGACTTTTTTTATAAAAATATTCGAGAATTTTCATAATATGCCACTTTTGGCATGGTACTTTATAGTTACGTCATTGTTTGAAAATCTTTGCAAGAATGTCATCTCTTTTTAAGTTAAGTTATTTATTTTTTGGATTTTGATTAACTATTTTATATTTAGGATATAGTTTTTGGGGGTAGAGTTTAGGTTTGGATTTTGAAAGAGAGAAAAAAAATTAATGATTTTGTTTTTTTATGTGAAAGGTGGCATGTTTACAATAAATTTTCAAGGGTAGCATATTTGAAAAAAATATTTTCAAATGTAGCATATTTGTAATTCCCCCATAATATTTTATTAAACTATGAAAAAACTATAAGAATTAATCAAATTACCGTTTTTATAAACAAACTACTTAACAATTTAATTGTAAATATGAATATACACACATTTAAAAAATATATACAACAAAAACCCACGCGAATGCGTGGGTACCGGCTTAGTATAAATGAAACCCCAAAATGTTCCATTACCAAAACTTCACAATAGAATCTCCCATATTTTTTCCTTGCTTCAACCAAAAAGACAGTTATATGTTTATTTAATTTCCACTAATTAAAACAAATTATTTCCCTTTTTGCCAACTTTTTTCAGAACCCTCGTTTTACTGGATCCAACATTGATATCTCAGTCATCAATTAAATTATGCACCACCTACTATTATATAAATTTTCAAGAATCAAGTCCGTTGTAGGCGGGTCATACTCATGGGTTAAGGATTCCATTTTGTTTGTCATCTCAAATTGTCAATTTAGTATATAAAATGTAAGATTGCTTCTCTTCCATGAAACATAGAGAATTATTGACGAAGAAAAAATCAAATAAAAAAGGGTAAAGAACAACTAAGTGAAGAAGCACTCACACCGTCGACTCGCCGCAACCCAACTTGCTTTAGTTACAACATTCCCTCCTAAAAGTATCCTTCTCCGTTACAGTATAATAGTCTAATGCCTTTGGTAAAAGTGATGTTGAAAAAAAAATCAATCGATTTGACTAATTCACAATATAACGTTGGAGGTTATTTTAAATACAAAAATATCCGTTTCAAGCTACGTTAAAACGTTGAGATTTTTCTCCTTATAGCTATGTTTATGGTAAGAATACTTGAGTTCTATTTTGGAGGTTATTCCGGATTTTTGCCCGAGGTACATATTTGGATGAATAGTATCTCGACGATTGATTTACAAGACACTTCTGAATATGGATAAAATACAAAAGGAAAACAAAACCAAAAAAAACTTTATAGTGATTAAACTTGATCAGCATGCATATGTTGTTACTTGTTTGTAACAATTTTTATTTTATAAATGGATATGAGATCTATGAAACAAAAATTACCGCACATGGACGAACCAACCATCTAGTGTCAAATTAAATGTTAGGTTTTGGCTACTATATATTTAATTATATGTTAGGTTTTGGCTACTATATATATATATATATATATATATATATATATATATATATATATATACACACAACTATGGCTTATTAAATCGAACATCCATAAAAATGAGAAGAATTTAGTAAAATAATTGTCAAATGTTAGTGTCTAGACAGAATTATGACATAGTAAAATGAAGAAAAGGATAAAAGCATGTTAGACGGATTTATTAGCGCTTAATCTTTCCGATTTGAGATTGAAAATGTTTTAAGTAGCCGACAACAAGAATTTTAAAGAGAACTTTCAAGATATACCCCTCTTAACATGTCATTTTACAATCATTTCATTGTTCAAAAAAGTTTGGAAGCATGCCACAGTTTACAAAATTTGTTTTATACTTAAATGTTTTCAGATTTTTTTAAAAATATTAATTATAAAGTTTTAAAGCAGATTATCAGACTTTTTAAACGGAGTTATAAGGTTTTAAAACAAATTATAAGGTTTTTTAAATGGGGTTATAAGGTAAAAACATATTATAAAAAAATTTAAAACCTTATACAACTTAAAAAAAACCTTATAATTAATTTTAAACTTTATAATTACGTGTTTTTATTTAAATGTGGCATATTTGCAAATATGCATGTGATAGTGGCATGATTGAAAAAAAAAAAAATTCAATATTGATATTTTTGAAATTGTCCCAATTTTATATCGGTCAATTTTGGATAACGTAGAAAAAAAATCATGTGGGTAATGCTAAAAGTTATTGAAACTTAACTTGAACCGGTTCATGTAAGGGAAGAATGAACGTAGACATGCATTGGTGAATCTTGGTATGATGGCTTTTGAATTATTGATGAAAAAGAATATTAGAAAGAATAAATTGGCATTATAGTAAAGAATAGATTCGAAATGAATCAGTCTATATAGTTTTGTAACACTTTAATACTGTTCGCGTTATGGCTGCCCCATATGGCCCCTAACACAATGGAAGAGAGTACACCCGGGGGAGTCTCATCTAGTTCCTATTCTTCTCTTTTCTAAATGTGGTTTTATTATTAATGTCTTGTTCAGCATATAGATCTTGGACACATCATTTTATTGTAAAATGTCTAATTCTTATATGCATAAGTCAATGTACAACGCCCATTTAATTGTAAGAAACTGATAAAGTAGGTGTTTTTTTAAGAGTACTACAACTAAATAATCAATTTTTTTTTTTTATATGTGAAAAGTACTAATAGGTAAAGTGAAGAGGTCATATGATTGTGTGATGATTGGAACCAAACTAATATTACATTATATTGTTTCTGGCCTGGGGGATTACGGATTTCAGTCTAGGAAGTTTACGAATTTCAGCCTAGGAGGTTTATGGGTTTCGGCCCAAAACCTCTTGATAATTCAAAAAAAAAAAAAACTACACAAATGGCTTAAAATATACAATGTAATTAGATGATCTTCTACAAAGGTAGGTACTATCTTAGATAACTCTTAAATTTTAAGATATATGAATCCTAATTCAAATATGTTGGATTCGAAAACTAATTAACTTAAACTGAATTTGTTAAGAAACACATCATATTTAATAAGGCATGGGCATATAAACCGAAACCGAAAACCGAACCCGAACCCGAACCCAAACCGAAAAACCGGTACGGTTCGGATACGGTTTTTATCTAAAACCCGAATGGTTTCCATTCCTCTCGGGTTTCGGTTTTGGTTTCAGTTTTGGTTTCGGGTATACCCGCGTTATCCGTGGTTAACCGAATAACCCAAAAATTATATGTCGTACACAAAAATCCATGAGTTAATTAGGATTATTTTTTGTTATTTTTTTGTTTATTTTCGGTTTTGTTCGGGTATTCCAAACTTATATTCAGGTTTTTCGGGTTATTTTCGGTTTATTTGGGGTTATCGGGTAATTTTCGGTTTGTTCTGATTTGTAGAGTTCAAAAACCAAAAAACCGAATCCGAATAAATTTCGGTTAGTTTTGGTTTTCAATCCCAAAACCAAAAACCGACCCGAACCCGACCCTAACCGAACAATCCGAACCGAATTTTTATAAAACCTGAATGGTTTTCATATTCTAAAACCCGAATGGTTTTTATATTCATAAACCCGAAAACCAAAAACCGATTGGTTAACCGAATGTCTAGGCCTAATATTTATGGGTATCCGAATATATATATATAATTAAAATAATTATATATATATAATTTATATATATATATAGTGTAGATCCTTAAAAACAACTAAAATAATTTTATATATATATATATATATATAGTGTAGATCCTTAAAAACAACTAAAATAATTTTATATATATATAGTGTAGATATTGTTTTCATTACAAGATAACAAAATGATAGAAGAGATTTCGAAATCCAACAAGGAGCAAGGTATGAATGAACACGAATGAAGGACAGAATTGGAACGAATGGTTATTGGGGGGCAACAATAGAGAATAATACCCTTCATCATCTTCTCTTTTACCCACAATAATGCAATTGAGAATCACTTTAAGCATTCACGGTTTTTCCCTCCTAATTATCCTGAGGACTTTTTCTCCTCTCATAATACAGTTTTAAGTTTTATTTGTATCACTTCTTCACGTAATGTTTGAACATAGATTAATTCTCTTAAAACCATTTTCGCAAAACAATTTCAAGAAAAAACATAGTTTCACACAAATTGAGTACGACTAGGGGGATGATAGGGACTTTAAATGTAGACTCTTTTTTTTATCGGATGTTCCCGAAGGAACTTAAACGTAGATTTTATTTTTTGAAAAATGCTATAGAGAATTTTAACTTTTAAATATTAGACTTTGACTTTAAAATTAAACTGCATACAATCTGAATTTATATCATGATCTTGTCCCAAATTCTTCCAAGCATAAGCCTATTTGGTCCAAACTCACACACTATTATTTCTTTTACTATATCCTCAAGTTTTTTTTTGTTGTTGCTAAATTACTATATCCTCATGTTGCAGCCAAAGTTGAAGGAATCAGCATATATCTACATATACATTCTTATAATAAGGCTTATAAAAAGCCATGTTCGTCAAACTAACCAACTTCACCGCTTCCTTTGGGTTATCAATTTCTTGTCATCTCAGGTTCGTCCTTCATATTGGTTTTACACACTTAAATTATTATTTTTAAGTATGATGGCTAAATGCTACTAGTAAACGTTTCAGGTGTTTAGCGATACATAGAGAGAAAGATGAGTTGGACTGGAGGAGACTGGCTTTGCGGGGCGTGTCAGCACGCAAACTTCAAAAAAAGAGAGACATGCCAGAAATGTGGATACCCCAAGTTTGGAGGGGTAGATGTGTCAACGTACTTGTACAACAGAACTGAAGTTTTGGCTGGTGATTGGTATTGTGGTGCATTA
The DNA here is from genome assembly GCA_963576765.1 of Draba incana. NCBI lineage: Eukaryota > Viridiplantae > Streptophyta > Magnoliopsida > Brassicales > Brassicaceae > Draba > Draba incana. The sequence continues at coordinate 33,595,142 of OY755204.1, read as the reverse complement.
AATTGCGGCAGCCACAATTACGCAAGCCGCTCAAGTTGCTACCGATGTGGAATGATCAAGATCGAGTATACAGATCAGTACTATGGACATCAAGTGGTTTCTTACGGGAATGATGCCGGAGCTTGTCCTCCGGGATGGAAAACTGGCGATTGGGTATGTCCAAGGGTCGGTTGTGGGGTTCATAACTACGCAAGCAGGACAGAATGCTTCAAATGCAAAACCACAAGAGATTACGGTGTGTTAATTTTCTCCTTTTCGTTTAGGGATGGTCAGTGTTGATAAATCTATACAATCCAAAACCAAAGCACAATAGTTGATTTTAAAACTAAAACATTTATTAATTTGATTAAAATTGACTTTTTATTTTATTTTACCTTATACTTATTTTTTGTGAAATATATTTCGAACTTTTGGACTGATATATTTTCCTATTTCTGATGACCTCTAGGTGGCGTCTAGCTGGACGATAAAGTGCTGAAGAAGTTTTACTTGTTTTAATTGTAACTGTATTAGTCACCTTACCACAACTGTTACAACTTTCTCTAACATGCATGACGCCTTCTTACGTTGACTTCAAATTCCTCATAACTCGTGCAATTTAACTTAACACGAGTGTAAGCACTTTATAGAAACCACGTAGACGTAGGCATCAATGAGACTAGAGATATCAGTACAAAAATAATCGAAACACAGATTATCACTACAAGAAAACAGGTCCATTTGCGAGGGCCATTTTCGTCGCAAAACCGTCGCAAATGGATAATTGCGACGGTTTTGCGAAGATTTTTGGTTTGTCGCAACTGCCTCGTCGCAAACCAAAAATCGTCGCAAAATCGCCGCAAATATATTTTTCGTCGCAAATCCGCCGCTAGTTTAGCGACGAGATTGCGGCGGAATTTTGCTGCTGTTTTGCGTCGAAGCATTTTGCGACGGAATTACGGCTAAATGTTTTGCGACTGATTTGCGGCTAAAATTTGCGACGGTTTTGCGACTATTTGTTTGCGATATTTTTGCGACGAATAATTTTGCGACGCATTTGCGTCTGTTATTTGCGACGGTTTTGCGAGGGTTTTCGATGTGATTTATTAAAAAAAAAAAATTATAATTTAAAAAAAAAAATCGAAAATATTTTAAATTAAATATTAAACATAAAATAATGTATTTTAAAACCGAAAATACATAAATCTAAATCCGAAAATACATAAATCTAATCGAAATTAATATCATCGAGCGGATCCCTGGTCGTCGATGTGCCTCCTTCGTTGTCTGGTCCCCGTCGCATAATCTCGCCAAGGACGGGGTTCGTCTTCGCTAACTCCGCGAACATATTATCATAGACGGTCATTTGCCTCTCGAACTTTTTCTCTGTTTCACCGAACCGTTGTTTTGTTTCCTAGAGCTCCTTGGCTATTTGCGGATCCGTCGCAAATCTCGAAACGGGACAAAATGGCACTCCGTGATCATCCGTCCGGATAGATCCGGTAAATGTCATCTTTCCCTTACGGGTTTGAGGAGCCATCTACAAAATAAAATTAAAAGTTTACAATTTTACATAAATAATAATAATATAATTTTATTTTTAAAAATGTTAATAGTATAATAAATATTTAAAATTGTGAATAAAATTAAAAAAAAATTTAAGTTTTTACATGTGATGCGACACGGTTGATCTCCATCGGTGTCATCTGAGTAGGTAGACCATCGGGAGTAAGCTGGGTTGAGAGTTCGTCGACTCGGTCAATGACATCGTCGTGGAGCTTGTGGACACGTTCATCAACCCATGTCCCGTCCGGCCTGCGGTGGGTCTTCTCCCAAACCTCTGGCATCGTTGCGGGAACTCCTTTTTCCACGGCCTGACAATGAAAACATATTAGAACTTCAGATTTTTGTGACCGTAAAAATTGAAAGTAATAACTTACAATGTCAACAGCATGCTGAGCATAAGAAATCTGTCCCGAACAGTGTTTTGAAGGCTGGTCAATACCGCCAACCTTCGTCAATCGAGCAGACGAGCACCGGGCAGACTTCTCCTGAGATGTCTCCAACTCCCAGAAGGCGACAAGGGCAGCCCAAATATTGGGATCGAAGAAAGATGGCATACATACCTTCGGATCCGGATTCTTTTGCCACTTCTTCTTCCACCATCCTATTTGGTCGTTGAGACGGTTCTTCGCTTTCTCCTCAAATTCCTCACGAACTAAACCATCAATTGCGGGGTCCCAATAGTATTTTTGCTGCAAATTGTCATAAATTAGAACACAAGTTAGAAAATTACAAAATTGAATAAATAAATAAATAAAAATTACCGCAAATTGTTTGTACCACCGATCCTTGATCTCCAGTGTAACATACTTCCAACTCGTGTGGCACATCTTGAAATCCCGCTCTATGATCTTTCTAACATCCTTTCTGACCGAATTTTTGCAAAACCTAAAAAATAATATAAAAAGCATATAATGTGTAAATATATTAATAATTATTAAACAAAATTAAATTCAAACTATGTAAAAAAATTACTTACCCCACAGCGTTGCCGGTAGGGTCAGGTTCTAAATGGGGAAGAACCTGCCGTCCGGGAGTGACGAGAAGCTGCGCGAAGGTCATGTCATCCCATGAAGGAACTACTCCAGGGTTTGGCCCAGGGTTTGGCTCGGGAGGTGGCGTCGGCTGTGACTCAGGAATCCTGGAACAGAGCGGGAAGCAGAGGCCAGCGAACGATGTGTACGCTGTCCTGGTCGTGAATGACCACTACCACGACCAGCACCGGACTGTAAGAACTCGCAATACTCGTTGTCTTCCATCTACATAAATTTGATAATTTTTGAAATTTGTAATTGCATATTAAAAAAATATTTAATCTAATATTGATTTTAACAATTTTAATGATAACATTAAATTAATCTAATCAACATTAAACATCAAAATAATTTAACAAAATTAGTAAATTAACAATTTTAACTATTATAATATCAATATTAATTAATCCTCAATTCGCAAGTACAATTTCATTCCTAATTAATTATTCCTAACTATTTTCCTATAAACCACAATTAACTAATAAATTATATACGAAAGAAAAATTTAAAAATCATAAAAGAAAATTTAGAGAATTACCTTATAAGGTCGGGAAAGATTTGGAAGGTCGAGGGAACGGGAATGATTTGGAAGGTCGACGTAACTTTTTGTAGAGAGAGAAACGTTTTTTGTAGAGAGAGAGGAGAGTTGTGATGAATGAGCGAGGGATTGGAATTGCTTATATAGGGAAAACTTTTCCTCGCAATTCCGTCGCAAATTGGGCCGCATATTTCACCCAATGCATGTTTGCCGCCACACTTTTCGTTTCCCACCCATAAAACGCCGCAAATGCCTCGCACATATTAAAAACATTCGTCGCAAATGCCTCGCAAACTGTAAATCTCAAGGTGAATGTACGACCAATTAATAGAGTTGACCGTAACTTTGGTCGCAAAAATGTAGCAAATTTAGCAACGGATTTGCGACAAATTCGTCGCAAATACCTCGCAAATTAACAATTGCGACGCATTTGCGACGTTTTCGTCACAAATCCCACGCAAACGAGGTTTAGGGTATACTTAGGGGTTTGGATGTTTTAGACCAAAATTACGATTCATAAAAGTTAAATATACACTTGTTTAGGTTCTTAGTCCATGTATGAAGCAAAGGTAGTCAACTAATTGATGTTTTTCGTAAAACCGGCAAAAATGATAGATTGATCATATTCTTAGTATAAGTGCATGTATGTGATAATTCGTTATATGTGTTTCTCGATAAAGTTTTAATAAGTTTTTTATTTCAACAATTATAGAGGGATTGTTATTTATTAGACGACTCATACATTTATATTCGAAGAAGAGCCAATATAAATAATGGATTGGTTAGAGTTTAGGGTATAGGAGTTTGCTACGTTTTTGCGACGGATTTGCGACGATTTCGTCGCAAAAACGTAGCAAACTTCTATACCCTAAACCTTAGTGTTTTTTACTTATTCTTAATACTTGCACATGGATGCAAATAATTTAATATATCAATTAGGGCCTCTTTGATATATTTTTATATTCGAAGAAGAGTCAATATAAATAATGGATTGGTTAGAGTTTAGGGTATAGGAGTTTGCTACGTTTTTGCGACGAAATCGTCGCAAAAACGTAGCAAATTGTTATATATCTTGTTTAAAAAAAATTATTATTGCACCACACTCAAAAATACATACTTAATATATACACATAATTAATATTAAATTTATTAATCTTCTTCGTCATGATCAGAAACATAACGTTCTACTCCGCCATCTTCGTCATCATCGTCGTCCTCATCTAGATCTTCCTCTTCGTCTTCATCAAACTCATCTTCGTTTCTTTCTGGATCCTCGAATATCACATCAAGACCACTATGAAGTGGGTCAATTCTTGTCAAATCGGTGGTTACCTCTGTAGGGATCAAAACTTCTTCGGTTCTTGCAGGTTGCACTGGGGGTTGATCATCATCAGCATCAGCTGCTAACCCCCCGATAATTCGACCCCTTGGGTTAACTTTAATAACGGATAGTCAATCTTGATCCCATCGTCCACGAGTACGAGGGTAAGGAATGAAGACTACTTGCTCTGCTTGGGATGCTAAGACAAATGGCTCAAACTTGTCAGTGTAGCTCCTATTTCTTTTTACATCAACAACTCCAAATTTGCTGGTTCTAACCCCGAGACAATTGGTTGGATCAAACCAATCACAACAAAATAATACACTTTTCAAGTTCAACACACCAGCATACTCAATCTCAATGATTTCTTTCAAAATACCATAGAAGTTTGTATCGCCCGGGACATGAATACCATAATTTGCAGTGACTTTATTTTGTCTATGCTGAAATGTGTGAAAAATAAAGCCGCAAGTACAATACATCTTACTCGTTTTTATGCTTGCAATGGGCCCCAAAACAAACTCATGTACCCATAAAGGCCAACTTTGTCGAGATTTCTTCGCCACCTATTGTCAAATTGAAATAATTAGTATATATATATATATATATATATATATAAGTAATACTAATATAACTAATGCGCGCATATGGTTCTTACCTTCTCCCGCATCCAGCCAGCAAAATCACGTTCTAGGTAAAATTGAACTTCTTCATCATTTAGTTCAGGAAATGCTTCTCGTATTTGGCCTTCTAACATTCTGTACACCCGTTAATTAATTAGTTGTATATATATTTTCAATTAATATATATATGTATATATACCTCTCATATGGCTGAAAGTAGTTACTATTTAGCATTATATACGTATGGGCAGCTTGCATATGCTTGAAATCACACCACGTTGATTCCTTCACTTTTCCACCCATCCGACCTACATCACAGAAAACATCTGGTACACCCTCCAAGTGATATGTTCGGCCAACCCCACCATCGTCGTATCGTCTACGACGGGTTTTCTTATTTTTCACGGTTTGGCTAAAGTAGTAAGTAGAGAAGTTTGATGTCTCCTCTGTCAAACTTCTAGCAATGATTGATCCCTCTACTCTTGCGAGATTTTTCGCCTTCATCTTCAAATGTTTGAAGAACCTTTCGAAGGGGTACATCCATCGAAATTGGACTGGACCACCCAAATCTAACTCATGTGGTAAGTGTACAACCAAATGTTCCATCACATCAAAAAAGAAGGTGGAAATATTTTCTCTAAGTTGCAAATAGTGAGTGGAATGTCTGAATTCAACTTCGAGATTTCGTCCTTCATTAAGGTTATGGCACATATGTCTCTGAAAAATGCTCCAATACCTAAATTAAAACACCAATCCGGTCCGGAGTAAGTTAATTAATACATTTACAAAATACATGTATGTATATATTAATAACCATAGATAAACGTAACACCTATAATTGCCTCGTGTATATCCTGCGGTAAAAGCTCTTGAAAGGCAAAAGGAAGTAGTCGCTGCATGAACACATGACAATCGTGGCTCTTCATCCCAGAAAATTTCCCCACTTGCTCAACACACCTTGAAAAAGTTGACACGTAGCCATCTGGGAACTTCACCCACTCCTTAACCCAGTTAATCAAAGCATTCTTCGCGGCAGGTGATAGTCGGAAACTAGGAATAGGTGCCCTACCATCTCCTGTTAGATGCAACTCAAGCCTTATGCATAAAGCCGCGAGATCCAGACGAGATTTCTGATTGTCTTTTATTTTCCATGCAACATTCAACAATGTGTGTATAATATTCTCAAAGAAATTTTTCTCCATATGCATGACATCCAAGTTGTGCCTCAGCAGATGCTCCTTCCAGTAAGGCAATTCCCAAAATATACTTTTCTTATGCCAGTTATGGTATACCCCATACCCAACAGGCATATTTGCTGGATTACTTTGCCAATTACCTCCAACTTTTACTGTTTCTTCCGCACCATATCCATCCATTTGTTCTTCGAACTCCTCACCTGAGAGGTAAACCAAGGGGGAGGTTTTAACAACTCAATTTCGAAATAACGCCCTACTCTTTCTATAAGGATGATCCCTTCGAAGAAAACGACGATGGCAGTCAAACCAGCAAGCTTTCCTTCTTGCTGACAATTGAAATGATTCGGTCTAATCTAAACAATAAGGACTTGATAACTTTCCGTGCGTTGTCCATCCAAATAGCATACCATACGCCGGAAAGTCGCTTATCGTCCACATGAGGACAGCCTTCATGTTGAAGTTCTTACGGCTCGACGAATCAAATGTGCGTACACCAACATGCCACAACTGCTTTAGTTCCTGGATAAGAGGTTGTAGGAAGACATCAAGTGATCTTTTTGGATGCTTTGGCCCTGGAACCAAAATACTGAGAAATAAAAATTCTCGATGCATACACATTTCCGGTGGGAGATTATATGGCGTCACTATGACTGGCCACAACGAATATTGCCTACCAGACATCCCAAAAGGACTAAACTCATCAGTGCAAAGACCCAAATACACATTTCTATGTTCTACAGCAAAGTCTGGATGTACCGTGTGAAAGTGTTTCCACGCTTTTGCATCTGATGGATGGGCGACCACCCCTTCCTCACAATCGTGTTCTGCGTGCCACCTCATTGCCCCTGCTGTCTGCTCTGATTGATATAATCGGTTCAGCCTATCTGTTATTGGAAGGTACCACATACGCTTGAATGGGACTTTGGTGCGACCACTAGTCTTCTTATATCTTGGATGAGAGTAAAAACGACATTCCTGCAGCTGAGCATCATCTTTCCAAAAAATCATACAATTATCATTGCAGACATCAATCATCTCATACGGTAATCCAAGACTTGCTACCAATCTTTGTATCTCATAGTAACTCTCTGCAGAGTTATTACCCTCTGGCAAATACTCTTTAAACAATTCACCCCATTTATCCATGCAATTTTCACTAAGGTTATCTTCGGTTTTAATTGTCATCATCCTAGATGCTAACGACAATTTTGAAAGCCCTTCTCTACATCCTTCGTAGATAGGTTCGTTAGCAGCATCTAACATATCATAAAAAAATTTAGCACTCGGGTTTGGTTCTTCAAAAGTATTATCACTACACGAAGCAGTAGTTTCTTGAAATGCATCATTGAACATATCATTAAACCTATTCCCATCTGTATTTCCATATGCAGATTCATTAAAATTATCATGACCATACTGATAATTACTATCCTCATAATTACTACCACCTTCTACATTCCCACGATAATTACTCGTACTTGAACTACCCGGAACATTGACAACAAAATCCTCCCCATGCGAAAACCAAACATAGTAGTTAGGTAAAAACCCCCTCGTAAATAAATGTTTCCAAACAGTTCGCGTATCATGTGGAGCAAAGTTTTTGCATTTCACACAAGGACAGAAAATTTTCACGTTACCGTCGTTGGTATATTCTGCGACAGCCCCTTGGTTATTTATCGCCTGGGTCAATAACTGGTCAAGCCCTTCTCTAAATTCTCTAGATACTTCGCCAGTTTCTGGATCTTTGCGGTCGTTGTACATCCATGCTCGAACCATGTAGACCTCATGATGCGAAGACATCTTCGATTAATTATCAAAATAATTTCTCTTTAAGAAATCTTAGAAAAAAAAAAATTTCTCCTCGGATTGTTTTTAGATTATGATTGGAATGTTTATTGTGAATTCGTTCATAACACATTCGGGGTTTTTATAGAAAATTGGTTTGTTTTGCTACTAATTTACGACATTTTTGCCTCTATTTTGCGACATATTTGCGACCAAACATATTGCACCCATAGTCAGGTAAGCATCATAAACACGTGTTGTAATAAATTCGTCGGCAATTGGTAGCAAATTTTATTTCCTTGCAAAACAGACGCTAAGTAGTCGCTATTATTACAAAATATCTTACCACGCAAAATCCTCGCAATAATTGCGACGATATTGCGGCGACTATGCGGTGTCGACGCAAAATCGTCGCAAATTTGCGACGGTTTTGCGTCCAAACATTCAAGTCGACGCAAAATCGTCGCAATTTTGTATTTATAGTTTCGTAAGTTATTACGACGAAACTTTTGTATTTATAGTTTGGTAAGTTAAAATTTAATTTGTACTTTTTTGTTATTCGTATTAATGTATTAGGGTGACAAGTAAATTTTTTGAAACTTATATTAATATAATATTATGATATTTTACATTATTTTATTATTTTAACATTACTAATTAATAATCGATATATATATATATATATATATATATATATATATATATATATATATATATATATATATATAGTACATTATTGCTTAAAAACGTAATACAAATAAACAGCTAACATAAACAAATTTTTATTTTTATTTCCTTCTATTGATGACGTAATGTATTACTCATCATCAATTTCTTCACCATCATCCGTCGTCGACCCTTCGTCATCTACTTGGGATAACCAATTGTTTGGATTTCGATTAACACGACTGCTACTGCCTTCTTCTGTGAACGTTGTACCCATGTTTTCTTTAGATATAACCTGTCAAATATATAACTTGATTTTTGTGTAATGATACTACTTAGTACAATACCTTTAAAATATATATTGTAACTTACATTGCTTATGTTATTCAGAGTAATGTTAAGATATGGTGTCGCCCTATCAAACTTAACAACTACAACCTCCTTCAGAACCAATACCGAACCCTCCTTTATGTGCGGCCCATATTTGTTATCAGATATGGCGGACCTATGAATGCTCGCTTGTACAGTCCCGGTAGGATCCTTCAGGGAAAACAAATAACATTTATCGATTACTAAATATGTAATTTGTTAAAAACATCTTTTGTTATAACTTATATATACATTTTACCTTTAGTATGACCATCGCGTCCCCCAATCACTGCTACCACATATGGTCCGTGACACCATTGTGGTTTTATTTTATGCAACTCTTTTGCCACTGTCCACCCACGTGTGTGTCCACCTGTATATATTCAACGTAGAATAAGTAAACTATATATAATTAAATGTCAATTAAACAATATACAAACTTTGAAATATAATTATTTATGTTTCTTATATTAATAATAATTACATTTTAGACATATAATTATTTATGTTTCTTATATTAGTAATTAAATGTAATTACTAATATATATTAATAATAATAAAATTTCATTATGCCTGTTAATTTGTTGACATTTGCAATTGTCGTCTTCCAAAGGACATCGGTGAACGATGAATCTTCTGCCTCGACAACACAGTTAACCATCTGTACATGTCTCTCATAAGAATTGCATTCTTCCAACATCGATTCTTCAAGTTTTTTCCTTGCTCGTTCTTCTGCTTGTCTCCCACCAGCCGGACCCGGAATCAAAGAACGATTGTTATCCATATTTGTTGAAGTATAGAATGTGAGATAATTAATGTGGATTTTATAGAATGTTCATTTCAGTTTGCGACTAATTTGCAACTATTTTCCAAGACTTTTGCGACTGATTTGCGGTTAAAATATTACACTCATAAACAAGTAAGAATCAATTAAAACGTGGTCAACCTATTTTCATCGCAAATTCGACGCAAATTTGCGTCGGTTTTGCGTCAAGTTGTACGTTTGGACGCAAAACCGTCGCAAAAGTTCATTCGACGCAAACGCGTCGCAAAATTTGTGACGGTTTTGCGTCCAAACGTACAACTCAACGCAAAACCGTCGCAAATTAGCGACTGTTTTGCTACGGTATTTTCGTCACGCCAATTAGCGACGATTTTGCGTCGTATTGCTAAATGTCGTCGCAAATTGGTCGCAAATGTCTCGCAAATTTGCGAGGCTTTTTTCCGTCGCAAATTTCCGTCGCAAATGACCCTGTTTTCTTGTAGTGTATTGAAGAGATTTCTTTCTTCAACCTTATGGTCAGTGCCGTGCTTAGTCTTTTAGGGCCCTCGACGAAATAAAAAATGGGGTCCTTTTAATATATAGTTTTCAAAACTAACAAAAATATGTATATAACTCGGGGGGTCCTAAGCAAAAGCCTAATTAATAAGACATTGAGCACAACTCTGCTTATGGTACCTATCTTATAACATTTGAGGTATTAGCCTTAGGCCTCCAATAAAATGTGAAATTTTGGGGCCCTCAAAATCGTAAATAAATACTTAAATGAAAAATAGTTGTTATAGATTTTTTGTACTGAAAAAGGTCTCTTTTTGTACTGAATAAGTTTTTCTCCACCTTTCATAACTCCGAATAAGCACCCTGTAACAAAATAAGAACGTATATAGTCAGGTATTTGAATGTATATAGTCAACTATTCATGTAAGATTTTGTACATAGTGATAGGCAGATATTTGAATGCGTATAGTCAACTATTCATATAAGTTAATTTGTACATAGTGATAGTAAACTATATAGAGAATTATGTATGTATTTATAGTGAACTATTATGTACACATAGTTTATTATAATAGTGAACTATATGCTCACATATAGTTAACTATATATAATAATGAATATATATCAATTATACTTGTTAAATTCAAAGTAAATAGTTAACTATATGTTAATATATAGGTAAGTACACATGGATATATAGCTAACTATATTTGAATATAGTTATTTATCTATACAGAAAATAGTGAATTATTCATGAATATAACTAGTCTAGTTCACTGTTTGTAAAAAATTTAACAATATAGTTAACTACATATATATATATATATAACTATATATAAATCAACTATTGGTAACTATTATTAACTATTATCTATTATCACAAACATAGTCAACGGTTATTAACTATTATGGCAAACACAGTCAACTATTATCTACTATGACAAACATAATCAACTATAATGAACTATTACCATAAACATAGTCAACTATTATTAAATACATGATATTTTGGCTATTATCTTAATTTTTAAACATAGTTAACTATACATATCTCCATCTTAATCCACCATTCAAGATTTTTGATCCATACCAACGAGATGAGAAAAAATGATTGAGGATTTGTTTTGTAGATCACTATAAAGAGAGATAAGATTGGTTACGATATTCGTTTCAAACAAAATAAAAAGGAAACAAAACATGATGGAAGAAAAAGATTTAGCAATGATGGAGAAAAAAAAAAGAAGAAAAAAAAATAGATACGGCGAGGAAGTAGGAAGAAAGAAGAATGAAGAAGAAAGAGAAGTAGGTTTTTTAATTCAATTTAGTATTTTCTCAATTATTTTTTTAATACAAAAGTTGTATAATTACACAAGGGTAAAATTGGAATTTTATACAGGCAAACTGTTAGATACCTAATTTCATTTTAGGGCATGCTATAGACTTATTTTTTTATGAATTGGTTATAATTCATGCCAATTTCCCAAAAAATAAATGACAATTATTTATTAAAATTTAATTTATGTTTATTGTCTTAGGCCCTTGAAATTCTAGGCACGACAATGAGTATAAATATGTACATCTTGTTCTCGGGTTAAAGTAGGGTTAAGACCTATGTTGCCTGGAAACGGAAACGGATACGTGAAAACGAAACGTTTGTAAACGTGGAAATGAATTTTTAGAAAAAATTAGGAAACGGATACGTTTTGGAAACGCATACACATACATAAATATATATATATATATATATATTGATTAATAAAAAACCAATATCGAAACAATATTTAAAAAGAATTTTACTAACACTAATAATATACATAAATATTTTATATAGCTTAACAAAATTAAAAATTATGATGATTTTGTTGTTTTTCACCTTCAACAGCAAATTTTCACAATTTTTTTTACTTTCACCTATTGAAGTTCTAAATATATTTCAAAATTTCGAAACTAATTAATCATTACATTGGAAAAAAAAAATTTCGGCAAATTTCCATAAAGAATCGAATGTTTTCAATGTGTTTCCAAATTAAGATTTTTAGGTAACGAGTTTCCGTTCGAGTTTCCAAATTAAAAAATTTTAGGAAACGTGTTTCCAAATATTATTTTTCTAAGAAAAGTGTTTCCATGGAGTTTCCAAGAGTTTCGGTGTTTTCGAAACGGGAAACGCACCTCGGACGGAATTTCCATGTAACCTAGGTTAAGACCCGGCATAATTTGTTATTGAATAATTAATAAGTATGATTAAAATCTGAAATGATTTTATTAAAGTAAAAAGACTAAGAAATGTATTAACAAAATGAGCGAAATTCAATTTTAAACAAATATCAATTTGAATACCTAGTGTCTTTAAGAAAATAAAAAAAACATTGTGTTTCCTCAAAAATAACACACGAACCAGCCAGAATCCAAGCTCCTACCTATCACGTGAAATAATAATAATGATGGGATGAGTAACAAGTTACTCAATGAAGATGGTTCAAGGATGCCCATATAACTAACAAAACACACAAATAAACCGGTATATATCCATATCAGATCTATAAATAAATATACAATGCATATCAATATAACAATCACATGTGGCGTCCAAACATCTTCAGCAACACACGGTCTTCGACACACCAACATAAGGGCTTCATCCCACATACATGTCCTTACCATCGATACTTCTAACCATCGGGGCTCGACAATCAGCTGCCTTGGTCCAGCGGTCTGTGACAAAACAACACTTCTCAAAACACAATATTCATCGTTGACACTAATCATGCCACAATCAACCTAGCATGCATACTAAAAGCAACATAACATCTCTTCTCCTAGATATACTATAGAAAGTGGAAACGTATACAATAAGGATGCACATATCACCCATTCACCTTAGCCTTTCGAAAGAAGCAACAACACTAGAAACACAACAAAAGAAGCAAAAGATCTCGGATGTGGGATCTAGAAGTTGTTAAGGAATCTCTATAGTAATAGCTTTCCAATGATATGTAGATCGGCGTCTAACTCCCTCTGGATCGATAGAAAAACGATTCTGAAGTGGACTAGTCAAGGAAACATCAATAATTCTTAAGTTATAAAATTAAGAATATAAATTCTTAACATCAATAATCATATTATACGCATAATGAATTAGTTTGTCATAAATTTATTTCCCTTTAGTCGCATATTTACTTACTTTTTATAGATTTAGTTAGTTTGTCACATATTTGTTTTCCTTTGACAACAAATTTACTTTATTTTGACAGATTTATGAGGTTTCCGTCTTTTAGTGGATTTTTTTCCTCATACCACATAAATACATGATAACATTGTTTTCTTTTGACCACATATTTTTTTTCTTATTGACTAACCGAACTAAATTGTGTCGATGAACCTGAACAGAACCATACTGAATTAACCAAACCAAAGAAATTAAAAAAAAAATACTCAAAATTAAACCTACTCTAATCAGAAGTAAACGCAGCCGCACACCCATTTCAATCGAAACTTAAATTAGCAACAGAGTCATCATATTTAGGGATCGTATCCTTCATTCCTTTTCAACAAAAAAAATGGCGCTCATTAATCTGGTTTGTGGTAAATGGATATTTCAGGATATTAGATGTTTGGTGTTGATAACAAAAGAGGGAAGAAAAATTAAAGAGCAAAAGAAAAACTTGTTATGAAGATTTTGTTCGGATGGTGATTGAAAAGTACTACAAGAACAAGAAGCAACTTTACGACATGAAATTTCACTACATGTTTTCTAACAAAGTATTATTCACATTACCGCTAAACACACTGCCGGTAGACGTTGGAAATAGGGGCAATTTGATGGGATATTTGTAACAACTAAAAACTATATCTCTCCAAAATAGATAATGCACTTATATGCCCACATGAGCAACATGTGAACAAATCCTTCCATCGAATACGATTTTTTTACATTGTAATGGATAATCTTCGCATTCTACGTCAATGGCGCAACACATGATGGTTCACACATCCACTTTCCGAACAAAGAGGCCGAGACAGCTAATCTCAAAATTCAACTCAAGGATCTACAGAGGAGTTTGGAAAGCATGGTTCAAAACAGAAAGAGAACAGATTCGTATTTTGATCCACTTGGAGGTATGCCATCGATGCCTACATATCAAGATTCCTATTCCCCAGGATTTCTCTCGGGATATCAAGAACCCAAAAGGATAACCCCGCTTCCGGGATTCTTATCCCCTGACGAGGCTTTCACATCCCGTTATAGCACTCCATCAACCACATTCCTCAAAACGAAATATGCTCGTTCAAAACCTAGAAAGCAAAAAGACGCTGAATTTCCGGGTAATCCTTCCAAGAAACCAGCTCTTACCTCGTCCTCGAGCCACGAATCCGTTGATGAAAAGAAGAAATCATAAGATATTGGAATAATCGAATTCTCGATGTCTAGTCTGCTTGATACTCTCGGCCAAACCTCTCAAGCCATAACGACAAACCACCAAGCTCAATCAGCTCGAAATAACTCTACTCAACCAATCGAGACGATCAAATACTTTTCTGATACAAGTTCAGAGAGTTATAACGAAAGCGATATGGGGTCAGAGGTAGAATCACTACCAAAACAATTTGCTATCGGAGAAGGTTCATCTTCTGTTCCAAAAACAGAACCGGATTTCGTGGATGAGCCTATTTCAAGTGATGAAGAGATGAATCAAACACCTCCTCAATAAAACGAGATACCGCCAAGACAATTCTCTTCCAAGATCAATACATTCACGTTCAACGATATTCCTTTTGAGAAATGGAATGATCGAACTGACGAATTTCATGCATGGATGAATTCAGAGGTCTTAACCTCACCAAAGGAAATGGTCATACAACAATTTACAGCAAGGTTATCTGGAGCACTAAAAGAATGGTGGAATTCCCTCGGAGAATATCGACAACGGCAAGCCTATCAAGTTCACATACCGATAATACTTGGAGAAATCCATAAGGAATTCATCGGAACGCCTACACATCTAAAGGAAAAATTACAAGAAGAATACTTTATTGCAAAATGTTGCTCACTTAAGAAAAAGGATTTGGCAAAACACTTCGAAAGGCAAACGCGAAGATACTATGCTCTCAATGGTCTCAACAACCCGAGCTTGAAGCATGTTTATCTTTCGTCCATTGACGACTACCTCAGTCAACAAACCATGGTCTACATCAAAGATCAAGGACATAATATTGAAGAAATCTCTATTGGCCAAATTCAACAATACGTCTTCCGAACACTCGATAAACTCTGCAAACAGAAAGAGTTCTGGACGGAGTTCATGGACAAATCGAGGCATCTATCCAAGATTTGCGCCAGGCCAGACCTATCGATAAAATGTTCAAAGTCCAAAAAGACTTGCTCGTGCGATTCTCTAAAACATCGAAGGTCTAAAAAACCATTTCACAAGGGTTTCAACCGATTCAGGCGTAAGCGATTTTTCAGAAAGAAGCGCACTTTCGAAAAAATAACCAAATGCTTCCTATGTCGCAAAGAAAGACATTATGCAAAAAACTGTCCGAACAAATCGAAGAAGAAGAAACAATATCTCATCAGTTCGATATCTAGTATAGCTCCAAACATCGATCTTGACAACCATGATCTTGAATCTGTCCTGTCCTATGACAGTGACAGCAAATATGCTATTTGCGGCTATTCAGACTATGATGTTTCATCTGAATCATCAAATGAAGAGGATGGCGAAGAATGTTGTTTCAAGATCACGAAGATACCAAAGCAAGGAGAGATATAAACACCACACTTGCCTGTTACCATCTTTGACCCATCGAAAAAAGAAGATCGCATTCATAGACACAGGTGCTTATTCAACGATAGTAAACCCCAAAGTTCTCCCGTCGTCCATGTGGCTACCACACAGACAGGAGTTCAGAGTTGCAAACACGGGTTCGCTATCAGTCAAACTCAGGTCTAAGCCTATAACTATAGAGCTCTTCCCTAAGTGTCAAATTGCGACTGAAGTGCTTGGATCTTCTGCCCTTGGAAAAGACTTAGTATTGGGATGGGATGTATACCAAACATTGAAGGAGAAGTACAACATTTCCCTCGAATCAAGAGGAATGAAATGGAACAACCTCTATAAAGCCTTCACAACGATACATCGCCTATTCGCAATTGAAGATGCTGCACCTCAAGATTTCAACAATATCAAGGAAGAAATCACATTAATTTCATGTGCAGACTCTCACACAGATTTCCTTAAGAAATGTGACAATCCACTGTGGCTAAATCCGGAGTTCTTTGTGTCGCTACCCTTCAAGGAAAATGTTCACACAACTCCAACAAGGGCAAGCCATGCAGGAATGTCTCTTGCGCTTTTGCAACAAGCAAATGAATAATGTGATCAACTGGTAAACCAAGGAATAGTCTCATCAACAAATTCACCATGGGCATGCAAGGCATTCTACGTCAACAATAGGGCTGAACATGCGAGGGGTAAGCTCAGATTAGTCATTGACTACAAGCCATTGAATCAATACCTTCAAGACGTCAAATTCCCTCTGCCAAACAAAAAGGCGTTCCTACAACATCTCCAAGGTGCTACGATATTTTCAAAGTTCGACCTCAAATCGGGTTTCTGGCAACTAGGAGTTCAGCCTGAAGAAAGATACAAGACGGCGTTTTGTCTACCTAATCGCCATCTTCAATGGAATGTTCTACCTTTCGGCCTGAAGACAGCACCATCGCTATTCCAACAAGCGATGTTACGAATATTCAAGCCCATCATCCACACGGCTTTGATATATATCGATGACATCCTTCTATTCTCTTCGGATGAAAAGGAACACATTCAATCTCTAAAACAGTTTCAGGGCATACTCAAAGAATATGGAATTATGCTCTCGGCCCGAAAAATGATCATAGCCCAGCCCAACATCGATTTCCTGGGGATGAAAATTAAAGATGGACAGATAACGCCACAGTCTCATCTAGCTACAACGCTTCTTGATTTCCCAGATGAAAATCTCACAAAGAGGCAAGTCCAGCAATTCCTTGGAGTCATCAATTATGTTAGTGACTTTATTCCGCATCTTTCGCGACTGACAAGGCCACTACAAAAAATGCTGACAAAGAATCCACCCAAATGGAGAAAGCGACAAACAGAAGCGGTCAAAAGGCTAAAGCTAGAGATACTGAAGCTACCACCTTTACAGATTCCCTCCTCGGGGACATGAATTCTTCAGACCGACGCAAGCGACAAATATTGGGGAGCAATATTATTTGAAGAAATAAATGGAAAACGTCAAATCTGTGGATACAAAAGTGGACGCTTTAAAGATTCAGAAATGCATTATCACTCCACGTTCAAAGAAATCCTAGCAGTCAAAAAGGCAATCGAGAGGTTCGAGTTCCATCAGATAGGACATAAATTTTGCATCGAAATGGGTATGTCTTCTTTTCCGAATATGTTACAATTCAAGCAGAAGACGGTTCCACACCAACAACTACTTCGATGGAGCGAGTGGTTCTCAAAGTACGACTTCGACTCCTTTTATTTAAAGGGCGAGAAAAACACTCTCGCAGACATGCTCAGCAGAACTCCACTCAAAGAAATTAACATGATGGCAAGCTCCTCCAAATCAGAAGATGGATACTTCGATTTTGAAGCCAACATGCCTAAAGATGCTCATGAGTTAATCGAAAGGAAGATCCTATACGAGCATCTTCTCCAGAAAGCCTTCCGTTATCAATCCATCATCCTTTGCAAGAATGGCATCAACTGCCGTTACATCGCGCCAATGGGAATCCACCCGGAGTACACTTTCGCTCACCTCTACAGGATCAAGAATTCAAACATGCCAGAAGAAGTTCTGTGTTTCCTCTGGTACCTTTGCTCGGCCTACACCATCGGTATTGTATTTGACATAAGTTGGCTCTACCAATACGTCTGCGCTCAACAAGGACAAAAGGAATGTCTTTCGACTTTCTTAACGTGGTTTGCACCACTATCCAGTTGGGCCGGTAAATTGAGAAGATCGGCAAAAGCAACGAACCTACCATTCAAGAGGCTGAAGGGACAAGGAAGTCAAAGGACCCTCAATCCATTCTTTAACCCTCATACATTATACTTCTTCCATCGTCTTGTCCAGGTTAACAACAAATCCGGCAAGCTTCATGCACTTCCCACACTCATTCACCACAACGACTATCAACGAGGGATTCGTCCAGACTTCAACATCCATGATAACAAGCCCTACGAAGATTTCCAAACACATGCGTTTCGCCTCAACAATACAAGATAGACGTTTCCAATCCCTTTCAACCCAAACTGGACATACTACTCAGTAGACTATAAGATGAGCCTCGATGAAGACCTGCAGTATTTCATGGAAAAACAACAGAATATGGCTCAAACTCTTCAGACAATTAAACAAGTCCCAGTATCTGCATACGCTACGGAAACCTACTTCGAAGACTCTCAACCCCCTGATGACGACATGAATATCGATAAAATCGGGAAGAAATTCAACATTGAAGTTAACACTCAAGACAACTTCGCAGACTTCGCGGATTATGAGGAGCCAGAAGTGAAATACAAATGCCCAGGAGATCAACCCGGATGCTGCCAAAAGCACATCATCAAGTTCGAAATGGAACACTAAATGAAGTACATCCTAATACTTCATTATGTATAATAAGCGTATTTTATTAAGTTTAAGTGTGTTTAATTATGTTTAATAAATAATGATGTAAGTGTGGTGTAAGCGCTTATGTCAGCGCTCAATAATGTGGAATGCGATGTAAGCGTTTATGTCAGCGCTCTATTCCCCCTATAAATATGTGTGTACCCCCATTGTAAGATGGGACCTCATATTTTCTATAAAAACATCTCTCTAGTTTATCTCTCTAAAATGTTTCTCTAAATTATTCTCTAGTCATCCAGATTTTCGAACTTCTTCATAAGCTCTGATATTCTCTATCCAAGAGATACCTCTCTGCTCCAACTCTTAAGTTGAGCATCTGGGTTATCAACACGGTTTTAGTCAACACGACTTTATGGGGTTTTAACAAAGTACTTTTTTCCTGTTTTTCTTTATTTTTTTTTTTTTATGAATTAATTCACATTTCATTTGGGTTTAAGGAAATAAAATCATTTCACAACAAATTCACATAATAAGCTAACGTGCGCCGAGGAGCAATCGCAATCGAGCTTGAAGATCTGAAAACATGGCGGTCCGATCAACGGTGTCCCGTTTTCCGATCGATGCAGATGCTCAGGAGGCGTCAGGTCTCCCCTGGGGAGTGACGGTAACACCATTCGCAGCTAAAGACGAAAACGGCATCGGACCAGTGTACGGATCCAACGGCCATCTTCTTCCTCGCTGCGAAAACTGCTACGCCTACTTCAACACCTACGGTGAACTCGACAGGTGGGCTTGGAATTGCGCTGTTTGCGGCACTCTCAATGGTTTCTCTTCCGATGCAATTTCTCGCTACTCTAATCCAAACTCCATCCCTGAGATGAATTCCTCCTTCATTGATCTCGAATTGCCTCGTATGTTCCTTTTACTCATCACCCTCTTCGTTTTTTCATTTCGTTCTTATCTCAATTTCTGCTCTCTATTTTAGTTGATGAAGAAATGACGCAAGCGCATCCTGTATATGTTGCCGCCATTGATCTCTCCTGTAAGTTAAATTTAGGGTTTATCTAGATTCTAGTTTCAGTCATTATCAATCACTGTTTTTTTTTCAATCTGCAGCTTCTGAGGAATTTTTGGAGCTTACTAAGAGTGCATTACTAGCTGCTCTTGAAGGTAATTTCATACATTAGGGGTTTTATTTGTTTTCTTCTTTGTTGTACGTGTGAATGTGGTTTCTTTTTTTTGTAGCTTTGAGTCCAGGGTCTCTCTTTGGTCTTGCTACCTTTAGCCATAAAATAGGGTTGTATGATGTTCAAGGACCTATACCAGTTGTAAAGAATGTGTTTATTCCTCCTGATATCGAGAGCGGCTTATCGTTAGAACTCGAGGATGTCATGCCATTGCTACAGTTTTTGGCTCCGGTATGTTCATTCCTTTCCTGTTGCGTATTTCCGTGGCTAGGTAGGGAGACTAAGTTTCTTTTCTATACTTTTTATAGGTAGAAACTTGCAAAGATCGTATTGCTGCTGCTCTTGAGACACTCAGACCGATAACTTCTTGGGAGAGGTCAGGAGCAGCTCAAGGGCTGGATAGTGTGTTGATGGGTGGTAGAGGCTTTGGTACAGCAATGGAAGCCCTTTTCAACTATCTAGGATCTGAATTTGGGAATACATTTGCATTAGGTACGTAAAACTATGTATCAAGCCTATACTCTCTATGTTTCGACAGTAGATAGTGTCTCATTGACTTGATATAACTTGCAGCTAGGGTGTTTGCTTTCCTATCTGGTCCTCCTGATTATGGACGTGGACAACTGGATACAAGTAGGTACGGCGAACAATATGCAAGTAAAAGAGTGGATGCTGATCGGGCTCTACTTCCTGAGCAAACACCATTCTACAAAGACATAGTAAGTCTGATTTCCGTATTTCTGTCTCCAATGTGGATATATTTTGAGCTTAGAACTGACTGCTCTTTTATAGGCTGCCATAGCTATCCAGTCAGGTGTGTGCGTAGACGTATTTGCAGTTACAAACGAGTACACAGATTTAGCATCTCTGAAGTTCCTTAGTATTGAAAGTGGTGGCTCGCTGTTTTTGTACTCAAGTACTGATGATTCAACTCTTCCCCAAGACATGTTAGTTCTGATTCTTGGCCAGCAATATTTTCTTTTCCACTTAAATAGAAAGAAGGCATGCTGTGTTTTCTTCATGTGTTACCAAATTATTTGAAAATAAATTTTGCAAGATGTTCTCTTGCAGGTTTCGGATGCTTAACCGGCCGTATGCGTTCAATTGTGTCTTGAGATTGAGGACATCGACTGAATTCAAACCTGGCAACTCTGTATGTGGTTTTAGTGAGGAATAAAGTTCAGATAATGCTTTCTTTTTCTTTTCATGCTTCAGCTAACAGTTTACCTTTTCTTGCAGTTTGGTCACTTTTTTGCTGATCCACAATATGAGAACCTTCAACATATCATCTGCTGTGATTCATATGCAACATACGCTTATGACTTTGATTTTGCAGATAATACTGGATTTTCCAGGTAAACTAAACGATTACTGCTTTTTCCTGTAAAAAAATTCATGATTAAGTAGACAGGGATAAAATTGATACATATTGTTCCAATGCGCTTGCAGGGTTTGGTTTGTAAAACTGTTAGTCATTTAAACATCTATTTTGACTGTCAAAATATCTGTTTATTGTCATTGTCATCCTTTCCCAGACCTGCTATCAATTGTTATTGCCATTTTAACATATTGAACTTTTGACTAGATCTTTTTTAATCCAGCAATTTTGAAGAAGTCACCAATTTGCTAAACAGACTTGGCACTCAAATTGCTAACTTTGTGTTGCTTACTACTTTTTCCAGACATTCTGGAGAGCAACCTGTAGTGCAAGTTGCATTCCAGTACACAGTTATTGTACCTCCGGAGGAAGTGTCAAATTCAGAAATGTCATCTACAAGTAGGTATGAATTAATCCTTGATAAAGCTGTTGATTAATCATTGTGGGAAACTAGTTAATATGGCACTAAGCGTTTTGATGATTTTTAATAAGTCAAACATCCATAGTGTTTTTTATTATAGAAATGAGTCTCGTGCCTCGTACACTGGTCCATCCCACAGCCTAGAATTGATAGGAAACCACGACCTTCCCCACCGGGACCTTGTACATAGTTAATCCAGACCCCAGAATCGCTATGCATGCGGAGCAATACTTTGGATATTGTAGTGTTTCGTTCTAGATTTGATCTAATCTATGTTACGCAGAGGCAAACACACACTTCAGAGACGATTAAGGATCAGAACCATGCAATTTGGAACTGCCCTCAACATCAATGAAATTTACGACAGTGTGGATCACGAAGTTGTTCTCTCATTACTCGTTCACAAAGTAAGTCATGTCATGTTTTAAATATGGCTACAGCTATATAAATCAATCAATTAATCAGCTACTTATGTTTTTATTTTCGTTATGAAACGGTCTGCAGGTTATTATAGCCTCTCTAGAAGATGGAGTCCGAGAAGGAAGAGCATTGCTTCATGATTGGCTAGTAATCCTAACAGCACAATACAATGATGCCTTCAATCTCGTCCAATACAAAAATGGAAACAACTCAATGAGTTCTCAGATTGACGTCTCTTTTTCACAATGTCCTCAACTTCAGGCTTTGCCTCGATTAGTGTTTGCCTTACTCCGTAATCCCCTTCTCCGGTTTCACGAAGAAGGTGTTCATCCTGATTACAGAATCTACTTGCAATGCCTTTTCAGGTAATCAATCCCTCTATGTACCTACGATATTAATAACCTAACGAGTCGTTGTGAACTGTTTCAAACAATAACCTACGATGCAGTGTGTTGGATCCGGGCTCCCTTCATTGTGGGATTTACCCATCTCTAATGTCATATTCAACATTGGATAAAGAGGCGTATCCACGCCATTCATTGAGTCGTGCAGCATTGATAACAAGTGGTAGTCCGATATTTTTCCTAGACGCATATACGACTTTGATAGTCTTCTACTCATCAACAGTAGACCCTTCAGTTCCTTTCCCTCCACCTCAAGACTGTAAGTTTGCTCACTCAAGTAAATCCAAATCAACCACCTTCTGATCCGATAGGTTATATATATATTGAAATCATTATTATCTCACAGGTTTATTGAGGAAGACCATAAATAAGGTGAAGCAAGAAAGAAGCATCACACCAAAACTGATGTTTATCCGAGCAGGACAAGATGACGCTACTGCCTTTGAGAACTATCTTATAGAAGAACAAGATGTTGATGGTAACAGTTTTGCTAGCGCCATGGGTTTTGTGTCTTTCCTCGAAGATATTTCCCGTGGCGTCGCTGAATACATGAAGTAATAGCAACATATGCCTTCAGCTTTTTTATACATCCAAACACAAAAAAATACCAAATGTGGTAAAACTTTTTCTTTAGAGTTTCGTTCTTCTTCTTGTAACATTTGCTTAGACTAGCATCCCAACTTTGTTGTTTTCTAAAACAAAAATAAGAATAGTTAGGCAAGAAATGTGTCCTCACCAAATATGAGATTTCTAAACTTCACTTGAACATCTGTTAGCGCTAGAACCAAAGAGCAAAACACTTCTACATTAGGTCTACGATCACTTGTAAATCCATTATACAACAAGATCATAAGCCTGAAAACATGTTCTTTGCAGAAATAAATCGACTTCAATCATCATCCTCTCCCTCTTCATGACTTGCGTTCCCATTCTCGTCCTCGTGATCTTCACCATTCTCACTCCCGTTTTCTTCCACGCTATTGTCCTCACTCCCGCTCTCGTTCCCGTTCTCTTCCACATTGTTTCCCTCACCCTCCTTCCCGTTCTCTTCTGTGTTGCTGTTCTCATTCTCCTCATCGTTCTGATCATCCTTGCTATCTCCCTTTTGCATCGATGATCCTTCCGTTTTCCTCTTTTTCGTCTCTCTGGCCGCTCCACCAACAGGCCTTGAAGCACCCGCCTTTTTCCCAGCACTCTTCTTCTTAAACTCTGAAAAACCATTTACACTGAGTCAGTGTCCAAAGTTAAACTCACTAACAAACAAGCTTTAGACTGATACAATACACAATATGTCAAATTAATTCTTACATAAATCACAACCTAAGCATGTTTACTAACAATTAACAAGAGACACTAAGAATATAATCTTACCTTGAAGAGAAGCTTGAAGCGGCTCCAAAAATTCTGAAAATTCCATTTCTTCAATTGCCTTGAACACATCATCGGCTTTCATGGTTTGTCTTCTTGCATCTTTGCAGAAATCATTGGCACTGTTAATTCACCACCACAAACAAAAGTTTCTTCTCTTATGTCAGATTTAAATACAGTGAGAATTGGGAAACAAAATTAGGGTTTTCGGAGACGTACGTGGAGGAGAGGTAGTGGATGAAGATCCGAGCACTCTCGGAGAAAGCGAGAAGCGCTTCCTTGTGAATACTGACGTCATAATCCGGTGAGCACTCTGAAAGCTTATCTTTCACCACACGGCGTACGATAGCCAGCGGCAGCTCGTCCGCCACCACTTTCTCCGACTCCATTTTCTCTCTCTCTCTCTCTCTCTCTCTCTCTCTCTCTCTTTCTTTCTCTCTCTCTCTCGCCGCGGATAAAACAAAAAAGATCGGCCCAAACGGAATAAATCTGCTAGGCCCATTAATTAATGTCTTAAAAGTTCATATTAACAAGCACTAAAGAATTATGAGCATGCGCTTTGAGTATGGTTAAACCGAATCCTCACCGTCCAATCCCTAAACTAATCAATTTTATGATGATTTAGGCTAAACTGCTCTTTTAACATCAATATAAAGCGATAATATGAAAGCTGAATTACACATGAAGAATTTCTATTGTGAATTCGAATTTTTTGTTGTTGTTAAGAAGTATTTATAAATCTTATACGAATTGAAAAATATATAGCGAAACTGGATTAATATTTATGTTGCATCGAATATACAAAGAGATCTCGATTGTCTAAGTGTCTGATAATGGGAAAAGTTGGCGAATTCTGCTGAAACTTCTTGCATTTATAGCTCGATCTAGCTCTGTTGTCCATCTCCGCATATCTCGGATACATTCTGGTTGATCTTTAGGAATTCTTGATGTTGCAGTTGAGTCAAAGATCTTTTTGACTCATTCTAAGCTCTTCGGCTCTTGCCCTTTGGCAATACACGTGTCTTGAGCTAAACAAGGCTCATAGTTTGGCCCATTATGTGATGTGTTATGTATTTACTATGGGTGGGTAGTGTACTAATGCTTGTAACTATTGCGAAAATCTTCAAGTTATTTGATTACGCGTTTGTAATTGTAATTGTAACACCATGTCGTCATTACATAGAGACCTATGTATCAAGCTCTAACTTGCAACACAAGAAATATACAAGTACACACTAAAAAGGTGAAAAGAGGGGTTAGCAACTAGGTTACTTAGTATAGGAAATCATGTATGCTCTCAAGATTGACATCAA
The DNA here is from genome assembly GCA_963576765.1 of Draba incana. Classification (NCBI taxonomy): domain Eukaryota; kingdom Viridiplantae; phylum Streptophyta; class Magnoliopsida; order Brassicales; family Brassicaceae; genus Draba; species Draba incana. The sequence goes on along the minus strand of OY755204.1, from coordinate 33,569,673 downwards.
ATAAATATCATTCAATAAAAAAATACACTATGTCGAGAAAATATCACTTGTCATCCAACCTAACATCTAGAAAAATATCAACCAAGCATGCGTCGCATAACTCATCATCACACATATCCCATTAATCATAATTATATATTAATAACTTGATACAAAGTCAATAACACTTAGGTTGCGTGTCACCTCAAAATATCGTACGCCACGTTTGGCTCATGAGCCAGTTTTTAGGTTTTAGCGGGATTTCCATGTCCTCGCCCTAATTTCGACATCATACACATCACACATTACATATCACATATCACATCTAAACTCATAACATAACAATTATGCGTTGACCATTTTACATCACAACCTAATCTCATCTTAATGTTTACGTTTTAGTGAACACTCACTACAAGAAAACAGTTAATCTGTGACGACCAAACGCGTCACAAAAGCGTCGCAGAATGGGTATTTACGACTCTTTTGTGGCAGATTTTGGGCGTCAGTAAAAAAACCGTCGCAAATCTCATCTGTCGCACTTTCGTCACAAATTAGCGACGCTTTTGTGACAAACAAAAAAAGCGTCACAAATATGCGACGGATGTGCGACGATATTAAAGCATCATTAATTTGTGACTATAGTGTAACGGATATGTTTGTCATAAATTTGTGACTCAATTGTAACGGTAAACTACGTCACAAATATGCGACAAATATGAAGCGTCATAATTGGGGTGAATTTGTGACGCTATAACTGTCGCGAATGCATTGCAAAAGAGTGACAAATTCGTCACAAAAGGGTCACTAATGTGTGACTCAATGTGTGAAGGTGACAATTGTTTTAGCTCCAGATTTTGTATTAGAAAAAAATATTTGGATGCTTAAATGTACATCAAATTAAACTAAAATCATCGAATTAGAAATCCAAAAAAAGACAAACATCCGCATTGTTTTAGGTCTACAAAACAAAATAAACTTTAAACATTGTTGTGAATTCAAAGGAAACAAGTTCTAAAAGAAGAAATGAAGCTAGGGAAGTTCGGTGCTCGGGTCAGTGTCGAGGCCAAGTGCAGTGTCGACTAGACGGGACAACGGCTCAGTGGGTTCTTCATCCTCTTCTTCTTCATCATCATCATCTATTTCTTCTTTACAATGAGCCTTGATGCGGGGATTGGATTCCTCCATGAACTTGATGAACTTCTCCATTTCATGAGTTTTCTATCACGTTTAGCATGAAGCTTTTCATGCTGAGCAATTTTGTCATTAGCAACAGCAAGTTGGCTCTTGATTCCTTCAAGCTCATGCGAAGAAGAGCTATCGTCTATTTTACTCTTTCCTTTGCCTGCAACCTCAGTCAATTGGCCAAGTCCAAATGGGATACACTTGCTGTTAGCCTGAGTACACTGAAACAGCAAAACCACATAGCAAATACAGAAAGAATCATCATAGGCAGAAGAGAGAAGGAAATACCTTTAGGAAAATGGCGTTCTTTTCATCGATGGACAAGGTCCGATGAGTAGACCGTTGAGAACCTTCAGATGAATTGACTGGGCTGTCTTTATCATCCATAAGGTTAGCTATTTCTTTCTCATACGCCTCACCAACTACTTGAGCTTTCCCATCAATGTAGCGCCCATCTGAATTGGTGTATGTACGCTTGAAAACTTCACCCCACGAAACTGGACGACCAAACTCTTCCTCCTAAAAAGAAATAGAAGTTGTAAGTTAAAATAAATCTAAAAAGTGATTTTAGAAGAAGTTTATAGTAATACAGAATTTACCATGTCTTGTTGTATTCGCATGAAGGTTTTTTGACCCGAAACGTGCTTTAAGATTCCTAGACCGCCATGGTCAGAGTTGCGGCACAAAGAAGCAGGAGAACTCTTCTCCATAGCCTCTGGATTTTCCCAATAGGCATACATTACTTTCCAGAGATCATCGCCGATCCAATATGGCCTTCCAGGTCCGTTCCTCGCTTAGCTAACAATTCCTCTAAGCCGGGTCTTCACAATCCTGAAGAAATTCTCCCTGATCAGTGGAGTAAGAGCAGGCTCCCAGTTGTACATCCACTGTAGAAGAAAGCAGATGTTAATTTTAAATGGTAGGAGTTACAAAATTATAGAAAGAAATAATACAATATGATTTACCGCAAAGGTTCTAAACCACAACTCTCGTATATGAATAGGCGTACACCTCCAGCTGTAGTAGGGTCCTTCGAATTTATGTCGTACAATCCCGGGAATCACTCGACCAAGTAAATCGTTGTCCCGGTTAAACCTTATACAATAAGTGAAAAAGAAAGTATAAGAACTAGTAAATAAATCCTATACAAGAAAGTGTATACATATTTTCAAATCATGTAAACCCTAAACCCTGATCAGAAGCTAAACCCTAATAGTTATAGTAACACAAAACACAGAACACAGAAACAGTATATAAACCAAAAATGTTCTACTAACACATCATCAACTTCAGTGAAATCAGAAGCAGTGCATAAACAGATGTGAAATCATAACCAGAACAACTAACTCCTTCAAGAACAATAAACAAATGTGAAATCATGTAAACCCTAAATCCTGATCAGAAGCTAAACCCTAATGTTTCTAGTAACACAGAACACATAAACAGTATATAAACCAAAATTTTTCCACTAACACATCATCAACTTCAAGGAAATCAGAAGCAATGCATAAACAGATGTAAAATCATAACCATAACAACAAATGTGAAATTATGTAAACCATAACAATTACAAAAAGAGAGGAAATTACCAAATTGACTCGTAGTCAGGGCTTGGATGCTCGGACAACCGCATGAGCTGTTTTCGGCATGGAAGATTGAGAAGATCGTTGAGCAGAGCCTCGAAGTCTTGCTGGTCAGGATTATATGGATTCACTTCGTCTTCATCCTCTGGATAATGGAAGCCGAAGTCAGCATTGTCCTCTTCTTGGTCGTTGTTATGTGCAGGAAATACAGGAGGACGCGGAGAGATGGGGTGGTCAATCAAGTACTAGATTGACTGAGGTCTTGGTTGTGATGACGAGGGATACTGAGCCGGTATCCGTGTTACTTCAATAATTATTCCTAAACTCAAATACATGCTCACAGAATAAGACCGTTGCATAAATGAAACCACAAATTTCACACCAACATTTGCCTCTTGGATGATGAAGAACAACTCGCTACTCTTTGCACTACTCTTGAATATATTCATTGTCTTGACTTTAAGAGCATGGTATCATATGCTCCTGATGCTCAGATTAGTTCTCCTTCCATAGAGAGCTATATATATATATATGTGTCCTTAACATCTCTCTAAAGATTCTACCCGATCCAGGTTGCTTTTCTAACATATCTCAAAAGACATCATCCCAACAAATTTTTCTGACAAAGAACAATCTTAGTAATTCAATTATATTTCCCAAAGTGTACAATATGGACTACCATGATTTTCTACAAAAAGCTAGGCATATAGATTAGGAATCTCCTTACCAAAAAGTTGCTTAACTAATTATTGCAGTGAAATTTCTTCAATGTTTGGTCGCCAATTCGTACTCCATAAACCATGCATTGGAAAATATATGTAACTTTCAATTCATAACTTTAACAGTGGATTCCCTTTCAGTAGAATAACTAGATTTGAGAGTCAGAGGGTTCGTGCAAAGTTTTAGATTTATCAAAAGAGTTTTACTTGTCCGATTCTCTTTCCTACCGAAATTGCGCAAATCGGTAGTGACTGCAAATTCGGGCAGACAGTACAAGAGGAGAAAAAACAACAATAACTTTCTGCATAAACTTTGTATCCATGCGATCTTAGGCTTTCTAGAAATTTGAGACTCGAAGTTTTATGCAAATCATCTGGAAAACGTTTTTCAAAGTGGCGACGGTGGTAGCTCAGTTTCATGTGGCGGCCAGGAGTCATGAGGTAAAGAGTAGAATGGGCAATGCTTCGTCGCAACAACATTCTTAGCCTCTAAGTCTCACATCCTTTCTCTGTAAATAGGCATGGATATATTTAGGGTATATGATTAAACATACAGACTTATATGCTTTTGTACCTTAAGAAAAGGAAAACATTTCGCTTGACTCAATCAATCATGATATTTGATGTGAAGAGCAGAACGAGCAAGGCTTAGTCACAATAACACTTTTAGCCTCTAAGTTTCACATTCCCTCATAATTATGGGTCTTAATTTACTTTGCCTATTTGTTTTTTTCTCTTTTCTTTCTGAACGTTCATCCAATCCGCACTTACGAGGAGATGATGTGCCAAATAAGCAAGTTTTGTGGATTTCTTTTTTTTTTTTTAATCGAGTTTTGTGGATTTCTGTCGACATATTCCCTCCGTTTCATATTAAGTGTCGTTTTGAAAAATGTATCTGATTAGTATTTGGATGTATTTTACTTCAAAACACATCCAAATATATTTCAGATACATTTTATCAAGACGACATTTAATATGAAACGGAGGGAGTAATAGTTTAAGGTGAAACAAAATAATTGAATGATTAGAAAATTACAAAGTACTTCCCGAGGCATTGCATACGTCCAATGGCGTGACTCAAGGGACGCCGCTCGTAAGATTGTAATGCCAACTTCCACTTTGACCTTTGGTCTCACTCATCCACCAACAAAAGGTCATTACGGAACTTGACCAATTATTTTAATACTCATTGTTTTCATAATTTGTAATAACAACATATATTGTTTCTCATTAACACGGTAAAGCTTACATCAATCGTGAGAGCCCATGTCTTTCTATTGCAAAACAAACATTCGGTTCAGATCCCAAATTTTGTTTTGGCTTGGTCACAAATTTAATGGTTCATTTGTTACCAAATTTTATGGTTCATTTAACGTGGTCACCAATTTAATGGTTCATTTGTTACCAAAGATTTATGGTTCATTTATTAGTAAGGTCAGCACGAATTGTTTTAGTGTCATTGAGTCATTCCATGAGTCCAATATACTATATAATTTAGAGAAAAACGAACAAAAGTTTGCTAACTAAAAGAATTTTTTCCGGCTTAGGATAGACCTAAGATCCAAAAAAACTCTACAAGTATGGAACTAAAATCTATTTTGGGGTTTATTTTAGTAAATTTAATATTTTATAAATGTTTTACAAAAATTAAAATTAAGTGTTTATTTTTTTAATTAAAGAACACAAAGAGATATATATTTCCAAATTTCCTTTATATAATATTACCAAAATTTCATAATATTACAAAATATAATTTTAGTAATCTTGATTTTATCAATGCACTGCTACAAATTTTATATTATAACTGGAGAAACAAAATCATAAAATTTACAAAATTAAACGAAACATTAATGTTTCTACTCAGGTTCAATTTTTGAGGATACGAATTTGTAAATTAGTAGAGAAAAGTTTATGGGATAATCTCAAGAATGTCACTGTTGAACTTTTTTTTTTCAATTATGTCATTATCACATGCATATTTACGAACGTGCCACATTTAAAAAAAAAAAATTAAAAAACACAGGTTATAAGATTTTTTTTTTTGGTGGATGGCTGAGGAAAATCCCTCAGACGATTATTATTAAAAAAGTTAAACATTTACAAACGAACTTGTCTCAATTGCGAATACCCATTGATATCCTCACTCAAGATCAAATCAAGATTATTCAGAATTAAATTCAAAGCATGAAAACCAAACGGTAACGAAAACGCATAGGCCACTAACCTATCGGCAAGACGATTAACTTTACTATACACATGAACAATTCGGGCTATCCAGTCCCGCGATAAGAAGCCATGGCACAAACGTACCAGGAAAGACAAGGGATGTGAATCACAAATCCCTGTCGTAAGAAAATCCACCACCATCTCCGAGTCATCCGCTTCTCCCAAGCAATACACAACCCATAGTATACTGCCCAAAGCTCTACTTACGGCGCAAAGCATCTCTCGATATTTAACGCAAATCCTTCACACCAACTCCCGGTCTCATCACGTAAAACTCTTCCTGCCGCCAGTCCCGGGTTCCCTCGCGATGCGCTATCCATATTTAGTTTATACCAACCAGTTGTGGTAATTCCCACTTAATACACCTCTCCACACGTACCACCATTGCCAGCCGTGCTAGGTACTTCGAGTTCGCAAGCGTGACCTCTTTTGCCCATTTCTTAATGAAACCCGATTTTTCCAAAGACGCGTATCACCAAACTCATTACTGCACCTCCATTTCCATGCCCACCATATTACCACACAGGTTATAAGATTTTTTTTTTAAACGGGTTATATGATTTTTTAAATATTTTATCTTTTTGTTTTTGTCTTTTTGTTTTGTTTTTGACTTTTTTATGTGTATCTAAAGAAGGTGTATTCAATATGACATTTAAAGAGATTTGATTTTCAATGCGTTTTAAAATGATTTCAATGATTTTGTGTGATTTCTAGAGAATTTGTTATAAAATTTTCTACAATCCAACAAAAAACTATGGAATTTGAATTTTGGAATTTTTAATTAAGCAATCCCGTGAAACGTTATGAAAACACTTGAAATAAATTAAAACCAAATCCTTCATATAACCAAATCTTTCGTATATTTCCAACAAGAGTGAATTTGAAGGAGTTTTTTCTTCTAAATCACTAGTTCAATAACATTAGATTTTTAAAATCCATGATTTAGTAGCGTAAGGTTTAACAAATTACTAAATTGAATACACCCTCTTAATATATAGAAATCATGCAACTATTTGTATAACAAATGGATGTTTAGTTTTACATAAGGTATTAAGATATAAAATAAAAAAGGAAATATTGAAATATTTGACAGAAAAGAGAAAAAAATAGTGGAAATCCCTTGACCTAATGGTCGGCCAAATGTTTATTAATGTTTTTACACCAAGAGATCGGAGTTCAAATCCCAAAAAATGCGATTTATTATCGTCGATTTAACAATTTTTATAATTTTTAATAGAATAATAATAAAAATGATATGTTGGAAAAAAAAAAAAAAGAATGGTAAGAAATTATTTAGCCGTCGGAAGTGGCAAGTTGGGCCGTGACGGCCTACGAAAAGCCACACTGCCTTCTCTTTTTATACCCTTAAGACCTCTCTCTCCCACCAACCCAAAGCTCTCCTCTCCTCTCTCGTCGTAGTCTCCGCCTCCAATATTCTCTCTCTATTTTGTAAGTTTCTCGACTTTGATCTGATCTTGGATTCTTGTTGTGGGGACAAATTATTTTGATTACGAAATCTCTCTTTCGATTCGGTTTCCATGATAAATCTTTGTAATTTTCCTGCAAAAACGTAAGTCAAATCTGTTAAGATTTAATAATGATTTTACATGTAACTTCATTGGAGCATCGAGTGAAGATCTATTTTAGCTTCAAGCTTGCATCTTCTCATTACGCTCCATACATTAATTTTTTTCACATCAGTTTGCTATTGGAACAGATTCTCTTTTGGTGCTTGTTTCCATTTGCTTCTTTGTGATACACAGTTTTGATTTTTCTAGTAATATGTCTATTAGATGTTAATTGTGAAATTGATTTCTTATTTTGAAGAGATCTCATTACTGCCTTAGGTGTTCTTATGCATCTTTCATATCATTATTAGAGATGTCTTTGTGTAAAGATGATTACAAGACTTATTGGTTAAACTTGTGGAAATGCAGGTGCATAACCAAATGGCAACCGTACGAGTCTCCTCGACTAGCATGACCAAGGCGCTTCTTAGAAGCCAGCCGACCAACAAACTCAACGCCACGAAGATCCAGGGTTGCTCCGTTGGATCGGTCAATAAAGTCTCGAGATCGTTTGGCTTGAAATGCTCGGTGAATTCTGGTGCCACCATGTCAGCAGTATACAAAGTCAAGCTCATTGGACCTGAAGGTCAAGTAAACGAATTCGAGGTCCCGGATGACCAATACATTTTGGATGCAGCTGAAGAGGCAGGAGTTGAATTGCCTTACTCTTGCAGAGCTGGTGCGTGTTCCACTTGCGCTGGTAAGATCGAGGAAGGCGAAGTCGACCAGTCTGATGGTTCATTCCTTGACGATCAGCACTTTGAGAAAGGTTATGTCTTGACTTGTGTGGCTTACCCTCAATCAGACTGTGTGATCCATACCCACAAGGAAACTGAGCTCTTCTAAGTTTGGTATCTATTTGGTATGATGCAAATTGTTATTTGAGTGATCTTTTTAGTTACGTTAAACGAATATGTGTGTTTTAAGGTATGCATTTGTATGAAAACGTCATGATATGCCTTTTCGTGTTCATGAATCGTCTCCGGCTTGTTACTGGTTAATAAAATGGTGAAAGTGTCAACCAATCATTTTTGTTTGTTTATTGGTTTATATGTTCATCATTTCTTGGAAGTCTTTTCTTCATCCCTCTCATATATTCTGCTATTCAGGCTATGAATTTAAACCAGATCGGTAAGTCGAACCCAATCGAATAGAATTGCATATCTGAGCTACTTGGTCCACATGACATGCACTGATCGATTGTTCCTAAGACAAAACATTCCATTGATTGATTGTTCCTCTCAATGACCTCATTTGACTGTTCTGAAACACGGTCCAACGGCACATGTCTCGATACCATACCATATTTCTGCTACACGTATAGTTTTGGTACACTAAAGGTGGTGCAAGGGAGGATGAGGGCTCGGAAACGGAGGCTCTTTGCGCCTCTCTAGATCTCTACTTGCGTGCCATACAAGCTCTTGCCTGAAAATATAATGAAACGCTCACAAGAGGACATCTTGGACAACGTATAAACCAAGTATAGTGAGGAGGGTCAAAGTAGGGGTTACCAATACTCAAGGATAGAAGTTCCTTGTATAGATGTTGAATACATTTTTTTTCTTCTGTGTAAGGTGGAGTGAAGAGGTACCCAAAACTAGTAGAATTCCCATACCATTTGCATAGAAAATGCCTCCTGAAGATCGAGCTTGTTCTCGTCCATCAAAGGTATCTCAAGACTAAAATCAAAACCGCAAGCTAGAAATATGGCTGTGACTAAACCTCCAAAGTCACTAGAAGCATCCTTTGAAATCTTCACTTTGGTCGCCTCATGTTTAACCGCATCATACTCACTTCTACTGAAAATCACTTGAAAATGAGATAGTGAACATATCGAAACGCCGGGTGAGTGATCTTTATCGCCTTAGAATTGTCAGGCTTGGATCTATCGTTTGCAATCTCCAACCAAACATCATAGTGAGCTTTACTATCACTGAACCGGTAAACGTCCATATTCCTTCATTAGCTTTGGTCTTGAGGTAAGACAATGTCACACTGGCTAGGAACTCACGCGAAATATATGAATAAGTGGGGTGATAAATCTCACAATTTTTCTTTAGACCGAAAGCTTCAAGATACCATTCAATACTCTTCAACAACCGAGTAAATCAAGCAACTCAAAATTAACGCTTAGAGTTGAGAGCATGTGGAACTTAGGGGTGGGCAAAAATATCTGGACCTGAAAAACCGAACCGAACCGAATCCGAACTGGTTTTTAAAAAATACCTAATGGATCTTATGTGCTTAGAACCGAAGAACCAAAACCGAATCCGAACCGAACCGAACCGAAAATCTACGGGTAACCGAAAATATCCAAAATATACATAAAGAATTTGTGTTTAATTAAAAACTTTGTGTTTTGGTTCTAAAATACTGTGTTTCATTTTATGCTTATGAACTTTGTGTTTCATTTTGTGTTCCATTTCATGTTTCATTATGGACGTTAGATTCAAAACACTTTGCATATAATGTTCTTGTGTTTCATTTTTAATTAGTCACTTGATTTGTATATGTTTCGATTCGGTTAATTAATTAATAACCGAAACCGAAACAGAACCAAAACTGAATAAATTAGGTTCTAATATGGACCTCTAAATATGAACCAAACCGAACCGAAACCGAAGTGAAATCGAACCGAATGGACCCATAACTCATTTGGTTCTATATGACTCATTTTAGCTATAACCGAAAAATAAAAAAAAACTAACAAAAGTGTGTTCAAAATCCGACTTGTTCATCAAGTGTTCGAAGAAAAAGAAATCATGTTCGTGCGATCGGAAGAAGAAACATCGTGAGAACAAGAGGTTTCCAAACAAACACCCATTTCGGAGCAAAAAATTCTTCAGAAGAAAAAAGAGCTTCAGGAAAACGACAAAATGCTTTCTTTGTCACAAAGAAGGGCATTTTGCGAAGAACTGTCCTAGCAAATCCAAGAAGAAGAAGCAGTATCTCATCAACTCGATATCCAACATTGCTCCTGACCTCGACCTTGACAAACACGATCTCGAGTCAGTCCTATCATATGATAGTGACGAACAAGATGCAATATGTGGATATTCTGATACTGAGGAAGACGACTCATCCGAAGAAGAGGAAGGATGTTACAAAATCACAGAGATTCCTAAACAAGAAGATATTCAAACACCTCATCTTCCAGTAACCATCTTTGATCCAGAAAAGAAGATTCGACCAGTTCATATCATTGCCTTCATAGACACTGGAGCCCATGCATCAATCATGAATCTTAACGTTTTATCGGCATCAATGTGGCTTCCATATAATCAAGAGTTCAGAGTCGCAAATGCAGGATCGTTGTTCATTAAAGCCAAATCTAAGCCAATCACGATCGAGATCTTCCCAAGATGCCAAATCACGACTCAAGTGCTTGGATCGACGACACCAGGCAAAGACATTATCCTAGGATGGGATTGTTACCAGTCATTAAAGAAGAAGTTCGATATCTCCATCGAACCTCGAGGAGTCAGATGGAAGAATCTGTTCAAGCCTTATACAACAATTCCAAGGCTTTTCTCTGTCCAAGACATCATGTCAGCAGAATTCGACAACATAAAAGAAGAAATAACGAAGAGATCATGTGCAGATTCGCATAGTGAATTCCTGCAAAAATGCAAGAATCCTCTATGGCTAAACCCGGCGTTTTTCGTGTCTCTTCCGTTCAAGGAGAATATTATTACTACGCCAACCAAAGCAAGTCATGCGGGAATGCCCCCGACACTTCTACAACAGGCGCATGAAGAGTGTGAGCAACTAATAAAGCAAGGAATAGTCTCCACAACAAATTCACCATGGGCATGCAAAGCCTTCTACGTCAACAAAAGAGCAGAACAAACTAGAGGCAAACTAAGGCTGGTGATTGATTACAAACCACTGAATCGATTCCTTCAAGATATCAAGTTCCCACTCGCGACGAGAAAAGCACTATTGCAACACCTTTCCGGAGCAACCATTTTCTCAAAATTCGATTTAAAATCAGGATTTTGGCAAATCGGAGTCAAACCGGAAGAAAGGCACAAGACAACATTTTGTTTACCAGATCGTCATCTGGAATGGAAAGTCCTACCATTTGGTCTGAAGACAGCTCCGTCCTTATTTCAACAAGCAATGCTAAGGATATTTCAACCATTGGTCAACACAGCACTAATCTACATTGATGACATTCTAATATTTTCCAAGAGTAATGAAGACCATGTCAAGGTTTTGAAACAGTTCCATGACTTAGTCCAACAGTATGGAATCATGCTCGCAGCAAAGAAGATGACCATAGCAAAACCAGAAATCGAGTTCCTTGGAGTCAAGATCGCAGAAGGAAAGTTCACACCACAACCACATCTGGCTAAAGAACTACTCGCCTTCCCCGACGAAAATCTCACAAGAAGACAGGTGCAACAATTTCTTGGCGTAATCAATTATGTCGGCGAATTTATTCCAAAGCTGTCCCAGCTGACACAGCCACTGAGAAAGCTGTTGCAAAAGAATCCTCCACAGTGGAGTACACGACAAACTGAAGCAGTGAAAAAGTTAAAGCAAGAAATTCAAAAGCTACCACCCCTGCAGATTCCCTCTGTCGGTAAAAGAATAGTTCAAACCGACGCAAGCGACAAATACTGGGGAGCAATACTGTTCGAAGAGATTGATGGGAAAAGACATATCTGTGCCTACAAGAGTGGACGTTTCAAGGAGTCAGAAACGCATTATCACTCTACGTTCAAAGAAATCCTAGCGGTCAAAAAGGCTATTGAGAGATTCGAGTTCTACTTGATAGGACATAGATTCAAGATTGAGATGGATATGTCATCTTTTCCGAAGATGTTACAATTCAACCAGAAGATGGTGCCACATCAGCAGCTACTTCGTTGGAGTGAATGGTTTTCGAAATATGACTTCGACTCTACCTATTTAAAGGGCAAGGAGAATATCCTAGCCGATATGTTAATTCGTAAACCAGTAATACCCATTTTCGCCATCATGAGCTGCCAAGGATCCAGTTCTTCACCAAAGTCTCTCTACGATTTCGACAGCAACATTCCTGAAGATACAAAGGACCTGATCAAGACTGGAAAACTTCACAACCACCTTCGACAGAAGATCTTTCACTACCAGTCCATAATCTTGTCCAACCACGGAGTTACCAACAACTTCATCACATCGCTTGGTATCCATCCAAGGTATCCGTTCGCTCATCTGTTCAGTATCCGACAAAGCGACCTCCCAGAAGAAGTCATCTGCTTTCTATGGTATTTTTGTGCGGTATACACTGTTGGTATTATCTTTGAGATACCATGGTTATATCAACACATTAATTCCCAGAAGTGTTTCACTAATGGTATATCGACCTTTCTGAGATGGTTCGAACCAATGAACGTTTGGAGCAGCAAACTTCGTGCTTCAGCCAAGGCACTTAACTATCCTTTCAAGAAGCTACGGAGAACAACATCCAATCCGTTCTTCAACCCACACACCATCTACTTCTTCCACCGACCTGTCAGCGTCAACACAAAATCAAAAAAGATCCATGCAATGCCTACACTCATCCATCATAAAGATCTTAACAGAGGAGTTCGTCCAGATTTCAACATGGCCGATAATGAGACTTTTGAAGCCTTTCAGAATCATGCGTTTTGACTCAACAACACGATCCAGAAGTTTGCTATCCCATACAAACTTAATTGTCCGTTCTACGAAGTTCACTACCAGATGGATCTTGATGAAGACCTTCAGTTCTATATGATGAAGCAAGAGCAACTCAAAAGTGGTAAATTTACTGAAGTAAAGACCGAGGAAGAAGACGGCAAATATGGGAATGCACCACCAGCAGGAGTATATTGGCAAGACTCACAAGAACCTGAGGATCCAGACCTAAATCTAGACCTTGAAGAGATAGAAAAGTTCTGCACCAGCGACACGATCATGGAGACAAATGAAGAACCAGAGCCAAAGTATGTGTGTCCAGACGATGGCTATGGATGTTGTGAAGATCACATGCTTGAATTTGAGATGGATCATTAGAGACATCTTAAAACCCAAGCCCAATAAGAAGTCCACTAAGAAATAAGGAGCCTACTAAGGAGTCCACTAAGAAGCCCAATAAGTATGAAGCCCAATAAGTATTATGTTTAATTAAAATAAATATGTAAGAAATATCTATAAGCGTGTAGAATAATCTATAAGTGTGTAATGAGGTAAGCGCTTACGTAAGCGACTTAAATGCCTCTCCTATAAATAAGGGATGTATCCATCCATGTAAGGTAAAAAGTTTCTCTCTAAAAACATGTCTCTCTAGATTCTCTCTAAGTTTTCTAGATCTCAACATCTTCATAAGCTTTGTATTCTTTCTTTCGTAAACACAAGTAGCGATCGAAGTACTCGAGATTTCTGGATAGACCCAGAAGAGTTTCCGGTCTAAACAACACGGCTCTGCCAATACGGTAGTCGTGAAGGGGTATCTCTAACAGTGGATTGAGCCATGGCTGATGAGTTAGTGC